>CAXITT010000857.1:110212-142987 GCA_964033795.1 Lymnaea stagnalis
AAAATCCAGCCTAATTTTCATCAATTAGAAAAAATATTTGTGGATTGAAACACGGGTAACTAAGATATTAATAGTATAGGCAGTATAGGCCTACGTTGTAGGATTATAAATGAACAATTCCTTTAAAAGTATTTTTTTTTTGGTGAAAAAATCGTTATAATGTAAATTTTACAAGAAAAAATAAAACACTTATTGTTTTCATCGTAATATCAATCCATTTTAACTACAATTATTATTAATAAATTTTGCTTAATTGCTTTGCAAACCCCACTTGTAATCAACAGATTTACAATAATAAAAAATCATTTTTTGATGAAGAAACTTTTGCCTTTGTAAAAGGAATTCTGTGTTGATTAGCCTTGTATGCTTTTTTTTCCAAGTGACTTCTATTACACATGTATTGTAGATTATATTTTTATCAGAGAATTTGGAGGTAATATTTAGTAGCCTAACTCCAGTGGGTATTGATATTTTGGATTATAAATTATTTTTTTAAAAACAAATTTTTTTTTTTTAATGTGATAAACATGTTTTAAATGTCTTTTTCAATAAATTTCAGTCCATAAATATACCATGTTTTTCAGGGGCATTGATTCAATCTATTATTACATTAATTACATAGAAAACCCCCCTTTAAAAAAAAAAACCTCTTATATATTTGTATGATCTTGGGAAATCTTGGGAAATTTGTTCACCAAATCTTGGGAAATTTGAAAAAAGTGAGTGGCAGCCCTGCCCTCGATGGGATAGCGTACCGTTGAATTTAGTTTACTGTTGGATCCCTTTAACATTTCAATAAGCTTTTAGATCCCATTAAAGATCCCTGGAAAAAAAATATATTAATTACTTCACTATTCTTTATTACATTTAATATCCTCCACGAAACGTGTAAACAATAACTATCTACGTAATTCTTTTTCGAAAATGAGAAATCAGACAAGTATATGTACTGCTATGACTATATTACATTTAAGCTGAAAGAGGGCTCCGTTTGGGGGCCTATTTGAATTTGTAGCGACTTAGTTTTGAGTGAGGGGAGGGGGATCGGGGGTCGGGCGGGGCTATCAATAAAAAATTCTGAAAATAATGAAGTTAAATTTTAAATATTGTCCCATCAAAATCTGTTTAAAAAACGCAACAGCAATAGCTTTTTTTAATTATCGATTTTTCTAGAAAATTCTACATCGGCCCTGAATAAATTTGATATTATTAGTTTTAAATCCACCATATTTCTATACGAACAATGAAGGGTATTACTTACAAGCTGGTTCTGTATCCATCAATTCACAAAGAACGAATAACGTTGTCTAAGCCTATTGATATTTATGTAGCTTATATTGGGAAAATGAAATGGGACCGCCTCCCCGGTCCCAGGCAATGGATATTATGAGTTCAGTAACATTCGGTATTTTAATATGGATAATCAAGTGTATGCGTACTAAGTTTGGTCAAGATCCATCCATTCATATAGGAGTAATTGTGTTAATTTTATTTATACAAGCTCATATAAGAAAAAAACGCTAATTTGGGCCCTCCCCCAACAAATAGGAATATGTTTTAAAGCCCCCCCCCCCAGTATTTGATTCTAGATAATTATGAATCTATGTGCCTAGTTTTTTTCAAGGTCAAAATCCATGTAAAGGCATATGTGGAACAAGACCAAAAAACAAACATTCACTTATATATATATATACTTCAGGGCCTCCGGCCGATTATGGAATGTTATACAAAGTTCATAGCCCCTTAAGAGTTCCTGCCAGGTAATGATGGACAGATGTGCCAAGTCCACTCAAGATCCATCAATCCATGTAAAAGCTTATGTGGAAAAAATCCACAAACAAACATTCACTTAAATATATATATATATATGATTTTTTGGGGTTTCTTAAAGGACGCTCGTTTAGGAATTTAGCACCCAGGGTTGCATTTAATCAAGATATGCAACCGACAATTTTGATCAATGTTTTAGTATATTGAGGTTTTCTCCAACTTTTAGCTAGACATAATTGACTACAAACATATTTGACTTCAAACATATTTATCGAAAACCTATTTAACATAAAAACATATTGATATAAAACATACTTAAATTAAAGCATATTTGAGTTTGAACAAATTTGACTTAAAACATTTTAAATTTAAAGCATCATAAGTGACTTTAAAAAAAAATGTTCTTTTCTTCTTCTATATATTAAGGACCCACGATCAATGTATTGATCATTTTGGCTCCTATGCATGTAAGGGGGATTTGCAATGTTTCTGTGCCTGGTGTTGATGAGGACATTTCACTGATTGCAAGTGAGGGAATCATGCACTGGGGGTTTGAGGAAATAGACACAAATGAGTCTTGTATTTTCGCCTCAACTGTTCCCTTTGACAGCTTATTCCAGTCCCTGATTGTCTTGAGCAGGAATGAGCAGCTCCTTAACTGGCTTCTTGCTGGTATGAGTCTGAATTACCTGTCATGGCCTCATCGCTGTCTATGGGGGAGAGGGACGAGTTTCTGTTTAATACTGGAACAGTGGACCAGCCCATTATTTATATTGTACATCATGAATAGCCTAGATTGTCGTCATCGTTCCTCCAATGGTGACCAGCCTAGTGTTTCCAGCATGCTGCCAACACTAGAGGTATTCCTGTAGCGGTTCAAGACAAAGCGTGCTGCCCGTCGCTGAACCGCCTAAAACTTTTCACTGCTCTTCTGGGTAAATGGGTCCCAGAATGAAGATGCATAATCTAAAACCGTCGGAAAAAGGCGTTATATGCTCTTTCTTTCACATAGGAGTTCCTAATCTTTAGATTACGCCTTAAGAACCCCAGGTTCTTGTTTGCTTGGTTACATACATTGTTATTATGCTCGTCCCAGCGGACCTCTCTTTAAATGGTAACACCCAGGTTTTTTACGGAGGAAACTAGCTCAAGTATATGGCCGTGCAGTTCGTTTTGGTAGTGTAGAGGAGTACAACTTCTAGAGACTGATAATGTAAGGCACGTGGAAGGGTGAAAGTCCATAACCCAACTCATCTCCCACTCAGCTAACAGATTGAGATGGTGTTGTAGCTGCTCCTGGTCAGGTCTGTTGGCGATCGTCCTATACACCACTGTGTCATCTGCGAACAGTCTTGCTTGGGATGTCAGCTTCTCGGGTAGGTCATTAATGTGGCTGAGGAAGCTTGAGATCAATGTTTTAGTGGTGCCTTGGATCCCTTATCTCTGGAGTTTTTGTAGAAGCAAACTATGATTCACACGGTAAAATGTCTTTGCGGAGTCCATCACAAGCACGCCAGTCTGCTTGTGGTTATCCAGATTGGTCATCAAGTATTCTACAAATTCAAGCGCTGAGTATCACATGATCTATTGGCTCGGAAGCCATGTCGACAGTCATTGAGTATATTTTGGCTTTCAAGATGCTTCATGACTTTCCTTACGATTATGTGCTCCAACAGTTTGCAGACCACGCTGGTGAGGGATATCGGACGATAGTTGGCAGGGACGGAATGCTCCCATTTCTTTTAGATTGGAGTGACATGTGCTGCTCTCAAGTCTGCTGGAATATTTCCTGTGCACAGCGACGATTGAAAGAGGATTGTCAGTGCAGGAGCGATTTCTTTGGCTAATTCTTTGAGCTCACGTGGTAAGATATTGCCAGGACCACATGCTTTGTATGGGTTAATGGTTTTGATGAGGGCAGGCACATCCTGTTCTGATATCTGGATATCTTTCATGACAGTGTAGGCTCTGTTCATCGTTTTAGTCTCCAGAAGGAACTCAGCCTCAGAGTACTCTCTACCGTCATCAAAGACCGACTGGAACTGCTGATTAAGTATGTCAGCCTGTGCTTTTGGTTCAGATGTCAATTGGCCATCCAACCTCAGGGAGAAATTCAAGCGTTTGAGGACTTTTAATGCTTCACATAGCTCCAGAAGCGCTTGTTCTTGACATCTTTGGTCGGAGTGTCTTCCTCTGAGAAGATGCCGTTCATGTAGTTCCAAACTAATCTTCGAAAAAAGCGTTGAATGGTTTGGCGGAGCCTCAGTACCTCCTCTTTCAGCTTAATCGAGCTATTTTTCTTCATTCGTTTGTATTGACGGTCTCTCCTGTGGATGAGCCTACGGATTTCAGCTGTGACACATGGCTGATTTATCTTAGGTTTGGTGATCTTGTGTGGTAGGAATTTCTTCACTGCATCAGTGATTGTTGTCTTAAACTTCAACCACAGCTCTTCTGTTGTCATTGTACCCTGAATCCCCTGCATGTTTGAGCTCAGCTCTGTCGTTGCAATCTTCAGGCAATCCCAGTCTGCCTTGGCATAAATTGGGATTTCTCGTATGATTTGTTTCTATTTTAGTGTGTTGACTTGAAATTTACAATATGGAATGCAGTGGTCTGATATCCTGGGGATGACCTCAACTTTGGGACACGATGTGGACAATTGGTGAGAAGTAGGTGAAGAGTGTTTTCCCCCCTCGTGGTAACCAGCTGTTCGAGAGCATAGTTGTTAATTATCTCCATGAATTTTGAGTGTAGAATAGGGTATGTGGATTTGGGTTTCAAGGCGGGAATCTACCAGTTCCAACCAGGAGTGTTTAAATCCCCCCCCCAATAAGGAAAAAAGCGTTCTTTGACTGTGTTACTCTGTCAAGCGATACCTTTAACCTCCACAGGCTTGGTTCATCTGCTGTGTTTGGTCTGTAATAGGCACAAACGTAAAGTGTGCGTCTACCCTTCAGCTTTACCTTCACCCAAAGAAGCTCTCAGTCGTCAAAATCTAGTTCTGGAACAGCGTGTCAGTCCAGGTTGTGATGGACAGCAACAAGTAATCCTCCTCCTCTTTCTTTTCTTTCTCGACGGAATAATTTGTACATATCCGGAACAACATCTGCGTTGGCTATGAAGCGATTCAGCAATGTTTCTGTTCCCAAGATGATGTCGGGTTTTAGGCTGTTGATTAGGATTGCTATTTCTAATCTCTTCCCGCTTGCAGGCAGAAAGTTCACATTAAATATGCGCAATGGTCTGTGTATCCGTTTATCTGTTGACTACAGCGCATATGATTAGAACAGTGTGGTGGTTGAAAGCAAACTGCAGCACATAAGAATAGAGTAGCGTGGTGGTTGAAGCTTCGAATCTCCGTTTGTGTGTAGCTTGAAGGATTCAGAGAGAAATCTGGTAAGGTTGAGTCTGTCCCTGCACCATTGGGGGTCAAACACAGAATGGCTAATCTGGCAGCCGCAGACAGTACAGTACCACGGCACGTCAGAATTTGTAGCATGTTGGTTGTAATTAGATGTGTTGATGCTTTGGCATTGACCATGGAACCATTGCCCACGTTGTTCACAGGCAACGTCTCTGTCCTCCAACTGTACAACATGGTCACATGTTCCGCAGATCCATGATGAATGGGATTTGGAACATGATGGGGTATGCAAGGGAGAAAAAACAGAACTAGTAGTAACGTTCAGTTTAACTTAAAGCATATATGACTTATATTATTTTTAACTTAAAGCATCTAGGACTTAAAACATTTTAAACTTAAAGCACATATTAGACTTAAAACATATTTGACTTAAAAAACATATTTAACTTAAAACATATATGACCTAAAACTTTTTTGACTTAAAACATGTATGCCTTTTAAAACAGATTTAACGTAAAGTTTGTTTTACTAAAACATGTTTAACTTCCGTTCCATGTTCTATCCAAATTTTGAAACGAGTTTAGACTATCAACACGCCATTACTGCGAAACTATAAATAATATAATTCACCACAAAATATGGCGGCAAAAGACAAGGCTAGGGCGAGTTTAAACATTTTTCAGCAAGATCTCAAAAATAATCAACAGCGACTTGTAACTTGTTGAAGAGATATGATTCACGTCCCTCTGTTTAGTCAAGAGTTCTTTCCCTTCCTTTTATAGCCAAGCATCCTGTCAAGGCAGGGCTAATTTTTTGTCCAGCAAAAATTTTCCTGAACGCAGTAACGTTTAAAAATGCACATCACTATAAACCCAACACCTGTAGGTTTTATCTTTGGATGCACTCGCATTAATCAATATTTATATGCAACGAGAATATGACGTAACTTTTAGGGGTGGAGGCGTCTATGATTCAGTATAGCTACTCAAAGACGTTAGCAAATGATGTGCTTCTTTTTCTCAAAGCAGAGGGTGGCTTCCCGATACCATTATATTCAACATCACAATGCCTCTCTCTCTTTCTCTTTCTCTCTCTCTCTCTCTCTCCCTCCCTCTCTCTCTCTCATTCTCTCATTCTCTCCATCTCTCCCCCTCTCTCTCTCTCCATCTCTCTCTCTCCATCTCTCTCTCTCCATCTCTCTCTCTCCATCTCTCTCTCTCCATCTCTCTCTAAGTCTCTCTCCCCCACTCTCTCTCCCTCTCTCTCATCTCTCTCCCCTCCCTCTCTATCTCTTACCAATATCTCTCCCTCTCTCTCCCTCTCTCTCTCCCTCTCTCTCTCTCCCCTCTCTCTCCCCTCTCAATCTCTTCCTCTTTCCCTCTCTCTCTTTCTCTCTCTCTCTCCCTCTCTCTCTCACCTCTCTCACCTCTCTCACCTCTCCCTCTCTCTCACCTCTCTCTCTCTCACCTCTCTCACTCACCTCTCTCCCTCTCTCTCACATCTCTCACTAACCCCTATCTCTCTCTCTCCCTCTGTCACCTCTCTCTCTCTCTCACCTCTCCCTCTCTCTCACCTCTCTCTCGACTCTCTCGCTCATATCTCTCTCTCTTTCTCACCTCTCCCTCTCTGTCACCTCTCTCACTCACCTCTCTCTCTCACCTCTCTCACCTCTCCCTCTCTCTCGCCTCTCTCTCTCTCACCTCTCTCACTCACCTCTCTCTATCTCACCTCTCTCACTCACCTCTCTCTCACCTCTCCCTCTCTCTCACATCCCTCTCTCTCTCTCACCTCTCTCTCCTCTCTCTCTCACCTCTCTCACTCACCACTCTCTCTCTTTCTCTCTTTCTGATAAGAAGCGGCAATGTCCAATGTACACTGCACAGTACTGTAATATACGTACTAAATAAATCAAATAATTCCCTGACATCAGAACACTGTAATATAAATAACATAGTTGCAATGCAGAGAATATTATAGAAGCACACGTTCAACACTCAATCTAATGTCGATTCAGTAAATCCATCAGAAAAATCCAACATGTCTTCCTTTCACATCCATGTAATCTCGTTCACTCCTGCTCTACTTGAAAAACATGAATTCTCCTTCCGTGAGCTTGAGTCTAATGGTACCCGTCTGCGAATGGTGACGCTGCGTGTCCGGGTCCATTTTGACTCCGCGATATTCGGATGTCATTTGTGGTACTTTATTTTTAGTTAAACTGAAGAACTACGTTTACAAACATTTAGTCCATTCAATTATCTGTCATGCCTCATTTTGTCTTACAAACCAAACAATAATATTTTAAATAGTTTTTTTTTAAAATCGCAACCTCTCACTTCTGGTACCCGGGTACGAACATCCACTTCTTTTCACAATATACTCAGACACAAGACAAAGTCGTTCCAGATGACGTGATTACAAAGGTTCTAAAATTGAGAGTTTGACCTCATTAGTCTTTCTTCGAAAGTCGTCTTAAAAATGTGCCTGGTTTCCTAATCGTAGTATTCAGTAATTCTGGAATCGAATACTTTTGTTGTCAAATCCACCTCTATGTTGATTTAGTAAGTCAAAGAGTCGCGCATTTTCATAGACCAATATTGTCAGAGACACGCATTGTCGGAGACACACATTGTCATAGACACGCATTGTCAGAGACACACATTGTCAGAGACACACATTGTCAGAGACACGCATTGTCACAGACACGCATTGTCAGACACACGCATTGTCACAGACACGCATTGTCAGACACATTGTCAGAGACACACATTGGGGGCCGTCCATAAAGTACGTCACGCTCCAGAGGGGGGGAGGGGATGTAAGAAAGTGAAACAGTTTGTGACAGGGGGTAGGGGGTGTCAGGCCATGTGTGATGTCACTAATTTATTTTTAAAAATTTCATTTTTAATTAATTTTTTTTAGTAGAATTTAATAGCTTTAAAAATCATTTTCAAAAATTTTGTGAAACATTCGAATTAGTTTTATGTCAAAATAGCATGAAATTAGTATCTCCTGAATGTGTTGTTCACGATTCCTCTCGCTAGAAGCGCTAGTGTGCTGCTGCGAAGCCTTGCTTTCGTCATGCCTGAAGTATTATTATTTCTATGATGTCCGCTGTATAATTATGTCACTGTCCTTTTAATTATTTAATCATTTGGTGAGGTCAAGTCTCGCTAATCTACTTCTAATCCTGTGTAAAAAGGTTGCGTATTCTGAAAATTATCTAAAACTTGACCTCACCTATTGTAAATGAAAAAGCAGTAGATAAATGATGTGTATTATATAATTGTCTAGTCTAATTTTTGCAATTTTTGTTTTCAAATTGAATATAGATTGAGTTACTGCTTCAATAAATAACTGTGACAACTGTTGACAATTAACTATTCTACTATTAAAGTCATTTTAAAAATGTGATAGTTCTTTTAAGTGGAAATTTTATATTTTAATACAGCTTAATAGTGAAGTGTGTTTTAGATCAAATTTAAATTATGTGTTTTTTTTTTTTAATCGTTCGAAAGTGTGACGTACTTTGGGAGAGGGGGGGTGGGTCCGAGATTTGTGACAGTTTGTGACAGGGGAAGGGGGTAAAAATGCGTCAAAAATAGCGTGACGTACTTTATGGACAACCCCCTTGTCAGAGAGATACATTGTCTATTTATTCAACTATTGCATCTCTAAAAGTCAATCTTTGTTCTTCCTAATCTATCAGCCAAAAATATTCACAGTATAGCAGAGTCCATATCTACTACTAACAGGGGTGGACTGGGGAGTTCAAGCGGCCCGGGGAAAAATCAAAGCGGCCCGGGAAAAAAACAAAAAGCGGCCCTATCTTTATGACTTTTATTTGTATTATATCACCGGTCCTAGCGGCCCATCGGGAATCTTTATGTTTATGTACCTTGTATAGTGGTTTGTACCAAAGTTTTCTGATATCACTAAGCCATTAAGAAAACTAATCAATAAACGTTTTTTTTTAAAACAGGTACATTGGACGGACGATTGTGAAATGGCTTTGAAAACTATTAAAGACAAGTTTTAGAGCTACAAGATATTAATACACCTGATTTAGTCAACTTTTCACACCAGTAACAAATGCATCCAAAAATGGATTAGGAGCTTGCCTTATGCAAGAGGTTGATAACAAAACAAGACCACGTGATCTAGCTAAGCAGATCTCGAAGCAAAGCAGAAATAAACTACCAGGTACTCAAATTTTGAAAAATTAATGTCCGTCCTAAAACTACTAAAATATCCATTAGGTGGAAAATTAAATCTGTTACCTGATCATAAACCCCTGGTTGCACTAAATAAAAAGAAGATGTCAAATAATAAAATCAACTGATGGTCTTAAACTTTAATGTTACTAGACTATCAATATGGAATCAAATCAAAAAAGGTTACGATAGCATAGTGGCAGATTATTCTGTCAAGACAGATTGAATACAAAGGCAATGACCAGGGCACAGTGTTAAAACACAGTCAAATGTTTTAATGTTTTTTAAAGCTGCGTCACATCCTATCATATCATATCATATAACATAAGGTATCGTATCATATCCTATCATATCATATCCTATCATATCATATCATATAACATAAGGTATCGTATCATATCCTGTCATATAACATCACATCATATTCCATCCTATCTGTCGAGTATGAGCGTTCATTAGTAATTGTTGCGACTGAATATTATGTTCATTAGTTGTTGAACGCTCTTCCCGCCATTGTCTCTATATTTTTATGCTGATTCGTGACGTATTGTCTATGCAGTATTGTGACGTATGTTTTAGTCGTGCGGCAGTCTTGAGTGGAACTTTGGAGTGATAGGACGTGTATTATTTAGGTCTGATAGCGAGCTGCGCTATATTCAGGTGTTGTGTGTATTATATTTACTTAGACATTAAAGTTATAGTTATTATGAAAAGGAGTTGAGTTCGTTCAATGATAGTGGGAATATTATGACGCTTCAACGAGTGAAAAGAAATTGACGAATGTAATCAATCCAAGAAGACTGTAGCAGTTGACATTTAGGATGTATAGCTATTGCGCAAATTAGATTTTTTTGAGAAAAGTAAAATAAACTCTAGCATTGAAACATGTGCAAGCTAAACGTAATACTAAAACTAACATGAACAGAAGGAGATTATCATTACTAATTACAAGACAAATGTGTATACATATATATATATAAACAAATATATTGGTGCATGTATATGTGTCAATATATTTATAGGTTATACAATGGGTATAAGCATGTTCTTTATTATAAGACTAGCAAAATATCCGTGCTTTGAAATGGAGATCCTTTTTAAAGAAACAAATGTATGAAATGATCAAGTATCGACATATTCTGGAGACTCTACAATGCATTTCCTTGTGAACATCAAACCTGCCTCAAATTAATGCCAACTTTATGTAGGGTCTGTACTTGGGACCCCGATCCTGGTAAGACCCCAATTCTAATGAGTCCCTTATTCATTCTGAACCGGATCTCGGTGCAATCCCTTTTCCCAGTTTTATCTCGTTCCTGGTGGAATCCTATTTCTTTGTTGCTCCGGATCCAGGGGGAATCCAGATCCCTTTGGGATCCCGATCCCGTCGGTGTCTTGATCCCAGTGAGATCCTGATCTCAGTGGATCCCGATGCGCTACCGATCCCGTTAGGATACCGTTCATTGAGGGATCCCGTTCCACCTAGGGACTCTCTTTTCCGATGTTATCCCTTTTCTTGATGGGATACTGATCCCGGTATGACCTTGCTACCCGATGGGATCTCGATGGTATCCTGTTCCCCGATGAAAACGCGTAACCGATGTGTCCCATTAGGATCCTGTTTCTCTATGTGATCATGCTCAGTGCGATTTTGTTTGAATAAGCTTATAGATCTAATTTTATATCACTTTAGAAAAATATAGAACATTCTAGATTAAATTTAATATCCTCCATTTAACGTGTAAAAATTACATTTCTACGTAATTATTTCTGGAATGCGAAATATTATACAACTAAATTGTGCTACTAACTACAGTACATTTAAATTGATATTAGGGCACCGTCATGGGGCCTTTTTAATAAAGTACCGTTTTATATATGTCTGAGATTGGAAAGGGGGGGGGGTCTATAACAATCATTGAGATAAAAATATAAATTTAAAACTTGTCCTCTTAAAAGTGATTTACAAATGCCATAGACATAGCTCTATTAAACTATCGAAGTTTCTAGAAACTATATTTTAAAACGGACTAAGAATGGTATTGCTTCAAATCTAGGCCTAAGTCCACCTAATCTCATAGAACATATGGTGTTGTCTAACCCTATTGATATTTATGTAGCTTATATTAAAAAAATGAAATGGAGCCCCCGGCCCCAGAGGTATGGATATTATGAGTTCAGTACCCTTCGTTATTTGAGTATGGATAATCAAGATTATGTGTTTTAAGATTGGTCAAGATCCATTTCTTCATGTAGAAGTACTAAGCCTATTGTATATAGCTAATATAAGGAAAAAAGGAAAAGGGGCCCCGGCCCCAGAGGGATGGATATTATGTGTTAAGTACCGCTCAGTATTTGAATATGGATTATCTAATTTATGTAATTTAACTTTGATCAAGATCCAGATATTCCTGTAGCAGTATTTGTTGTTAATTTTATTAATATATATCATACAAGAAAAAAAAACAAATTCAGGGTCCCCTGTTGTGACCGTTCTGGGTAGAGTTTCGAACTTAAACCCGTTTACCTTTTGTAAATAAGACGTAAGGAATAAGCCTGCTAAATTTGATGCTCCTATGTACAGGGGAAGTGGAGTATTAGTGATGAGTGAGTGATAGAGGGCTTTGACTTTATAAGTCTACAATAAGAAAGTAATTAAATGGGGCCCCCGGCCCAAGAGGTATGTATTTATCAGTTTAGTACCCTTAAGTATTTGAATATTGATAATTAAGAGTATGTGTACTAAGTTTGGTCAAGATCCATCTACTCATGTCGGAGAACTATGCATATTGATATTTATAAAATTATATTGGGAAAAATGAAATGGGCCCCCTGCCCCACAGGGATGGATAGTATGTGTTAATTACCCTTCAGTATTTGAGTATGCATAATCAAATATATGTATATTAAATTTGGTCAAGATCCAGCTATTCATGTATCAGTATTTGTTGATTATTGTATATATAAAGTTCATATTGGAAAAAAATGACATTTTGGTCCCCTGGCCACAAACGGTATAGAGTTTCGAAATGAATCCTGCTTAATTCTTGTTCGTAACCCGTAAGGAATAAGTCTGCTAAAGTTCAGGATTCTATCTACGGGCAAAATTGGAGAATTAGGGATGAGTGAGTGAGGGCTTTGCCTTTTATAAGTATAGATATGAAAAAAATTAAATTGGGCCCCCGGTCCTAGAGGTTTTGTATATTATAAGTTTAGTAACCATAAGTATTTGAATATTGCTAATCAAAAGTATGTGTACTAAGTTTGGTCAAGATCCATCCATTCAAGTCGGAGTACTAAGCATGTTAAATTTTTATAATGCTTATGTAAGGAAAAATGAAATGGGCCCCGGCCACAGAGGCATTGATATTATGCGTTAATTACCCTTCGGTATTTGAATATGTATAATCAAGAGTATGTGTATTAATTTTGGTAAAAGATCCATCATTTCATGTAGCCCTGTGTGTCTGTTTAAATAAATGTTATTAAAATCGTAAGATTACACACCAACTTTACTTGTTCGCAAAGTAAGAACAAACATAAATTATATTTTCATTTCTGGAAATAAAACTCCATTTTTTTAAATGAAATGGAAAATTCAGGCTTTGCTGTTGCCAATGTTTGGCTGGCTGTATCTAGTAACAAGTTTTTAGTTTAATGAAAAAAATTTGCATCAATCTAAATGTAAACATGCGTTTAAAAGTCAATTAATGAAGCCAAACGACAACATTGTCTTTTCATGGGTGCCTCATGTTCAGTAGGTTTCACTGGTTAACTTATGAACTCATTGTATTTGATGGGTGCCTCATGTTCAGTAGGATTCACTGGTTAACTGATGAACTCATTGTATGTCATGGGTGCCTCATGTTCAGTAGGATTCACTGGTTAACTTATGAACTCATTGTATTTGATGGGTGCCTCATGTTCAGTAGGATTCACTGGTTAACTGATGAACTCATTGTATTTCATGGGTGCCTCATGTTCAGTAGGATTCACTGGTTAACTGATGAACTCATTGTATGTCATGGGTGCCTCATGGTCAGTAGGATTCACTGGTTAACTGATGAACTCATTGTATGTCATGGGTGCCTCATGGTCAGTAGGATTCACTGGTTAACTTATGAACTCATTGTCTTTTATGGGTGCCTCATGGTCAGTAGGATTCACTGGTTAACTTATGAACTCATTGTCTTTTATAGGTGCCTCATGGTCAGTAGGATTCACTGGTTAACTTATGAACTCATTGTATTTTGTGGGTGTCTCATGGTCAGTAGGATTCACTGGTTAACATATGAACTCGTTGTCTTTTATGGGTGCCTCATGATCAGTAGTATTCACTGGTTAACTTATGAACTCATTGTATTTTATGGGTGCCTCATGGTCAGTAGGATTCACTGGTTAACTTATGAACTCATTGTATTTTATGGGTGTCTCATGGTCAGTAGAATTCACTGGTTAACATATGAACTCGTTGTCTTTTATGGGTGCCTCATGATCAGTAGGATTCACTGGTTAACTTATGAACTCATTGTATTTTATGGGTGCCTCATGGTCAGTAGGATTCACTGGTTAACTTATGAACTGATTGTATTTGATGGGTGCCTCATGGTCAGTAGGATTCACTGGTTAACTTATAAACTCATTGTATTTTATGGGTGTCTCATGGTCAGTAGGATTCACTGGTTAACTTATGAACTCATTGTATTTTATGGGTGTCTCATGGTCAGTAGGATTCACTGGTTAACATATGAACTCATTGTTTTTGATGGGTGCCTCATGTTCAGTAGGATTCACTGGTTAACTTATGAACTCATTTTATTTTATAGGTTCCTCATGGTCAGTAGGATTCACTGGTTAACTTATGAACTGATTGTATTTGATGGGTGCCTCATGGTCAGTAGGATTCACTGGTTAACTTATAAACTCATTGTATTTTATGGGTGTCTCATGGTCAGTAGAATTCACTGGTTAACATATGAACTCGTTGTCTTTTATGGGTGCCTCATGATCAGTAGGATTCACTGGTTAACATATGAACTCATTGTATTTGATGGGTGCCTCATGGTCAGTAGGATTCACTGGTTAACTTATGAACTCATTTTATTTTATAGGTGCCTCATGGTCAGTAGGATTCACTGGTTAACTTATGAACTCATTTTATTTTATAGGTGCCTCATGGTCAGTAGGATTCACTGGTTAACTTATGAACTCGTTGTCTTTTATGGGTGTCTCACGCACAGGGGTTTCTAACGGTGACATACCTA
The DNA here is from genome assembly GCA_964033795.1 of Lymnaea stagnalis. NCBI lineage: Eukaryota > Metazoa > Mollusca > Gastropoda > Lymnaeidae > Lymnaea > Lymnaea stagnalis. The sequence continues at coordinate 124,828 of CAXITT010000857.1, forward strand.
TGTCAATGAATTTCATGGATGCCATGCAGACAGTGGAGATTACAGGTGACCTACTGATCTCACTGTATGTGATACATACTACACTGTCAGTGGGTTCACTAATGAAACATTGATCATATTGTATTTTGTAGAGGCGATATGTTAAAAAGGGTTTACTAGTCACTGTTGGATCGTGATCCTCTTAAAAACTCTCTTATAAGTTAGTTTAAAAATAGTAAACGTAATCAAACATCAGTAAAGATGTCCAACTTTTGTTACCAAAAGGAATGGTTCTATAGTTATCGGCACACCATTGGATACGTACATATTATGAAAACGTGTTTTTTTCTTCTGGAATGGGCGAATATGGAAAATGTAATCTACATAGCAAACAAGCAAACATGTAAAATTAGGGTCTAATGGAAGTCTTTGGTGACATGCTGATCTCAAAGAAATTGATAGATATCGGGGATTTGTAAAGTGTTCGCTCATTTAGACATGAGACAGTAGGATGCAAGATTTCAGAATAAAGAAAATGACTAAGATAAATGATTAATATAGGATCAAGTAGAATGTGGGTCACCAAACTGCGTCCCGTAGTTATCAAATTTATATATTTTTAGTATTTGTTTTATTTTAATAAAGTACATTAATGTTTAACATTTTTTTGTTTATTTTCAAGGGGGGTCATTTATTATGTATTAGTAAATTTTTGTATATAGAAATGTGTTACAAATTCTCAATGTAATGTTTTTTTTTGTATAAATAATGTATTATGTTACTTTTGTTAGCACAAAATTTTCCAAAGTAGATTTTTTACGTGCTAAATTAAAATAATTTTTACATCTTATGTAAAGTTAAGAAAACTACAAGGTTAATTATATAAGATAAATGTAGATACATTTAAATATGATTTACTGTTAGACAAAAAACGTCACCGTTGGTAAAGTGGATTATTCAGGCAAATTTTCTGAAGTTTGAACTAAACAAATTGTTAACATTATAATAGAGTGTACTAAATTAAACATTTGTGTAAATTACTAATTGTTTTAACATGATGTCTAAATGAGTTGGAATGATACACTATGAATGTATTATTTTGTCATAATATTTCTTAACATATGTTTTGAATTGTGTTTTGTATTTTAAATCTAAAAAGTGTTTCTAATGTAATGTCTGTGTAATTATGTTTGTGGAAAAAAGCCTTAAGTCTGTGGTGCCATACATGTTTTCTGTATTGTGAAAGTAATATCAGACTTATTGTGTGTTGTTTCTTGTTTATATTAACATATGTTTTGAATTATGTTTTGTATTTTAAATCTAAAAAGTGTTTCTAATGTAATGTCTGTGTAATTATGTTTGTGGAAAAAAGCCTTAAGTCTGTGGTGCCATACATGTTTTCTGTATTGTGAAAGTAATATCAGACTTATTGTGTGTTGTTTCTTGTTTATGTGTTTATTGTGTTTAGTGTTATAGCTCTGTCTATATCTACTGGGTGAACTGTACCTGCTTGTATGATTTGTTTAAGTGTAGATTTAGTCTGCAATATTGTGTTGCATGTCAAATATAAATGTTGTTCTGTCTCATCAGCCCCTGTCCTGCAGAGTGGACATTCCATGTGCCTAACCCTGTCCTTATATGGTCTTGATGATACTGGTGTCATGTTGTATATGAGTCTATATGTTATTTCTTTGTCTTTATTTTCGATTTCTTTAATGTGTGTATTTTTAAATGTATTCTTAGTGTTTATTGTTCCATAAACATGTGTCCATTTTATCCTATTGTAGAGTGGTGTTGCTTGTTTCTTTATTAAATGTGTGCAAATTTCTTTAGTTGTCTTGTGTATAAGTGTTTCGTTGCCTTTTAATGCTTGAATGCATGCCATATGAAAATCCGATTGTTTTCTTCCCATGTAATGGGGTGTGTTGTTATCAATTTTTATTAACTGTCCTAGCCTTATCCCAATGTAATAATGTGTAAATAAATGTTCCTCCTTCTTTCTAATGGCTTGTCCTATAAATTTAATTCTAAGTGCTTTCAGTTTTGTTTGTATGTCTTGTAAATTAATCCCCCCTTCTTGTTTAGATTGGCTTAAAGTTGTATTTTTAATGTTTTGTATTGTTCCTTGAAATATGTAATTCCTGATGTGTAAGTTGATTTGTCTTAAAATGGTTGGTGGAGGTCCCCATATGTTCCCTGTGTATATTGTTTCAGGAATTACATATGTGTTTATGATTGTGCTCCAGCCAAAAATTGAGTGTGCTGTGTATTTATGTCTGTAAATTATCTTTTTTATTGATTGTTCAATGTTTTGCCATGTTTCTGTGTTAGTTGGAGTCTGTTAGTTTGAAAAATAAATGCCATATATCCTAAAACTATCTTTCCTTTCGATTTCTAAAGGGAAATATAGTCTATCTTTCCACTTACCTATCGCCATAATTTCAGATTTTAGATTTAGTTTATTTTAGACCCACTACCTCTTCCAAATTCTTGAAATATTGATATTATTTTTGAAATAGACTTATCATCAATAGGAAAAACAATTGTGTCATCTGCATATGCAATGACTTTTGTTTCATTACCTCCAGGGATCCTTACTCCTTTAATACTCTCCTCCCTTCTAATTCTCTCTAACAAAGGTTCAAAGGATAGGATATAAAGGTAAGGGGAAAGGGGACACCCTTGTCTAACTGATCTGTCAATTTTAATGTCTTTAGAAAGTGTGTTGTTAATTATAAGATTACTAATGGGGGACTTGTATAAAATTTTAACCCAATTACAAAAATAATCTCCTAGTTTGTTGTGTTGTAATATTTTATGTAGGTATTTATGGTCTACCCTATCAAAGGCTTTTTCTTGGTCTAGAGATAATATGCAAGTTTGGATGTTTTTGTCATTTGAATATTGAATAAGGTCTCTAATGAAATGATTGTGGTTCTGGATGTCCCTACCTTTGATGCTGCATTGTTGGTTTATATGTATTAAAGTATTTAAATGTGGTTTTAATTGATTTGCTAGAGTTTTTGTGAAAAGAAAGCCCACTTGTCTTCGATCCTTACCCTTAAGGATGCTATGTATATAATAAACATGTTGTTCTAATGGAGGGGTCACCAAACTCCCTTCACGTCATGTCAGATAACATCAAAATGAAAAGCGATAATCATTCTGTATAATCTTACTTTATGTGTATACGCGAATACGGAGCATCTACGAGGAAACTTGACGCAATCCAAATGGGGCTTTGCCTTTCCGTGTCGTGGCAGATGAGTAGGGAGGCTTCAACCTTCCGAAGCTAAAAACCCCGACCACTAGCACGACTTCCAACACAACGGAAGTAAGCAATAACAAGATTAATTGTTGTTGATAATGAATATGAGGCCTAGGAGGGGGGTTAAAATAAAAACAAGATTACTTGTTGTTGATCATGAATATGAGGCCTAGGAGGGGGGTTAAAATCCTAGCCGATGATTTTAGCTACGTTGCCCTGAGAAGCCGCTCCTAGGTGACCGTTTCGTCCCAGCGTTAGTCCCGACCGGACGACTCCCTGGACGTTGGGGGGATGTAACGCAAAACTTCTCCCATGGAGTGGAAGCAAAGTCGTTCAGAACCAAGGATAGTCGACCGCGGAAGCTTTAAAAGAAGTGTTTTCAGTCGACCGATTTTCCCCCAAGCCAGAGGGGGGGGGGAGTTCCCGACGTGCTTCCGCATAGTCTGGCGGCGGGCAGACCCGGCTTCTGGCCCGTGTGGAGGTGTGCCATGTTTGGACATAAAAAGCTGGCATAATAGCAACACTGAGTGCTTGGACATAACAAACTGTGATGATTGATACTTTAAATGTTGGACATAAGAAGCTTATATGATAGCAAAACTGAGTGCTTAGACATAACAACATGTGATTATGAGTATATTAATAATTTTTACACTGAGTCAATTGATGTTTTCTACAAAGTGATGATTTTTACATTGATGTAGTTGATGTCCTCCACACACAGTGATGGCATTTTCATTAAGGCTATTGATTACTTCCACAACCCATTTTGAAGGCTACATTTTTACAAGTGGTGTTTCCATTACATTTTAAAAACAACACTTTATCCACACATTACAAATACAAAAATCCTAACTTGTATAATGTAAATTTTATTAAGGCCTTGTGGATAAATAATGTTTAAATCGTTATCTGTATGACACAGCTGACCCATTTATTTTGAAATGGTGTATTGGCATAAGGTTATTGCATATATTTTAAGCTCAGGTGGACATAGAAAATGTAACATAAGGTTTGATTTAAAATAGATGTCGCACAATTGAAGGTCACTGTTACTCTACTGTATATGAGCATCAAAAAAGTGAATCGGTCATGAGTAATTTTAAAAGGTGGTGGATAATTTTTAATTGTTGATGGGTAATTTAAATAGGTGATGCGCAATGTCATTTTAATAGATGATGCCTAATTAATTTTAATAAGTGACGCGTACTTGAAATAGTTCATGAGAAATTTGAATAGGTGATGGGTAATTTTTATAGGTGATAGGTAATTTTGTTAATAGGTGATGGGTAATTTTAATAGGTGATATGTAATTTTGTTAATAGGTGATGGGTAATTTTGTTAATAGGTGATGGGTAATTTTAATAGGTGATAGGTAATTTTAATAGGTGATGGGTAATTTTGTTAATAGTTGATGGGTAATTTTAATAGGTGATGGGTAATTTTAATAGGTGATGGGTAATTTTAATAGGTGATGGGTAAATTTAATAGGTGATAGGTTATTTTAATAGGTGATGGGTAATTTTATTAATAGGCGATGGGTAATTTTAATAGGTGATGGGTAATTTTAATAGGTGATAGGTAATTTTGTTAATAGGGGATGGGTAATTTTAATAGGTGATAGGTAATTTTGTTAATAGGCGTTGGGTAATTTTAATAGGTGATAGGTAATTTTAATAGGTGATGGGTAATTTTAATAGGTGATGGGTACTTTTAATAGGTGATTGGTAATTTTGTTACTAGGTGATGGGTTATTTTAATAGGTGATGGTTAATTTTAATAGGTGATGGGTAATTTTAATAGGTGATGGGTAATTGTGTTATTAGGTAATGGAAAATTTTAATAGGTGATGGTTAATTTTAATAGGTGATGGGTAATTTTGTTAATAGGTGATGGGTAATTTTCATAGGTTGTGGGTAAGTTTAATAGGTGAAGCGTAATTTTAATAGTTGATCTCTAATATTAATAGTTGATGGGTAATTTTAATAATTGATTTGTAATTAAAATAGGTGATGATAGATTTTAGAAGATTTTATCTTGATTGTACTTCTGGGATTTGCTTATAATTGTTATGCAAGATGGACTCAACTCCGGGTTAATTGGAGATCACTAGAGACATACTGATCAGGAATTATTATGTATTGATTTATTTTTTTATATCTGGTTGGGATAGTTTAATAATTTCATCTAATTTGGATATCCGAAAATTGAGATGAAAGATAGATATCAGTCAATGGTAATTGTGTGTCACAGTAACATAATTTACAATAAATGATTATTGATTTCCGGGGCGCTGCTCTGCAGGCGACTCGATTGCACCAGTGCATGTTCTTCGGCTTTTCACAGTTTTACGCGTTTTATTTAATTGTGTTTTCACTCAAGTTCTAGTGGATGTTCTAAGGCCGATATTCTCAGTGAGTTTATCGTGTTACTCTTCATGGAAAACAGGTTTAATTTGGACTTTAGGTATCAAGTAATTCAGCATAGTCAAGAAATGTCACTTCCACCATTTTTGTAAACTTCCGCAATGCCAACAAAAAATGACGATCGATTGCCGACCTAGACGAAGACAGAGGGGCAGAAGGGGAGGCATTCGTGTCAAATGCAGAAACAGAGGACAGCGGGGCTTTATTCCGCCTGTTGTTTTGGGAAATGTCAGGTCACCGTGTAACAAGATGGATGAACTGCACTGTTGTTTTGGGAAATGTCAGTTCACTGTGTCACAAGATGGATGAAATGGACTGCTGTTTTGGGAAATGTTAGGTCACTGTGTAACAAGATGGATGAACTGGACTGTTGTTTTGGGAAATGTTAGGTCACCGTGTAACAAGATGGATGAACTGGACTGTTGTTTTGGGAAATGTTAGGTCACTGTGTAACAAGAAGGATGAACTGGACTGTTGTTTTGGGAAATGTCAGGTCACTGTGTCACAAGATGGATGAAATGGACTGCTGTTTTGGGAAATGTCAGGTCACTGTGTAACAAGATGGATGAACTGGACTGTTGTTTTGGGAAATGTTAGGTCACCGTGTAACAAGATGGATGAACTGGACTGTTGTTTTGGGAAATGTCAGGTCACTGTGTCACAAGATGATGAACTGGACTGTTGTTTTGGGAAATGTCAGGTCAATGTGTAACAAGATGGATGAACTGGACTGTTGTTTGGGAAATGTCAGGTCACTGTGTAACAAGATGGATGAAGTGGACTGTTGTTTTGGGAAATGTCAGGTCACTGTGTCACAAGATGGATGAACTGGACTGTTGTTTTGGGAAATGTTAGGTCACCGTGTAACAAGATGGATGAACTGGACTGTTGTTTTGGGAAATGTCAGGTCACTGTGTCACAAGATGGATGAACTGGACTGTTGTTTAAGGAAATGTGAGGTCACTGTGTAACAAGATGGATGAACTGGACTGTTGTTTTGGGAAATGTCAGGTCACTGTATCACAAGATGATGAACTGGACTGTTGTTTTGGGAAATGTCAGGTCAATGTGTAACAAGATCGATGAACTGGACTGTTGTTTTGGGAAATGTCAGGTCACTGTGTAACAAGATGGATGAACTGGACTGTTGTTTTGGGAAATGGCAGGTCACTGTGTCACAAGATGGATGAACTGGACTGTTGCTGTAAGAATGTCTATCAATTTCGCGAAAGCTCTTTAATATGCCTGACAGAAACATGGCTTAGCGAAACGGTACCAGATTCAGCAGTGGCACTGGACGAATTTAACATGTTCCGTGCTGATAGAACAACCGACAGCGGCAAATCCAAGGGAGGGGAATTGGCAATATTTGTTAACAAAAACAGCTGTAGCATCTACAATAGTACAGTGAAACATGTAGTTTGTACACCCGACATATAACTACTCAGCATTACTTGAAGGCAATTTTACCTAACTAGGGAGTTCACCCAAATCTGTATCATCCTTACTTACATTCCACCTAATGCTAACAAGGAGCAGGCTACTGGGAGACTTTTGGATGTAATTCATGATTTCAAAACAAAAAACCCAGACTCCGTTCGTCTTGTTATGGGTGACTTTAATCAACTAGCACTGAATAAATCAATGCCAACTTACACACAGTATGTTACTTGCCAAATGCGACAAGACCGAAACTCTGGATATGTGTTATGGTAATATTAAAAAGGCCTACACAGGTCATGCTCTATTTCCACTTGGAGAATCCGATCACACAATGGGCCGCCTAACGCCTTGCCATAAGCAAGATTTAAAAACATCAAAAATTCAATAAAAAACTATTGAACTGTGGTCAGATAAGGCGATAGAAAAACTTCAAGCCTGCTTTGAATGTACAGACTGGGAGACGTGTATCAACTCTTGCCCTGACATTGATGAGCTCACAAACACCGTCAATTCCTACAACAAGTTCTGTGTAGACGAAATTATTCCCACAAAAACTATCCGAGTATTCAACAACAACAAACCCTGGATGAGCAGAGAAATAAAGAATGCCATCCACCACAAATAGGAGGCCATCCACCACAAGAAGGAGGCCATCCACCACAAGAAGGAGGCCATCCACCACAAGAAGGAGGCCATCCACAACAAGAAGGAGGCCATCCACCACAAGAAGGAGGCCATCCACCACAAGAAAGAGGCCATCCACCACAAGAAGGAGGCCACCCACCACTAGAAGGAGGCCATACACCACAAGAAGGAGGCCATCCACCACAAGAAAGAAGCCATCCACCACAAGAAGAACATGTTTAAGATGAACGATCAGGAATTCATCAAAGCTAAAAAATTATTGAAGGCAAAAATATATTAGGGCATGGCGCCCGCAGGGGGGGAGCAAGGTGGGCACTTGGCCCCACCCCCTGGATTGATTGGATAAAAAAATGTTAGACAAAAATAGACAAGAAATGTATTGAAGTAAAGAGAAAATAAAGATAAAGTAACTAAGCTGATGTCCTGTCCGTTCGTTCACCATACAAATACGCTACAGTAAATTAAAACTACATTAAAACATTACTAAAAATCCCCCCCCCCCTTGGAAAGTTAATCGATTTTTTTTGCCCCCCGCCCTAGAAAGTTTTCTGCGGGCGCCGATGTATCAGGGTAAAAAAACAATACAAACAAAAAATCGAAAAATTATTCACTACTAACAATTCAAAGGCTTGTTGGGCATGACTAAACCAAATAACAGGATTTACTCCTAAGCGAGAATGCTTATGTGTTTAGGACGTGAGGAATTTTGTTAACGACTTAAATGACTTGTATTGTCGTTTTGACAGCCTGGACTTTGGAAGAGTGCACAATGAGATGATGAATTCATTTCAAGATAGCAGTAGTACACAGGATGGTACTTTATTGTTCACCGAACTGAGAGTGATGTCATTATTTAACCAAGTGGACGCAGCTAAAGCCTCGGGACCAGACAAATTAAGTGGTAGGCTCATTAAACTATGTTCAGAGCAGCTCTCCTACATGTTTTGTTACATATTTAAATAATTTTATGTAACTCACACAATACCAACAATTTGGAAAACTTCAGAAATTATATCAATTCCAAAGAAAATTAAGGTAAAGTGCAACAACGACTTACGACCTGTTGCACTTACCTCTATTGTCATGAAATGTTTTGAGAAAATAATTCTGAAAGAAATTTTAAATGAAGTACCGCAAAAACTTGACCCCCACCAATTTGCGTATAAGCCTGCCAGAAGTATGGAGGACGCAATCTTACTATTGTTGGAGAGTCTTTACCATTACCTAGACAGTCCTAAAACATATGCCATAGTGCTTTTCTTGGACTTCTCATCAGCATTTAACACTATCAAAACCACACCTTATGATAAAGAAACTTTCCTCGTTAGGTGTCAATTTAAATATTCAGGCTTGGATACTGAACTTTTTTTAACAAATTGACCACAATATGTCAAATTAAATAGCCAAGTATCTCTAATCAGAGAAATGAACACCGGGGCACAACAAGGCTGCGTTCTCTCTCCTGTACTGTATACCATATATACAGATGATATTCAAAGCGACACCGTTCCAATCTTAAAATTTGCTGATGATACCACCATTGTTGGAGAAGGAGAAGGCATATACCGCAACTTAGTTACGAGTTTTATCAATTGGTGCGATGAAAATTTTCTCCAGTTGAATGTCTCAAAAACTTAAGAAATGGTTGTTGACTTCAGGCGTGGGAAACACCAGATTATAGATCTCAACATAAAAAATCAAAATGTGGAGAAAGTGGAGGCATACAAGTACTTAGGTGTCACCATTAATAATAAGCTAACATGGCATGAGCACGGCCAAATGATGTATAAGAAATTCAACCAAAGACTGTTCTATCTAAACAAAACTGTACAATTTCGGCGTTAACAAGCAAGTCGTTCACTTACTCTGCAGTGCAACTATTGGAAGCCTCCTTAATTTCAATATTACCTGCTGGTGTGGGAATTCAACGTCTGATATTAAACACCGCATCAACCGACTAATCAAGAAAGCTAGGAACATAACTCAAACTAAACATCCTTTACTTAAAGAACTATTTGAAGAAAAATGTTTTTGCAAAACTAAACACACTTTGCATGATAAATCCCACCCTCTTCATCACAGATACTTAGGATCGGGCCGTTCGGGACGAATTCTTTCTATCAGGGCGAGGACTGACAGATATAAAAATTATTTTGTTCCCCAATCTGTACGAATTTTCCGGCATGCTTCCTTTGAAGTCACACATCTGAATGAGAACTAATAAGTCCACCATTTCGCTAAGAGAACTCACTGAATGGCTGTTTGAAATAATTTATTATAAATGTCTTGTGTTCAAATTGTTTCATTTTTTAGCTGAAAATGTATAATGCAATCAAAAACATTTCCATTTATTTGTATCAATAAAAAAAATGGCATCTAATCATATGTAGCCCATGACACATATCTATTATGTAACCCATGACTGTTTCAGATCCAAATATTCGAGACTGTCCTAAACAAACAGCCACTGCCCTCTAACCTTGTAAAAATTGCTATCAATGAACACAAAAAGAGACATACGTATGCCAACACGCGCATTTGCCATTTTGGAATATTGTTGGTTTAACATTGAATAAATTTAACATAAACAAAACAATGTGTTTGATAGATTAAAGTTAAAATAATCAGATTTTAAAAAATACCATAATGATTTAACACAGACACATTTTTAACATTTGTTTTTAAAATGACTATTATTACTTCAGATGGTCAAATTTATTAACATTTATTATAAAATGAAAGACAGCCATCGTTTTAGAGTTAGTTTGGAAAGATGGACAGTTATGGTCAGTTCCTGCGGGTCAAAGATTAAAGGACGTCAATGTTAAATACAATTATTATCTGGATATAAAAAGCTGAAAATGCTAGTTTTTTTGGGGTTAAATCTTTACTTAAGATATGCAAGTCTTCTTTGTTTGCAGATGGTACATCTCTTTTGTTTCAAAGGCAAAACCTATTATTGACTTCTGTTAATTTGTATAGTTTGGTCTTTAATTTTGAAACATGTTTCTACTGTTGCTTGTCTATTTGGAAGCTGCTTGCTAATTTTGATGTTTATTTTCCAATTGGAATTTGTTTGTCTATTTGATTATTGTTGTTACTTTGTTTTTCTATTTTTGGTGTAAGCAGGGTTTGATTGATTTGCATTATATAAAAACCAAGTTCCTCTATAAGAATGCATTTTTTTTCTGACAACACTACTTATTAACTACTTATGCAATTGTACGTCTATTTTATGATAGTAAAACATCTAAAATGAATATGCATTATATGAAAAAAAAAACTTGTAGTCCTTTAAATAGTATTTTGCAAAAGTTGTGGAATGATTTATTTAATATTTATTAAAAGTATTTTTTTACTTCAAACGGAAGTAGCTAATTAAGTTTTTGTTTTTATAACTCAGGATTTTCAGAATCGTATTAATTTTTGTTTCTTTTGTTTTAACATTATAACATAAAATAGGTGCGTCCTAAGTTTTACACATAATACCCTTACATATTAATTACGTATTTTATTTTAACATTATGCACACAAAAATTATAAGCTATATATTATTTTTTTAAATTAAAAATATATTTTGTATAAAATGCAGTATGCATAACGAATTTCGAGAAATTTATCAAGAGCATTGCAGTGGATTCATCAATAATAAGATATTTCACTTGAATTCGATTATTACATTTAAGGATATGATAAAAAAAAAGACATATGTTCCTGTACTCTAAAATGTGTCTTGCTTTTTTCAGTTATCTAAACGTATAAAAATAACCCCACTCTTGAGCTATAACTAACCTATAAACTCGGTGCAGATGACAACAAATTCTGTCTAATTCCTCAGATCGGAACCACCCCCCCCCCCCAATAAATAAACAATGTTTATTTTACTAGTTCTTGAAGAAATCTGGTATAAACTTGTTCATTATTAAATTTCCTTTTTCGTCATTTACACAAGTTTTTCCACTATACCGGTTCATTGTTACTACACATTATAGCATTGCCATGGAGTCTGATTCTTATTATAAGCTTGAAATGGACAATTATTCTTAATTAGAGAAATATTTTTGATGAAGATTGCACTTTCTATGTGTCTGATACCGATAATTCTGTAAATTATTATCATAATAATGGTATCCAAGGTTTTTTTCACTTTTTTCAATTATACTCAACTTACGCATACTGTGATACTTTCTTAGAACTATTATTAGTTTTATTCAAGTTCCAGTAGTATAAAATTCTTAAACATATTACATTATTTATTTGCTTTAATGTGCACAAATGTGTAGTTATAAAATAATTTTAATATTATTATTATGTTTCAGTTAGCAAAATGTAAACAATGCCGTACAAGGCCAAGGCTATTACACTATAACTGTTTTTTTTTTTTTTTTTTTTTTTAGGTCAAGGGTTTTAAATTATAAATTTTTTTTTTTTTTTTTTTTTTTTGTGACGATGGAGTGGGCTTCGGAGGACGAAATCCACATGGCCTGGGATTATACTTCAAGGATTCAGATTTTTTTTTTTTTTTTTTTTTTTTTTGTGACGATGGAGTGGGCTTCGGAGGACGAAATCCACATGGCCTGGGATTATACTTCAAGGATTCAGGGAAATCGCCTCTCTCCACGCTGCTGGGTAACCCAAGGGAACATCAATGGATGATACAGCTTGGCACCAGTGACGTCGCAGGAGTTGCCGGAATGTTACATTGTATCAATGTTATCCGCCTTTCGGGACTCCATCTCCGGGTTTGATTTCAGAGTTTCCTTCACTTAGATGAGTTGCCATCCAAGGTTGACGAGTCTCATCTTCCCGGGGTGCTGGTGGTGTTATTGCTTGACTGGGCTCTAGCTGGAGTTGAACTCCAGACCACCAATTTGAGATTTTGCTAAGTTTAGACCATTCGGCCACCCTGCACCCATTCTGTAACTGTAACTGTAACAATCAGTTTTGTTCAATTTTCAATGAAAAGTTGAAGTAAAAGTAATTTAGGCAGATTTTTTTATTTTTTGAAATCTTTTTATTTATATTGTTTTTTTTATTTTAGACTAATAATTGATTTTTTTTAAATTTTTTATTTTGACAGCATCTATAAAGCGAAGGGCGTATGTCAAACATAGGTTTTACACATGTGTCTGTAATGATGGTTTTAATAATGTGTATGTACTGATGGTTTTAAACATGTGTCTGTACTGATGGTTTTACACATGTGTCTGTACTGATGGTTTTACACATGTGTATGTACTGATGGTTTTAATCATGTGTATGTACTAATGGTTTTACACATGTGTCTGTAATGATGGTTTTAAGCATGTGTATGTACTGATGGTTTTACACATGTGTCTGTAATGATGGTTTTAATCATGTGATTGTTTTCTAAAAATGTAATTTTAAATTAGCAAATAGGGGGGCATGATGTATTTATTTTACAGGATATTTTTTTTATTTTGTTAATGACTTGTGTTGAAGATGTCGCTTGTACCTATCGATCTGTTAATAACTTAAAGACGTCGCTTGTACCTATCGATCTGTTCATAACTTGAAGATCTCGCTTGTACCTCTCGATCTGTGCTAAATGAGTGCCAAATGGTGATTAGGATTCCCTCTTGACATAGTGATCTCATCGTATTACATGGACCTCATATGGTGAGTAGGGTTCATTCTTGACATATTGATCTCATTGTATTACATGGGTGCCATATGGTGAGTAGGGTTCACTGGTGGCATTTTAATCATGATTCCTCTTCACATTTATGTGATAATTAAGTGTAAAAAGTCTAATCCTATTGAGACATCAGAAAAGTTATATCATTTCTGTCACAATATTCAAGTAACTCAAGGTTAGGGCAGGTCATGGGGGATCTAAAGATTATGAACGATTTTATTTTCGTCGGACATGGCCTTGTGTTCAAACAAAATCTACATTTGAAATCAGCAGATAGGTCAAATTTGAGACGTAAAATAGAAGTCAATCAGGATTCAATGGGAGTCTCTGGTGACCTACTGATCTCAAGGAAATATTTGGTCATCGGGGGTCTGTAAGGTTTAAAACGTCTCAGCTCATTTATAACGGAGCAAGTTAGATGTAAGAATTCATTATAAACAAAATGACTAAGATAAATGGTGAATACATTACGAATTATAACAAGAAGCATTTCATTTTCAACTAGATATAGCCCGCCAAACCTTGCGTGATCTGCCATTCACTAAACTTATTTGACAAAACATGAACCCAAGTAATGCACATTTAAGAATCCCAATATGTTTTCTACAACCAAACCCCCATACGTCACTGCACACTTTTCAATTCACGCCCATGAACTATATTAATATGTTCTGATGTCCCAACCACTTTTAAACTCAATATTTTTGTCACGCCATTCTTATATTGAGACGATTTCATCTTCCGAAAATAAAATATTACGCACCAAAAAAAGTTGCGTTATTTTTAAAAAGATGTATATTATTTAGCGTAGTTATCGGGAATTATTTTTTATGCGCATTTGAACTCATTATTAAACCAGACTTTCTTACATATATAATTATTTGGATCATACAAATTCTGTTAATAGGAGACAAGTCATACAAGAAGACTAATATTTATAAGAGCTATAAATACATCCTTAAAAGTAGGATCGAAGACAAGTGGACTATCCTTTTATTAGATTGATCCACTCTCAGCCTTACTGCTGGTACGAACCTCTGGCTAAGCATAATTACCTCTGTATTAATTTCTCTTTCACATATAACCTTATAGTTTTACAGTTACATTTTAATTTTGAAAATTTATTTTTTAAATAAAATATAATAGTTCTAAAAGACAAAACTTTTGCTCTCAAAATATATCAACTATTTTTTAAATGCAAAAAATAAAATAAATTCAAGTAAAAAAATTAATATATATCCAATCAAAAATTTTACAAACAAATAATAAGTATTCTCCCTTGAAAAAAATATGTTAAACATTTACGCACTTTTTTGAACTATAAAAATAATACAATATATTAATATGATTTTAAATGTTTGTTTCAAAAACGGTTCTTTAGTAGTTTAATTACTTTTATTTTTATTTCCCCCCCCCCATTCATGTCAGGTGTGATTGCAAAAAGTAAATCTACTACATTGGTTTATTCCTTACAACTTTATTGAAACATCTTCATAAATACCATAATTTAACATATTTATATAGAGTTGTTAAACAGTTTATCATAAAACATGAGTTTCTTAAAATGAAGCATGCTCTTTATAAGATTGTATGTCTGCCAATTAAACACTCCTTAAACGTAATATCCTTTCTTTTCAATCTAATTTGAGGGAATTTACACAGGTTCACCTATTCCTGGGTTATACGAAGAATTAAGAACAATGAGGTTTGATTCAATCTTTTATATTAAATACACCTTTGATCGTGCGTGGTGGGATAGTATGTATGACTAACGATAATTATTGTGAGTAGTGAGTGAACTTTGTGACTTTGACCTGTGTTGTTGCTGTGTGGTGGGATCAACTTTGTGTCGTCATTGGCCTGTGGTGTTGTGTGGTGGGCCTGACTTTGTGACGTCATTGGCATGTGTTGTTGCTATGTGGTGGGACTAGCTTTGGGAGTTGTTTTTATTCATGAATGTTTTATACTTAAGTGTGTGGAAAAGTGGAATGAGTGATCATGAATGTGAGTATAAAAACAGTGTCTAATGTAGAATAAAAAGGGAGTTGTTACACAAAACGCAGAAGAGGGGACATCATGAATTTCTGTTACATTATTAATCATGTGTCTGTACTGATGGTTTTACACCTGTGTCTGTACTGACGGTATTAAACCTGTGTCTGCACTGATGGTTTTACACGTGTCTGTACTGACGGTATTACACGTGTGTCTGCACTGATGGATTTAATCATGCCTCGTCTGATGTGTTAGACATTGGTCTGTTGAGATGGTTTTCTAAGAAAAATATATTTCTAATTTTCCAAATAGTTGTTCATGAAATATATATTTCACAAGTTGATCTCTTTATCTGTTAATGGCTTGGTGTTGAAGATGTCTACTACACATGTTGTTTTGCTAATGGCTTGGTATTAAATATGTTGACTATACATGTCTTTTCATAGATAATTTTTTACAATCATATATCTAAAAAAGCTTTAGGTGCCCTAGGACACAATATATCCGAATTTTTACATTAATATAACTAACAAAACACTTTCCTCACATGAACACAATTTAACGCTTGAGATTTACGATCGATGTAAGCATACAACAGTGATACAAGCAAGCCGTGATAAGCCATAATGACGTGATTTAATAATCTGTATCATCTCGTATACATAATATTTACTATAAAATATCAACTGATGTTATTCGGATCATAATGACATGCACTTTGCGATAATTTCTAACTGCCACAATGAAAACTCATCACCATTTATTATATTAAACAGAAGTATCTATGTAATGATTTTTACATTTTTGCTATATAGTATACACCTATCCGATACTTTTTTCTAACCATCAACTACACATTTATCTATCTAAATAATAACTTTTTAATCGTGATTGTCACTAAAGGAGTTCATTGACGGCTGATTTCTAAGCTAGAGAAATACTTTGGATGGCATGTGTTTTTGAAACTGTTAAATGTTTGGCCTACCCGACACCTTTTCGTGCCTTTACTTTTAAAAAAAAATGTCCTCTAAACATGGTGAAAACCTATAGCAAACACTAATGCCATATCAGGGGCACATCCTTCAGTTTTGGAAACTCAACATCCAAAGTGACACCACAACTAAACACGAGAAATTATTACGTATCGTGAGATCATTCAACTCGTCTAGCTCCACAGAATACCACAACGCGTCCCTAGCTTTCTAACTTATCTGTAGCACCCTGCTCTCTCAAAGTTACTCGTCTAGCTCCACAGAATACCACAACACGTCCCTAGCTTTCTAACTTATCTGTAGCACCCTGCTCTCTCAAAGTTACTCGTCTAGCTCCACAGAATACCACAACACGTCCCTAGCTTTCTAACTTATCTGTAGCACCCTGCTGTCTCAAAGTTACTCGTCTAGCTCCACAGAATACCACGACACGTCCCTAGCTTTCTAACTTATCTGTAGCACCCTGCCTGTAGCACCCTGCCTGTAGCACCCTGCCTGTAGCACCCAGCTCTCTCAAACTTATTGTGTTATCCGCACAACTGAACTTGTCAAAATAATTATTTTCAAACCGCTGCGATTACGATTTTTAATCCCCCGTATGTTTCCAACCCTTTTCTTCCATTCATCCAGTTATCACCCTGTAATATGTTAGTGGAAATAGGCTTAATTTACATGGATTATTTTCGTATGATTTTTTCAAACCAGCCCCTCCCAAGAAAAACAAACTCAATTTACTTGGTACGTTTTATCAAAGATGTCATGATTTCTTAATTAATTCTGATTGAAATGGATTTTTATTTTATGCTGATGTGACTTTTAGTTTGAAACACCTTAAATTTCAACAGTAACTTTATTTTTTACCTGTGACAGACTGTGAGACTGTGGCCTGTATGTCCACCCAAAGTAAATTAATACCTATAGCAAATCGACATCTGCAAAAAGAAAAAAGAGCGCAGATTGTATTATAAACGTCAGTCATCTACTTCTAGAAGTTAACATTTTTGACACCAGCTTAACTCGATCCCAGTAGGCACTGCGATGTGATTAGCTTTTTGACTCAGTTGATATGTTTATTTATATAATATTCATATTCAAAATTGCACAATTTTAGGAGATCGAGGGTAAATAGGAGTTCAGGTCTGCAATAAACAAGAAAATCTAGATACAATAATGTTTAATCGAATATGGTAAATTTAAGGCGTAAAGCAGCCAGAAGGATCCTGCCCCCCGCATGTGTGAAGATCTCCAAGTAATCTGAACATATTTGAATTTTAATTTGTATTACAACGTGTCGACTTCCATAAGTTTTATCAAGGAATTCAAGTACAGTCGTCAGATAAAACTAAACTGAAGTCGCACGGACCGCAGTTTGTTAACCTGGATTAGACTAACATAATTTTCATTTACAAATCATCCTTAAGGGTAAGGAAAGAAGACAAGTGGACTGTCCTTTTATATGAATATTCCACTTAGAAAAGAATTACAGAACGCTGGAACAAGATATTTCAAAATAGTTCATAAAAAGCTAAATACGCAAAAGGTTATCCAACCATTTTATGGCAAACATTTAAGAAACAAAAATCAATAAAAACAATTAATAAAACAAAATAAATTATACAAATATATCCACACACACAAATTTAATGTAACAAAATAAATGGTCTCCCTTGACAAAATATTTTTTTTTAAAAATCAGTTAACATTTACGAACTTTTTTAAAAAAAATATTATAATATATATATATATATATATA
>CAXITT010000857.1:143021-183844 GCA_964033795.1 Lymnaea stagnalis
TATATATATATAAATGTATATATATATATATATATATATATATCAATTTGATTTTAAAAGTTATTTTCAAATACTTAATTTTACTAGTCAAATGGATTATTAATAAAATATAACATACATATATATATATATATTTTTAAACATATTTCAGCAAGATTATGTCAGGTGTGTTTGAATGAAGAAAATCGATTCAATTTCCTTTTTTAAATTGTTCGTTATTTGTTTACAATTTTATTTCCAAAACCTTTGTAAAAAACAGATAATGTAAACTATTTATAAGGAGTTGATAAATAGTTAAAAAATAACAAAAATGTATTTCTTAAAATTAATCGCATTTTCAATTGTTTTTATGTATCCCTAATTAACCCTTAACCAAAATAGTTCCTTTATCATAAAATTCTTGATATTTACTCAGGTTCACCCATTCGAGGGTAATACAAAGAATCATTAACAAAGTAGTTTTATTAAATCCTTTCCATTAGATTCAATTTTGATCGTGTATGGCTGGCTGGGTCAGTGCCAAAATATTTTGACATCTAATTCACCCATTTCCAATTAAGTGATCTAGCTAAAACCTACGAAATGCCGATGACAACACATTCTAAAATATTTTCAGATACAAGCGCTGAACACAAATGTCCACGTCTCCAATTGATTCAAGATGAACGTACAATTAAATGTCCACCAACTGCGCTCAAAGAGATACCTTGAAAACAAAAATATCGCGAGTGCACATTGCGCGTAATATTTGTATTTGTTTTTAGGAAATAGGTGTTGAAATAAATCTCTATTAAAAAGCTTTTTGAAAGAGCGTTGTTTTAAAAGCTTTTAGGTCATTACAATATTAATATAATTCAGGGGCGTTAAAATGTGAGGTTACGCGCCTTTCAGGGAGTAGACATTGTTTTTTTTTTATCAAATGCGTTAAGCGTATGCATATTTAAAAACTCAGCTCCAAGTTGCTGGAAAATACATTGAAAAAATTGATGTATTTTTAAAAAAATGTGTTTGCAATGGGTGTTTCGGTATATTTGTACAAGTAAAAATAACTTACTGAAGAAAGCATATAAATAAAATGAAGTTTTTATTAATAATAAGATTCAAATTCCTTGTATAACTTCGTTGTTTACATTTTTGAACCTGTAGATAGATTTATAAAAATTATTAAGTTAGAGAAAATGAAACTAAAAACAAAAACGTACTCCACATGAAGAAGAAACCAATCCAATGCTCTGATTGTCTGTCTATCTTAAGCCCGCCTTACAGATGAACCTTATTTCTCTTACAATATTTTCTTACTTTATAGCAATATAATTATCATTTATTCTTTACTTCTGTTTCATGCACATCTGTAATGATTTTTAATTGAAAAAAACAAAACCAGTACCTTTTCTTCTGTCCCATTTACCTAGTGACTCACATTTAGATGAAGCCGGCAGACTTCCATAAGGTATAAGACCTACTGGACTTCATTTTGGGTATTGTTAAGGTGTCCTTAATACAAACAATTCCCTGGATCTTGGTCTTCCTTTGACCCTAACACTTTTTTTTTTCATGTTAGCCCTAATGGAAAGACGTGGCTTACTGAAATAATATTAATAATAATAAAGTTCATTTCAAAAACACGCTTCATCCCCAAAGGCTCGAAGCGCGGTTACAAAGTCAACACAAAAAAAAATCTATAATTTACCACATTTAAAACAAACGCAACACTAAAAAGCTAATTACAAGCATACAATGGCAAAGTCTTTCTAGCCATTTCAACCATAAGCAACACAGCCATTATGCATTAACTGGAAAATAAGGTAGACAATCATCACAGAACGTGTTTGCGAAATAGATGTGTCTCTAAATGACATTGACCTACTGAAATTACCTTGACCTATTGAAATGACCGGCCCTACTGAAACGGCTTGGATCTACTAAAATGACCTGGACCTGTTTTTATCCCTAAACTTTTTATTTTCGAGGTCAAATCTGATGCTCTGATGCTGTCAACACGATTGTTCTATTCTATAAACTAATCGTCTTAATCATTGGGCTAAAATTTATGTGAGGAACAGTTAAACCCGAGACTGAGGTGGTCGATAAATGTATTGTAACTTTACAAGGGGCCAGACATTTGGTAGATGGTGGGCGAATTTACAAAGAATAATCATGTTTAAAAAATATATTTAAAAAAATTTAAAGTTAGTTCGTTTAAATACATATAATTAATATTTAGAATAACAAAGAAAAAAAAATATCCAGTGGTGTTTTGACCACTTAAGACTTAAGACAACACAATATTTAGACAATTATTTGGTATTTTAACTGAAAACGCAATAGCTAGACAAATCAATAAACTTTAATCGGATGTCATTCATAGAAAAGACAATAGAAATATATTTGATGTCTGCTTTTAAGAAACAAACAATGGAGAAATGATTAAGTTTATAATTTGACTTAATGTCTGGCTGATGTGGTCGAAAGGTTAACATAAAAAATAAATTTTCAGCAATAATTTTACATGAAAACGGTAGCATGCATATTTTGGAATGGTCGATCAACGAGCAAAAAAGTCGTATAATAAATTAACATTTACAAACATTTAGTTATTATTACCGTTATTGGTCCACAAGTACTAATACATACAGTAAATTAATATTTACAAACATTTAGTTATTTCTAAAATTATTGCTCCACAAAGTACTAATACATACAATTCATCAACATTTAAAAACATGGGGTTCATGGTTAACCATTTCGTTTTAAAGATACTTAAACCATTTCTATTCGGTTTAAAGTGAAACCCATCAAATAAAAAACACATCTGAGAAAAATGTTAGCACCCTTAAACACACAAAGGCTACAACAAACATCATCCAGCTGGCCACAAAGACACATAAGCTACCACAAACGTCGTCCTCTTGGTCAACACTCACAGACTTATACAAACACCATCCTATATTTCATCAAACACAGAGATAAGACTGCTAACGTTATTCTCCTGGCTACAACAAACATCATCCTAATTGCCAGAAAACCAACAGAAAGTTCAACAAACATCCTGGCCAACAAACACACAAAGGCCAATCACTCGGTGAGTCTCTATTACGTATTTTAATATGTCTGTTCATGTCTACAATACATCTATTTGAAAATGCAAGTTACTCTCCCAAAATGACCTGCAAACTCTTGTGTGTGTATCTCAGTGTTTGTACTAGTGTGTTGTTAAAAAAGTAGTTTATATGAAAACGTGCTCTAGGCGTAGGCATATACATGTACTAGTGTTTAAATGTCTCTCTTGTGTGTAATGTTCAGTGTTACATTTCTTTCCTCGCTATCTCTACCTTTTTGAGTTATGTTACAGTCAGATGACCAAAAAGTGCGGATATCCTATAAACGTAATGTATCAGAGATATTCCAGTCACATAGGTAAAAAACTCAAGCCGCACATGAACTCATTATTAATTTCAAATCACAAAGACATGCATGCAGAGTTATTGGTAATTTCATTCTACTTGTCACGATTACGATCGATGTGAATATGAAACAGTATTACAATGCAGTAATGAGAATTCATATTGATGTGAATGTATACCAGTAAAACAAGGCAGTAGTGAGAAGTAATATTTCTATGATGAATAATAGGTATCATAACAACAGTTTTCCAATGAAAAATTGTCATTGTAATGTAAACGTAAACATAAATAACATTAAATGTTTAGTCATACGATAGTTTGTGTTCTATAGGCATTAATTCCCCCTGTAAACTTAATACTGTAACAAATTAAAAGTTTACTTGGGGGAAAAAAGTATGGGTCAGTTTAGTCTTGGACAATGCAACAGCCAGTTGTAAGGGAGTTGAAACGTATGGCTAATGAAACAGTGAAACACTCATCCTAAAATGTGTTGTTGCTTGTTTTTATTTGTTTTATATTTTGGGGAGGGGTGTACGGGGTTGGGGGTCTTGGTAATGTACAATTTTTTTAAAATCTAAATTTGACATAAAAAATGGGTCAAAATTGAGATGCAAGATAGAGTTCAGTCAAGTGTAAGAGAAGATAACTTGTGATCTGCTGATCATGACATAATTCATTGTCATCAGGGGCTCGTCATGTTCACATATTCAGCACAGTTAGGCCTCAGGAAGTTGGTTTACTTAAAATGCTTGATTCCACCAGAAACAAAATGTAATAATCGGATCTGATAAGTAAAGGCTAAGTTCAGCCCGCTAGCACCCACTTGGTGGCACGAGATGTAACTAAAATCTTCTCTATTATTATTTTAAATAGCTTTCACCCCTATCCTATTATCTTTTGGTCCGCACAAGATTTTCATAAATTATTACAACCGGCATACGTTTTTTCGTAAAGTATTGTGGCCCGCATAAGTTTTTCATAGAGTATTGCGGGCCGCCACACATTTTGAGTTATGCACGACTGATCTTGAAATTAATTTTCTTTATATCCTCAAGTATAAGGATCGAATTTAAGTAGACTACCTTCATATGACATTGTTCTACTGATTTTTTTTTTGTTTTTTTATTTAGCAACAGACTAAATTTTTTGAAACTTTAATTTAACACAATTAAAAATGAATTTTATAATAGTAATGCTCAACAAATTAAATATGTGCTCTCAAAATAATTGGTTCCATAGCAATGGCATTATCTGTATGAGGTTGGTGAGGGTGTGTGTATCAGCTCTTATCTTTGCATTTTGTCCCTAAATGTAGGGAACGGGTTCGAATAGTCTTCCCTAGTAATTGGAAGGTCCAAAAGACAACATTTTTTGCTGGATTCAACACTGTCAATTAAATTTTTATTTAAATTAAATTTCTCTTATATAAAAGATATCATAGTTTTTTTGTTTTTTTAACTGCTAAACTAAATAGGATAAATATTGTTGCGATTTTAAAAAGCTATATAATAGTTTATTTTCGTTTCAAATATTTTATTTTATTTATGTGCATTACACAAATCAATTCAAATAACTGACAAAACCCTGAAAATTACCGACACACAACTATAAGTTTTAGTTGTTTCCCTTGAATTAATGTAACATCAGCTTTTAAATCTATGTTTTGCGGCAAAAAATGTAAACTTAATTTTTAAATGTCTTCAAATACAATAATTTACTCGACTAAATTAACAATTATTTCTTTACATGCACAATACTGTCAGATGTGGGCACATTGAGAAAAGCGATTCTATAGTGCAGAGTACTATTTCGTTTCCTTTGACTTAAACAACATTCTAAAGAATTAGAACTACAATTTAACTATATATTACAATGTTAAAAAGGAAAGGTTTTTTTTTGTTTTGTTAGAGATGTACTTTAGTTTTATAAAATTGTAATTTATTTCCAGTTAACCACCTTAACTAAAATATTTATGTTTACATAAATTCGGGTTAAAATATAGTTGGGAAATCTCTCAATACATGTATAAGTATATGATTATTAAAAAAAGATATTTTTAGCTTTTTAAAAAAGAGCAAAAATAATAAAATATAATTTTGTTTTCTAGATTTCCTTAGAATACGATAAAATACAATAAATTAGAAAGATATTGATAAAAAAAAATATCAGTTCAAATGTTTTCTCATAGTCAATGTAGCAGAATGTTCAGAAGAGAAAACGATCAATGTTATTGGTAAGAAACGGAAGTTGAATTAATTGTTCAATCAAGAAAAAGAAAACCCGTCATTAATCAATGGTCCGTACTACCACGGTCAAATCATTGAAGCATTACTAATGTAAACAAAAGAAATTAAATAGCACACTTCAAGAGTAGAAATGGGGGGAGGAGGGGCCAGGGGTTGAATGAAAAAAATGTAGTCATTGAGTATTTGATTTATACCTTATCTGAGTATTTGATTGAATCCTTATATCAATATTTGATTGATTCCTTTTGTGAGTATTTGATTTTTTTCGTTTATATTTGATTGATTCCATAAGTGAATATGTTATTGATTCCAAATGTGAGTATTTAATGAATACCTTATGTGAGTATGTAGGCCTAATTGATACCTCTTTTGAGTATTTGATTGATACATAATACATTTAATTTATTTCATGTGTGTATTTGATTGATTCCATAAGTGATTATTTGATTGATTACAAATGTGATTATTTTATTGAGACCTTATGTGAGTATTTGATTGAATATATATATGAATATTTATTGATTCCCTATGTGAGTAATTGATTAATTCCAAATATGTGTATTTGATTATTTCCATAACTTGATATGGTGACGAAACCCTGAGTTTGTTTTCATAATCAATATTCGATGATTGTGCTAGAAATTAGAGTCGTAATCGATACATCTCTAGTGACTCTGAAATTAGACTCGTAATCGATACATCTGTGGTGACCGTGAAATTAGAGCCGCAATGGATACATTTGTAGTAAGCTACAATTGGTAACCGTAATCGGTACATCTGTGGTGACCATCTTTTCTACTAGATTGAAATATAATGAAACCAGGCGTGTCTTTTTATTATATATTTAACATGTCAACTGAACCTATCAGATGGTCTTGATCTCGTCTAACTTATGTAAAAGAAGCAGCATCTTCGGCAAACATTCATAAAATCCAACTTCACATATCCCCTCTGAAGACACCAAGTGGAGAGGACGTGAATACCCTTTCAGTGTCATTGTCAGCAAAGAGTACATGACGTGTCTTCAAGAAAACATTTAATAACAATCACATCGTGAGGGGTTGGGGGGATAGGTAGGGATACAATTTTTTATTCCATCATTTTTGTTTAAGCGAATTTTTCAAAAGTCGCATTATTTTTAAATTGTGCTGATACACTTGAGTGCTGACATAAGGGCACACTGGAGAAAAGATATAGAGACCTAAAGAAGTCCATCAATTCGTAAGCCCTGTGTATAAAGTCTTCATCTGGCTGGCAGAAGCGAGTTTATTAAAAACTGTGAAAAGGTTATGGAGTCTGTGCGTGATATGGGGTTAAAGAATAACATAGAGTTTATGTTTGTATCAGAGATCAGTAAAGCACAATTAAATAATGGATGTAATGTGTTTATAAAATCTATGCATTGCTGGAAATCTCTTTTTCTGCGAAAGTCATGCTAATGACGTCATCAATGTATTATTTGTTAAATTCTATGATATTTCCAAAACTTTCTTTTCTCATGTAGTAAAAGGGAGCCATCATTGAATAATCCTCAATAATTTGTTCGTATGAATCTTTATAAAATATATTATAAACTAACGAGGGTTGGGGCTAATAATGGGACAAAGTAGGTCCCTTAACTGTGATATTCTAATGAACCACCCACTTTTACACAGCCGATTTATTTTATCAAGTATTGAAGAAAAAAATTTTTTTTTGATTGTTAGGCACCAAACCCGCTTGCGATATCTATTTAAAGAATCTCATTTAGCGCAGGTATCGGCAATTTTAGTGAAGGTGATCAGTGCCATCTATTTCATACACACTCCGCTTGAATAAAAGGGGGCGGTAAAGCAACTGCTTTTAGGGAGTTTAGGTTTAGCGGTGGGGCTGATTCAAACATTTATTTTTTATAAAAGTTAATGTCATTCAAAAAAATTAGTAAACCGAAATATGGATTTTAAAAAAGCAAAGTATTTGATATATTTTGCAGTTTAGAAAAGTCTTTACAAATATTACTAATAAAAGCGTGTGGTAGCCATGTAAGGAATCACGTTAAATGTCAGTGGTGATCTTTCTGTAGTAAAAAAAGAAAATGTTTCTTGTTTTTGTTTGATATCTTGAACGAGTAACCATGCATAAGAAACCTCTGAATTTTAAAACCCATTTCAATAATATTTTCAACTCGTAAAATATAAGCAAGAGGTCATTCAAGGGTAAGTTGAGGTCACTGGTGAACTACTGATCCTTAAAATGTGTTGTTTTCTTCGGGGTTTGGTAAATGTACAAGTTTTTGTTCAAATTGAACATCAGGAAATAGTTCAACTCCACCTCACAAGAAAAATTACCTAGTTTTGAAATAGAGTGAAATTCAAAAATATCCCTTGTTTAAGACCTAAAAAACCTAGTTTTAAATAACATAATATGCTATTATTATATATCAACGTAAAGGTAAATTCAAGCAGTTTTTTTTTTTACTTAGAATCGTAGTCAGTAAATATAATTGCTACAAATAATCGGATCCACAGGCGTAACGTGCGTAGGGTATTCCTTACTTCAATTATTATAATTATTTTACCGATTTTCATTGGTATAAACATAGTTTAAATTCTTCAGCACGGACGTCAGTACTGTCAATGTGTTGCCTGCCGTGATGAGTGTGTGTGTGTGATGAGTGTGTGTGTGGATTGTTTAGCAATTATGCGGAGAGTTGCCTAAGTTTCTACTTTGAGTCTTTACATTTAACAAGCAAGTGAATTGTTAAGTTATATGAATCCTAAGCCTATTTATTAGTGTTAGGCTAACAAAACAACATTGATAAAGAATCGAGTAGTTCCAAGTAACAGGCTTAGGCTAAGAGTAAGGCAAAGACTAACATTCATTAACAACGCAATATTATGCCGTTTTAATAATACTACTATAATTATGGTATTAGCAGTATGGGCAAAATAAATTCGTATTAGAATGTTTCAACTCAGATAGTTTAATCTTACCTGAAATAATTTATTCCATGATCATACAATTATCAATAGCCTAATTAGATTTATAATATAAATATGGCCATGACCCATCATTTCTTAATTGTAAGATCAATTCATTAGACTAATACTAGTAATTATAAATTATAATAAAATAAATATTTAGTTAAGCAATCCTAAACATCTAAATAATAATGATTGGTTTATTGAGATCAATGTCAATATATTATTTGCTAAATGATGTTTATATAATTTTTTAATTCCATTCCAGATCCCAATAAGTACAACCGAGCCCAGCAAATGTAATTTCTTCAGTGACACGAATTCAACAGAGGGACTGTTAAATATTGATTTCGATATTATCATAATTCATCAGAGGGACTGCTAAATATTGATCTCAATATGATCATAATTCAACAGAGGGAATGCTAAACATTGATTCAAATATGATCACACTTCAAATATTTTACCAAATTTCTTCTGTCTGCAGTGGGATGGACAAATTGCACAAGCCATAACTCACAGCTGACTGCAAAACAACAGAGTAAATACTATGAATATAAAAATGATTAGATTGGAAGTGGTTAGATTGTTCATATCCACAACTGGATAACCAAGCCATGATCAATTAAAGACTGTAAGGCTGGAAGGGCGATGGTATGGATCTGCCATAAACAATCCTGCTGCACAGCAAAATTTGTAACCTGCACAAAGTAGAAAAACTGCCCTATGCTGAAGACATAGATCTAAGAAATTTATGAGCAAATATCTGCACAATTATTACATTTCTAATATTCAAATAACTTATTCACCTCTGGTATGAGGGACATCTTTGCTGAAAGTGGTACACAGAATAGGTACAAAAGTTTCAACATAGCATTGCTGCAATGGACCTATTTATGCTTCAATTTCACTGACGGTGACAGCTATATGAACTTGTCAACTAAATATGTTTAAAAATGATCATGGACCAATAGGGTTGATTGGGGACTTTGGATAACTTGTATTCTACTACAATGCTAAAGAAACCATTCGAAACCATCGTGTCCATGTTGCTGGTGCATTCAACAGTTCAATAATATACGAAACAACCATGTCCATGTTGCTGGTGCATAAACAGTTCAATAATATACGAAACCACCATGTCCATGTTGCTGGTGCATAAAAAGTTCAATAATATACGAAACCACCATGTCAATGTTTGTGGTGCATTCAACAGTTCAATAATGTACGAAACCACCATGTCCATGTTGCAGGTGAATTATACAGTTCAATATTATACGAAACCACCATGTCCATGTTGCTGGTGCATTCAACAGTTCAATAATATACGAAACCACCAAGTTCGTCTTGCTTAACAAAAAAAAAACTATTTAAAAGAACTTAATTTTCCAAATGAAATTAAAATTTTTCACTTCTTAATTTTAAAATTCATAGCTTAACATGACCATAATAAAGTAGTTGCGCTGAGTTTATTAATTTAGAAACATTTTTTTAGTAACCTACCCTTTTAATATGCAATATAGAGGTCAGTCAAGGGTACGGGGGGATCACTAGCGATCTGCTGAATAAGATATAATTCAATGTCATAAGGGTTTGGTAATGTAAAATTATTCAGCTTAGTTCGGCCTAAGGATATTGGTTTGATTGAAAGGCAAGATCCAACCAGAAACCAAATAATCATTGAAGATACTAATAATATAGATTAAATCGGTGATCTTGTTAGTCAATTTCTTTATATCCTTAAATGTAAGGATCGAATTTAAGGAGACTACCTATATTTAAGGTAGTTCTTCTTAATAGAACAAATAACGAGGAATTACCGTTTGGTTAATTTTAAAAAAAATAAATATACATTAATTTAAAGTTTTAAAATAAAGTTTTAGTTAAAAGTACATAAGATAAGAAAATAAAAAGACACTATGACAAAAGTAGTCCATTTGTTTATATCTCTGCTATAAATATTATGAAAATATATTCTTATAACAAAAACTTAATTCATATTGCTGAGAAAATCCTCAGCAATGTACAGAAATTTATAATAAAAAACAAGTTAAATTGTCTTCCTCAAAAAATAAAACTCAAAATAAACACAAATTAAAAAAAAAAAAGTTTGCAAATCATAATTTAAAATAATGTCATTCAATAGTGTACTCAATTATTTTGTTCATGCACATTTATGAGAGATTGGTGGTGATCTATGTGGAAAAAAAAGTGAATGCAGTTTTTGTTTGTTTATATGAGAAAACGTACGTACATACATATATACTTGCATGTAAAAACATCCATACATAATTACATATAAACATCCATATACGCCAACATACATAAATACACACAATCACGCATATATATGTACGTCCATATAATGTTTGTTTGTTTTTATTGTGTCTTCACATGACGTGCAAGAACTGCATTATTGGGACACACTCCTGCTCCAGATTATGAGTCATTAGAATCTTTATTCTGACGTATCGTCATTGGCCACCCCTTTTTTATTTAGAGCTTTTGTTAATCTATCAAACATGAAATAAAATTACACATGAATTGTAATGGCCAAAAAAACAACCTATAAATTAGTTATTAAGCAAATGGATAAATGATTCAAACAAATATGGTACTAACATTAAGATATATCAACTAATTTAAATGATACATAATTAAAAGCTCATTTAACAAATGTTTTAAACAAAAAAATAAGATAATTGACTTTGTCCCAAATGATTTGTCATTTGAAATTAAAAGTTTTTTTTTTAATTTTGGAAAGTAACTTATATACATTGTATTATCTGTATTTAACTGTAAGAACATCTATTTTACCACCAAATGCATCTGCCAAAAATTGTGCTGCTGCGAATGTATTTTTTCAATTGTGATTTGTATTGACTATCAATGTTTTGCTATATTTATGTGTCAGTTTGTGTATGATGGTTTGAATAATAAATCTCATATATCCAAAGTCTATACTTCCGAAAAATGCCCCAAGCGAATTCTGATCTATCTTTACACCTCCCTGCCCCCATATTTTCAAATTTTGTTGTTCATTTTTGACCCTCTAACTCCCCCAAACTCTTGAAAAAAAAAATGATTTCTGAAATTGAACTATCATCTAAAGGAAAGATAATAATGCCAAATGTATAGGCCATGACCTTAACCTCTCAACTCAAAGGGAATTCCAGTCCTTTAAGATTGTTTTCCCTCCAACCTTTCTCTAGAAGAAGCATATATGAGATAAATGACACCCTTGAATACCTGATCTGTTTATTGGAGATTATTTCGAAAATGTTGTTTATTTTCAATTTGCCAATGGGTCTCCCGTACAACAATCTGACCCTATAACAAAAACAATAATGTGTAGGTATGTGTGGTCTTCATTCTCTATGCTTTTACTTTGTCTAGTGATAGTGTGTATGTTTGTATGATTTTTCCTTGATTTGAAAATGTTGTGTGTAAATGTTGTCTCTTTTTCTCCCATGTGTAGTGTTCTGTTTGCGTCTACCATGTTATATGTCTCTGTTATGTATTGCATTATTTCTGTACCTATTGTTTCTTCTAAAATTGTAACTTTTCTTTTTGGGTTTGTTGTATCTAAACTGCTGGTTATATAGTTGAAATCCCCTTCGAAAATGATCTTTCCCCTTTTGTGTGAGTATCTTAGTGTTTGTACTAGTGTGTTGTAAAATAATGGTTTTTCTGTGTGCTGTGAAGGGGCGTCTTATATATTGTCTAGTGTGTAATTGTCTCTATTGTCTGTAATGTTGAGTATGACCGTTCTCCCTTCGCTATCCCTGTCTTTGTGAGTTATCTCCCATCTATATGATGTCTGAACAACGGTGAGCATTTTGTCTTTATTGATTTTAAAATTATTTAAATGGATGTTGTCATAAAGTTGTTTTTCGGCTTTCTCCCCAGCTTCAGATACCACTTTAAGGGTCCTTCAAGCTGGTAAAATGCCACAATGTCTCTGTTTCCAATATGATATTTCTCAAACAAGACCTTAAGGATTTCTGACTGCGTTGTCCTAATGGCATCCTTCCCTGTAAATTTAAGGGCAAGTGTTTTGTCCTGGTGAACACTTACAAGTGTCACACATCTTACTGAGGCCCGTTGTGTGTGCATCTTGAATTGGAAATATTGTGCTCACAAAATAAAATTATTGAAATTGTAATCGATGTAAAACCACTTCCGCTTTAACTTGATACAGAAGCAATCGAAGAAATATTTTTAAGACTTACTATACTCTTGAAATCTTTTCAAAATCCAAAGTCTTCAATTATACAATGTTTAATTTAACAGTCTTTTAATTGATCACATAATATGTCAAAAATTTTATAACACTTATGCTTGCTTTCTTTTTATACAGCCATCTTGTTGAACTTCCGCTTTTCCCTACTTTCTTTTTGATAAACAGGAGACGATTATTTGTAGTATAATATATTTAAGGTTGTCTAACGTGGAGATTTTAGAACGTGCTCACATGTTTAGCACATTCTCATTTCTAATCAAGAGACGCCTTCGCTGCTTAGGTCATGTACGGAGAATGGAGGAAGGACGTATCCCAAAGATGCTGCTGTATGGAGAGTTGGCAGAAGGGACAAGACATATTGGACGACCGCGCCTGAGATTTATTGACGTTTGCAAACGAAGCATGAAGGAAGCCAATATTGAAACAAACGAATGGGAGTTCATTGCCGAACATCGCTGCAACTGGCAAACAGCGGTGTTTAAAGGAGTAATAAAGTCAGAAGACACTCGAAACGAGGCCCTTGAATCAAAAAGAACAATTATCGGAAATCAAGAATTTACCGGGATTCAATATTCTCCTGCGAGAGATGCGGCCGTGATTGCCATTTTAGGTTTGGCCTAGTGAGCCACTCGTCAAAGTGTAGAAATATGTAGCTACTCCTTCGTCTCAAGAAGAAGCAGAGATGTCATACATGTTTAATCTTTTTATCATTTATGTTTTATTAATAATTTTAGAGTTTTTCTGACACTACACACAATAAAAACATTTTTTTTAAAGTTATCACTTTTATATTCTAGATTAGCAAACGTTTTGCTAAGATTCTTTTATAAAAATACTGTTTTATGAAATAAAATAAATTAACGTACTTAAAAAAATATTTACATATAACAAAACGCAAATATTTACTATAGCGTATTTAATAGTCTCCTTCAAAAAGAAATATTTTTTTTAAAATCATTTACACCCTGTTTAAAAAAGAAATTATAAAAATATATAAATATGATTTAAATTTTCATTTCTAATACTATTATTTAATAGTCTAATATATATTTTCCTGTTAATTCATTTCAGATTTGTTTAAATCGGGAAGATCGATTGCATTTGTTTTTTGTTTTTTTCCTATTAACCACAACTTTATTTCAAGCATCTTTATAAAGACACATACTTTAACATATTCATATATATTTGATAAATAGTTTAACAATGAAAAAAAATGTTTCTTAAAATGAAGCGCGCGTTTTGTATGATTTTATGTACGCCTCTTAAACACACCTTGACCCAGATATTTTCTTTTTCATCTCATCTGAGTTAATTTACCTAGATTCACCGATTCCTGGGTTCTACGAAGTATTAAGAACAATGTAGTTTTATTGAATCATTTACATTTAAAAATTCCTTTTGATTGGGGGTGGCTGGCTGTGCGAGTGCCAAAATATTCTGACCGCTAATTCACCCATTTCAATCAACAGGTCAAGTTGAAACTTCGCGCGTAGACTAAATGCCGATGACAGCACATTCTATCACCAATTTAATTCACACACGCTGCCCTAAAAATATTTTTTTTCCTGTGTTTCAAAGGGAACATAAAATGTAATTCCCGATAACTACGTTTAAAAAAGAGATCCCTTTAACATAAGAAGTCGCAACGGGTGTTTTCTAACATGTTTGGTGAAAAAATACCAGGTGTAAAATGGTCGGGGTCATTAACACGTTGACATAGTTCAGGGGCGTGAACAAAATGTGCGGTTACGAGCCATGAGTGGAGCACTAATTGAGATTCTCATAAAGTACGTTACTTGTATGCATGTTTGTTTTCTACTATGTCATTGGAAAATCGTAAAACAAATATTTTTAAAAAAAATCTATATACCGTTTTTCAGGCCTGTAAAATACTGGGTGCCTTTTTACAGAAATGTTGTAAATAACATAATAATATACACCCACTGTACTTTTTCCAAAATTAATTTTAAAATATAATTTCCTTTTTTGAAAAACAAATATTATATCTCCATGTTAAAAACTAATGGGAAGTTCAAGCATTACTGTCACCAAAATTTCTTGAGCTCTATCTAGTGAAAATTTATGGATTTTAATGAAAATAGTTTGCACTAATGTTAACGTGTACTTGTGTTTAACATTACATTAATAAAGCAATTCGATTTCATTGTATTTCTTCATTTCTTCACGGTCAGTAGGGTTCATTGGTTACCTACTGATCTTATTTTATTTCACGAGTGCCACACGGTCTGGGGTTTTCAACCGTGACCTCCTAATGTGAATGAATTTCATGGATGCCATGCAGGCTATTGGAGTTTAATGGCGACCTACTGATCTGGATGTATGTGATGTGTGCCACACGGTCAGCGGGGTTCACTGTTGATACATTGATCTAATTGTATTTCATGTGGGCCATGTGTTAAGTGTAGTTCACTAGTGATCGTTTGATAATGATTTCTCTTAAAATGTTCTCTGATGAGTCAGTGTAAAAAAAGATTAAGCCAAATTAGACATCTGGAAATGTGTCCAAATTTTGTTACATAAAGGAATTTTCCTATAATTTGTAACGCACTCTATTAGATTCATAGCTAGCCCCCCCCCCCCCCCCCCCTGTTCTGCCCCCGCCCTTGAACTACATTAATATTCCGCGTTTAACCTCAGATTTATTTCACCAACTATTTTCGTTCAAAAAAAAAAGGGAAAAAGAAAAGATATATTACGCACCAAACACACGTGCGGAATTT
The DNA here is from genome assembly GCA_964033795.1 of Lymnaea stagnalis. Lineage (NCBI taxonomy): Eukaryota > Metazoa > Mollusca > Gastropoda > Lymnaeidae > Lymnaea > Lymnaea stagnalis. The sequence continues at coordinate 158,616 of CAXITT010000857.1, forward strand.
AAAAATACTTTATTTAGCGCAGGTATCGGGAATTTTATATTTCGAGCTATTGAAACTTAGCGTTAGTGACGGACATTGAATATGTCGTATGCATACAGCATAACTTTATAATTAATATGTGTAATAGTTATGTACGGTTAATAAAAGGTAATTTTACGACCGATAAGGACTTGAACCCTTGACCCTCAGATTAAAAGTCTGATGCTCTACCGACTTAGCTAACCAGGGTCTTAATGTTCACAACATAGCACAGCATACTATGGATATTTAATATCTATCAATGCACTCGAGAGTCACTTTACCTATTAGCTAAAAACGTTACAAAAATTGACGTGCCATACTTATGACATAATCACAACAATAATCAATGAGTTTGATTAAATATTTTCGACTTTTATCCCTACGCTATGCTACATTCAATCATTCGCTTTATTATTTATGATTATCTATATAGCCCGGCAAAATTATTTCATGATCATGACTAACGACTTATGAGTCAACTCATTTTCCGGGCTTAATAAGTTCATACACAATGATCAACTGTCACAGTAGCCTAAATTTTGCATTCAAAGAATATGTACTCATTCAAATCGGCGACACATTAAATCAAAATGATTGCGTCGATGACGAAGTTCTCAGCCAATTTTAATTCACAAACTCAAAGCACTGCAATAAGCAAGAATGGGATAGTCTGTACCAGTTTCTGAAGCTGGTTAGTTACCAGACATGTTGCCCTATGGCATGGCAGAAAAATTTTTATTTGTTAAAAATAATTTATTAAACCAGTACGTATGGGATCATTACATTTTTTTCTCTCTAAAACGTATGGCAATGGCACTGAAGTGAGAAATTGTTGAAATCTTTGAATTCAACAAAACCTTTTGAAAAAAAACGATAGGCCAAGGATCATTAGAAATGTACAAAATAAATGTATATTGGTCCTAACATTGCTCCCAAAGAAATGGGATCAGCATCTCTACAACAGGACTGTCTAAACAACATCGGTGGCCCTGGGCAAAGTAATGCACTGAGGACCACCGTTCCTCCCTGTTCAAGTAATGTTATGTAAAGCATTTGAGGGCCAGGTTGGCCAGTTGTATAAGCAATGTTAGTTTCAGCAGATAATTTAATTGTTGTTTTTATGGAGTAAACTCTTTATATTACGTTTTTTAAAAATACTTACCCCCTCCCCCCCCCCCACCAATTTTGTACAACCCAAAAAGAAATAGACGAGAATTATTCTTAAAACCAGTACCAAAAGGAAACGTAATTAGATGGTAACTGCTCCACCGTCGCTTATAATAATAAAGAGCAATGGAATGGGATCCCAAAACGACCATAGTATGATATCATCCAATCTTCATTTGCCCTTTTTTTTTGGAGGGAGGAATCGGGGGTGGGGGGTTTTCTGTATTTTAAAAATAAACAAATACTTAAATTCAAACCTACCACAGACCACAGTTTCATTAAATGTTTTCTGAGATTCAGTCAACATTTACCAAAAAGCCATATCAATTATTCTACTCTTCGAATGTATTCTAGCAATTTGTGATAAGCAGTCAAATAACAAACAAATATAATTTTATGTTTTTACTTGTGGTGTCCCGTGGAATTCCGGGAAGGGTCTAGGCCAGGGGTGCCTTGGCCTTGGCACGACCCCCTTGTTTTAATGGGCAGTAGCCTTGGATGAAAATAAAAAAAGTTGTATTTTAAGTTTTACATTTATTTGACATTAACTTTCTAAGGGAAACTACTCCAGAAGTTCTGGTATTCTGGGAGATTCAGTTATTGGTCAGTTATTGAATAGAGCAATAAGGGGAGAGACTGCAATCAAGTTAGTACAACATAAAATGGGTAAAACAGAGTAGGGTTAAACCTGAAAAAATAAACGCAACAAAACAGCGAAAGTGTCGGCAGAAAGCCTTCGTCAGCGAACAAAACAACAGAAAAAACGGTATAACGTACATATGACGTACATAGGGGAAACTGGACGCCGCCTCTCTGACAGGTGTACCGAACACCTCCGACACATCACACAAGATTTTTTTGTGAAATTGAAAACAAATTTTATTTTTTATGAGTTGATGGGAACATATCTGATGTATTGGGAGTTGATGGGGACACATGTGATGTATTGGGAGTAGATGGGGAGATAACTGACGTTTTGGGAGTTGGTGGGGACATCATTGAACACTTTTCCCTCTCAGTTGGTACGGGCTTGGGACCGTCACAGAAATACCTGTGGCCTGATTAAAAAGTTTTTGACCAACTTGAGGTCAGCAGTGGTTAACGTGTTAGTTCAGTGGTTCTTTAACATGTGGGTTGTGACCTCATCGTGGATCACCTAATGTTATGACAGTGCGCCGGTTGAGACTAAATATTCTCTTCCGGGATCGGGCTATTTTCTTACTGTCACTACACTGTGGCTAAATAACAGCTATATAAAAATATATTCAGTATTTAAATATTATTTTCTTTTTTTTAAAAATAGAATTAACATCAAGTGGGCCTGTAAGTTTGATGTTTTCTGTGGTTTTATTTTCATTTGTAGAGGTTGTTCCGCTTTGTTTCTGCGTTAACTTTTAAGATGGTAACGTCCATTGACATGTTGTAACATTTTATTTTATGTCCTAGTGTAGTGTCCTATGACACTAGGTCTGCAAATTATAAAGTAAACATGTGTTTTTTTATATTTTTCTTTAAAAATTATTACCCTAGTATTTTAAAAAAAAATTATTCCGAATTGCTTTAATGTGAAATTTCAATTATAAAAATAAAATACAAGATAAGCATTAAAAAAGTTGTAAGTTTCATTCAGCTAAATTCAACGCACCCCCTCCCACCAAGCCAATTTTTTTTTTTAAAACCCATTTTAATTTTTCCCAAGAGCGGGTCTCCACAATTGGGTAAATATTATCACGGCGTCACGCATTTACATGTTGAGAACCACTGTGTTTTAGATGTTGATTAATTCTCTGTTAATGACTGTTTAAGTGGTCGAACCAAGAATATATATTATTTGGTAGTTATAGATATGTACGGATGTTAAAAGGTGTTAATGTTTCTGTATACTATTAAAGCGCGACATTTATTTTTTTGTTATAGATTGTAAAATGGTGGTTAATGTTTATCGATTGTTACAGAGTGGTTAATGTTTATAGATTGTGAGAGGGGTTAAAATTTATAGATTGTTGCAGAGTCGATGGTTGGTTAATGTTTATAGATTGTTACAGATTGGTTAATGTTTATAGAATTTACTGAAGGGTTGGGCAATACAATTAAATTCTTTTTAAGCGGTCAGATAATTGACAGTAAAAGATTGTTAGAGGAGGGTTAAGTTGCTATAGATTATAATAATAATAATAATAATAATAATAATAATAATAATAATAATAATAATAAAAGAAGAATCTGAAGTTAAAATGTTAAAGAGAACAAAATAGTGTTTAGAAAAACGGATACATTACCGTAATGACCCATGCACGAAATTCTCAAATTTCCTAAAACTACAAAGTTAAAAGGATAGAAAATCATGGACTACCCCAACCAACTTAGTTACCATTCTTTTTGTACTGTATTGCGGCTTAAAGACCTAACTCATACGATTTAAATGAAATGTTTTGCTCTTTTTTAAAATCTCTTATTGCACCCAATGATGGGGTCTACTCACTAAACATTTTAATACATTTATCTAACCAACTTAGTTTTAACCATTAAAAAAAATCATTTTGGGCTAAATAACCCATGTCCTTAGTTGATAAGGAGATAAATAATTTGTCAGATTTTTAAACTACTTATTTAATTAACCTGTTTCCTAATAACTACTAACACATCCCCCAAATAAAACAGCACGTAATAAAACATCTCTAAATTAATTAATTTAATTAAAACCTGACGCTACTTACAACCGATTACGCTATATTAAAAAAAATTGAAAATAACCTACTAACTATATTCCCAGCCTAGCATGTTTATTAAACAACCTAATTAAAACCTACGATAACATAACCTGGCTTGTCTATAATCCTATAAGTCCTTAACCCTCTCAGCCAGCCAAGTGACCTGTCCTAAGGAGCTCACTAACCTGTAAATATCCCATCGGTACGTAGGGTCGGGATTCAACAAGTTTTCCAAAATACCTTTGTAAAAATGAAGTGGGAAAACAAAGGACAGCCCTCTCACCACAGACAGGTAATCCTCTGTATCTTGAATGTCCTTCTCGAACAGCATGCACCACAGGACAACACCCAGAGCGTAGGCGTCCAGCTAAATGTGCGGAGTGTCAAAGGAAAGATATTGTTAAATACCGGAGAGTTGGGGGGGGGAATGGTGATTGGCATGGGGTACATGCATTAACTAATTAGGGGAAGTGATGATAACAATAGTTTGAGATACATGCATAAACATTTGAGGAAATGATGATAACAACACGAGATGCATGAATAATCTTATTAGGGTTTTGAGTGACCGAGCGGTCTAAACTGTCTCAAAATGAAATTCCTACTTATATTTTAAGTGGCCATTTTATGGCATAATTAGTTCAATTTCATTCATTGTTTCATTTTCTTGCGTATGTAGGAGTCTGTAAAAGTTTATTACGGTTTAAAACACATATTTAAGTTATATTGACATACTGAAAAAACTGAGTTGACTTACATTAAACAGTCTATTAAATACTCTGATCAATAACATGAAAATACGATATTTTTAAAGTCCTTAACTATGAATGCAATAAAAACAAAACTGAAAATAGATTACACTTTCGTAATTAAATTTCGAAATCCATAATAAAATTGGAATACATGGAAAAAAAATGACAGCAACTTACCTTGAAACCGTCGTAATATCCTTTAGGATTTGCAATCATCTCAGGGGCCATGTAGGGTTCTGTTCCCATCTTATGCCGGACGAGAGACGTTCCAGGTATAATCCCGCTTGACATATCAAAATCTGTGATGACGATTTGAGAACCGTTGACAAGAATGTTGTCCAGTTTGATGTCCCTGTGAACGATTCCTCGGGAATGCAGGTACTTCAGTCCTCCACACATCTGCAAGAAATAATCTTCAATCTCTCCTATTGTCATCTTTCCTATCAGGTTGTACAGGGCACCGCCATTACAGTAGGGCATGATGATGGCGTGGTGGTCGGAGAACGATCCCGCCTTCTCAAACGCCATGACGTTGGGATGCTGGAGACCTTTCAACAAGCTCAACTCATTGAAGAATCTCTTCGTTGACTTCTCGTCACGTCGCGAGACCTTGACAACTTTCTTGACGGACTTGTCGCACCTAAGATGAGCGAGGTAGATGACACACTTGGTCTCAGCAAGAATTCCTTCACGTTTTAGGTTGTAGACTTGGAAGACATCCTTGTCATACAAGCCTGACGTGGTCGAACTACTGGGGCTGTCGTCTGATGAACCCATGGTGGAAATGCTGCACATGATTGAGATATTGCTACACGATATATGGCAAAAATGAGATATTTCGAATATCAACTTGAAGTGAAAGCTTCAGGTAATCCAAACGAAATGTCGACTATAGAAGATTTAAACTACCTTATATAGTGGTCAGACCCAATGAAAACGTCATGGTCAGGTCTGTTGGAAGCTTGACCAATCACAAGATAAGGAGACGATTAAAAAATACTACCACGCTATCATTGTTATTTTACACTAATCCGTACCCCCTCCCGAAATTGCATGCTCACTGTTGTTTTTTTTTTAGCTTACGTGAACGAGCAACGCCCCTGAGAGATAACAATAGCCGGTAATGACCAGCCGGAGAAGCGGCACATGACGCCGAGTTTTGGTTACTCAAGCGCGTCCTTCGTGCACTTTGAAAAGGCGGTGCGTCTCCACCTATGGACGTTACGGACATGACTTTGACGTGCTGCTGTTTACTCAAGCGCACCCATAAGGCTCTTTGAAAAGTGAGCGGTACGCCACATACCTACGGACATGACACGCTGCTGTTTACTCAAGCGTGTCAACATCGCCAGGACCACACGACAATGGGATGTGATTGGTAGTTAATTATTGGTCAGCTTACATTTATTATGATTGTCTTGCTCATCTAATGAAAGGATTTATTTGGAAGTTCAGAAGATATTTTTTAAGATTTTAATACATTTTTTAAGGGAGAAGGAAAAAAAAATGAAACATGTATCTCTTATTAAGAAATCAACTGTCCTTTATTTGATTGCATGTGTGCTACCCATCAGTAGATTATATTAAGAGACGAATTTTTAAAAAATAATTTCGACTTAAACATTATACAAATATGTGTTGTACTTGGGTCATCTGATCAATAAAATGATGCACAATAATCCCATCTTAACAACAATGAAATGATGTACAATATTCCTATCTTATCAATGAAATGATGGAGAATAATCCCATGTTATCAATGAATGGTGAACAATAATCCCATGTTATCAATGAAATGATGTACAATAATCCCATCTTATCAATGAAATAATGCACAATAATCTTATCGATGAAATGATGTACTATAGTTAGTCACTGAGACCATACATATCAGTAAATATCAGCTTACGTGGGGTGGGAATTTGAAGATTAATTTTAACCTCTGCTATTGTTTGTGTTTTACATATATATTTCTCTAAATACATGTTTAATCTTAGAGTGTTGATCTTAGAGAGTTTATCTTAGAACGTTAATATTAGAGTTGATCTTAGAGCGTTACTCTTACAGCGTTGATCTTAGAGTGTTGGTCTTAGAGCATTAATCTTAGAGTGTTGATCTTAGAGCATTAATCTTAGAGTGTTGATCTTAGAGCATTAATCTTACAGAGTTTATCTTGGAGCGTTAATCTTAGAGTGTTAATCTTAGAGCATTAATCTTTGGGCATTGAATCTCGAGGTTTTAACAGGCAGCTATATTAAACTCTAAATTCCCTACGGCTATATTTTTTTAATATATATATATCTTCTTCTAAGGATTACCATTAAACTTTTCAAGTGCTCAGGTGGAATGTATGACAAAAGTTATTGGGAAACAGTTACGTATGCCTATGTCCCTATGTGGCTGTGCCCCTCTATGTCGAGGTGCCGTCTGTGTAGTTGTGCTGGCGCAGCTGTTTCAAAACGTTATAGGCTACCTCGCGGATTTCATTTTTAGGTCAGCCCAACATGTGCATTGGACAATCACAAGACGAGAAGATAGTGATGCTTTGTGCGACCCATCCGTAGCCGTCAAGGAAAGACGTGCTCGTTAAAAAAAAAAAAAAAATATATATATATTTTGAAGATCCTCACGCATGCGTGGATGGGTTGGGAGATAACAATAGCCGGTAATGGCCGGCCAGAGTTGCGGCTCATGACCCGGAGTTATGGTTCCTCAAACACATCATACGAGCGTATTGAAAAGAGAGTGGTCGTCTCTACCTCTGAAGGCGGCGTGCTAATGTTTACTCAAGTGTGGCAACATCATTGGGACCGCGCAACAATGGGATTTGATTGACGGGGATATAGTGAGTAAACAATGGGCCGCTGTACATTTATAATGAAGGGATTGCTTAACAAAATAGAGAAGTTGCCTTAAAATCCAGAAGAGTTAGTGTAGATTTTTAAAAATATGTATAATTGAAAAAAAAAAAGATGGAATGCTTTTACAAAAAAGGATACCAATTTTTTTTTTTAGAAAGCCTACTTCGTTTAATCGAAAATATGTACATCTGCTATTGCTTGATCAGTTTATTAAATTAAAAGGCGATTTTGTTTGTCCTAGATCTAATTGTAATGTTAACTTGTATGTTTCAATAAAAATTTAAATTTTATGTCTTAATTATAATTTTAAATTTTTTGTCTCAATCATAATTTCAGCTTGTATTTCCTAATCATAATTTTAACTTGTATGTCCTAATCAATTTTAATAATATTTTTAACGTGTATGTCCTAATCTTATTTTTTTTAAAACGTATGTCCTTTTGCCAAGATTTGTTTGTAAAAACATATCATTTTTGTGTATCTTGTTTGGCGTGGTTTTCTTCTCACTGCTGTCGGCTTCCGGTCTTTCATATAATTTAATTGTATCCTCTTATATGTACACAAACTGGATAATATTGCACACAAAAAAAAAAAGGTTTAATTTTTTCTCCCGTCTACTGGGCGTGTATAGTGAACTTGATTGGTCGTTACCAGCTTATTTGTCACTAAAATAATGATGTATGCGTTCAAATGAGGTCACACGTTCATCTAAGGCTAATTGCAGGAATTTTCTATTTAAATGTATGTATATGTATGTATATATATATATATATATATATATATATATANTATATATATATTAGAGTGGTTAATTAATAAATCGATTCTGACCAATTAAATAATATACAATATCATTATTCATAAAAGTAAGTTTTAAAAAAAATATCGACTTAATTTTTCGAATCGTGTTTGGAGCCAATCAACGAACTGTAACATTTTCGGGCACAGCTCTATGTTTTGGCCGAGAATCCGAAGTATCGTGGAGACCAACTCTCCGAAATATTGTGTGATTTCCAATACTGTCTTGCTGTGTGGGCCAATGTCTCCTAACGAGGCATGATAGACATGACATGATTTTTCTTAGTTAACCACTGTAACTATTTGTCCTTTATTCAAATACAGATAATATTGTTCTCTTATTTATTATTTCAAATTGCAGAGTTGAAGCTCAAAGTCGAAAGAGGCAGCAAGATTAAATAATTAATTTTTCTACCTAACTACAGCTAGATACGCCTTAAAAAAAAGATCTTCTACTAAGAATAGGACATTAAACCTTTTTTAACTGCTCTTCGGTGCGTTGGGAAAAAATATTTTGGGAATCACTGGTATGAGTAAATGCCCCCCTCTTTTTGGGAGTGTTTGTGCTTCTGATTGTGTTTGAGCTGGCTGTCAAAGAGCAAGTAGCCAAAGCCTTAGTTAACTCGTTTAGAGTCAATCTGGAGTCGAAATGTTGCAATATATGCTCCCATCTGAGAAACATGCTAATACACTGAGTAACATATTAATACACCAAGTAACATGCTAATACACTGAGTAATTTGGTAATACACTGAGTTACATGTTAATACATTTAGTAACATGCTAATACACTGAGTAACATATTAATACACCAAGTAACATATTAATACACCAAGTAACATGCTAATACACTGAGTAATTTGGTAATACACTGAGTTACATGTTAATACATTTAGTAACATGCTAATACACTGAGCAACATGCTAATACACTGAGTAACATGCTAATACACTGGGTAACATGCTAATACACTGGGCAACATGCTAATACACTGGCATGTGGGGGAAAAAAGGGGAGGGGGAGGTCTTTTAGGCCAACTGCAGATTTTTATCTTGGGTACGGTGGCGAAAAGCTTGGCCCGCCCCGGACGTCACTAATCCTAGCAACGCCACTGTGCATACAGATGCACAAATAATTTCATAATTGCATCATTTTTCTAAAATTTCATTTCGTTTTTGAATAGATTTGTGCATTTAAAAAAGAAAATTAAGTTTCTCTCTCTATCCCCTTTTTTTTTCTTAATATATAAAGTTATATATATATATTAATTTCAACTTATAAAAGTGTATATTTTTGGGTTTGTTGTTATGAATTCTCTGAGCATTGTTCCGTAAAAATTTTGCCTAATGCATAATTTAATTTTGGAATTATAGGATGCATGACCTAAAATCCTGATATCCTAATGTACTATACAAACTCTGACTTCAGATTTGGAATCAGCAGAATCGATTCAGTGTATTACATACGATTTCGACCAGTAGTAGGGAAGTGGGGGGGGGGGTGTTTACGACCTAAGCGCAGTGCTTCTCAAATGGTGGTCAGTGGACAGGTGCTGGTCCGCGAACCTTACGTTGCCGGTACGCACAACATGAATATTTATTGTCGAAAAAAAAGTCAATGTAAATATTAAATCTGGCGCTAGTCACTGATGAACTTTTAAAACGAGTCCACTGGTCCGCCAAAACAAAAATGTTGGTGAAAAGCTGATCTAGCGAATCATGCCTAGTCCAACTGAACTGTTACTGAATACGGTTTCTATTAATTGTATAAAGAAGATAAAAATTAGGATTTTATCATAATTTTTTTTTAAAATTGAAGAATATGCTACAATAATTTTCTTTTATTTTGGAAATTATATGAAAGCCATAGGCTTGTTTCGCTATAATGAAATAGGAAACATTTATTGAATCACATTTTAAATGTGACAAAGACGGACATCACATCTGCATAACGGTAGGCAGGATGTGCTGAAATGAAAGAGAGTTAAACTCTTATCATAATTAGGTCAACATTTGAGCATTGTTATGCTGCAGTATAAACAAAAAATCAAACATATATTTTTGTTTTATATTTAAAGTCTTTATTTAAATTGTCTAGAGTAATTTTTTTATTTAAATATTGTCATGGTTGGCTTTTTTGTTATGAGAAGAATTTAACAAATCCATGGAAGGCACATTTAAGTTGTTTTTTTTTTTTTGAGAGCTTACCTCCGACTTCAAAAAACGAAAAGATTTTGTGAAGACGTTTTTGTTAGAATGCAGTCAGGGTAATTCGTTTTAAAATCTGCAATTAGTTTTTGTGAGGCTCTAAGCAACACAAAAGATTTAAAGTACACGAGGCATTTAAGGGTATTGCCCTCAAGTTGACTCATTTTTTTATCTTTAATAATGTAACATGTTTTACTCAGAAATTATTTTTTTTAAATTGTTTTTATGCTATTAATTATGTTCATTTCTTTGGTCTCATTCAAATTCCTTAATTTTGGTACGCGGAATGTTACATAACAGAAACATTAATGAACAGCTTAGTTCTTAAAGGGGCTGTATATTGTTTTAAAAAATATTTGTAGTTGCATTTTTTTTTTTTAAATCGTGAATGAAAACAAAAAGTCTGTCAATAGGTGAGGATTACTGGCGTACTTATATCTCATTATGAACAATAACGTCCGTCAATTACCAACTCAACTCAATCTAAATGTGTCCCACCAAAAGTATCAGCTCGTTGTCTGAGTCGGTCGTTGGTCTTACCGAGGGTTAGGATAAACATCGGGACCATTAAGCTCGACGGTGAATAGATAAGTTTCGGAAAGCTTGTAATAGCCATTGCCCAAGCTGGAGAACAAGCATCTGTGAAACCATCTATAGCAAAGAAATAGAAAACATCGGAATGGCACCCTAGGTAAAGACCATTTATTGAAAAGCGGCGTTTGCTTGCTGGAGTATCTAAGCTGCAGATAGAGGGGAAAAAAATATTTAAACATTGGATGCAATAGACAGCGGGTATATCTTTAACCGGTAAAACATTATTTCACAACAAATGAACTAGATTAAATGGTAGGCCTCTCACCCTTCTATATCGAAGCTTGCAATGGTAACATCGTGTTGTATATTCCACCATGATGAGTTGATAATCTTAAACTTATTATACCACGAATTCAATGTCGAGAGGCTGCCATCAAACAGAATGTAGTGTACCTCCGTCCCGTTTTTGTACAGTGAAAACTTTACCTGTTTTGTACAAGATCAAGGAATATCGATTTCATTTCGAATTCGAGATATTGAACAATGAGATATTTTCAAATGTAGGTTTGATTAAAAGAATATTTATATTGAATTTTTATTGTTCATACTTTGAATAAAAAAGTTTTTTTTTCATTTATACATTCGATTGACTTGTTGTTTTGGCTTTGAACATAGCCTTCAATAAAAAAAAAAAAAATTAACACTATTTTTTTAATTAGTCAATAAAATATTGACTTATGTATTTATTTCATTTGTAATAAATTCTATATCTAAGGATTTAAGCGAGATTCAAAATTAAATCTTTTCAAGACAACATATCAATATCAACTCTTTGAGCTCAACATATCAATATTAACCCATTGAACTCAACATATCAATATTAACCCATTGAACTCACCATATCAATATTAACACATTGAACTCACCATATCAATATTTACACATTGAACTCACCATATCAATATTTACACATTGAACTCACCTTTTCAATATTAACCCATTGAACTCACCATATCAATATTTACACATTGAACTCACCTTTTCAATATTAACCCATTGAACTCACCATATCAATATTAACCCATTGATCCAGGATAAAGCTCCTGAAATGTCGCCTGCATTTGTTAGAGTAAGTCAACTGTAAACATTCAACAGGGAAGTCAACTGACAGTGGATTGTCATCAGATGTTCCAGTGGACGTTCATAAATCATACAAAGATTGGTTGGTGTCCCTCTGAGCTCTAAAAACTAACGTCCAGTTTCCAAACTGAACTGTGGAAATACGAAGATACATCTTAGAATTATTTTCTCTCTTTAGGATATACATTTTATTCGAGTGGTAGTAAAGCCGTCACGTGACTTTTGGGGGCTCTTTGTCCCTTATCGGGGTTTTGCCCCCCTGCATTCACACTTAATAGTTTAATTTTTTCACATCACAACACTTTTCGCCCCTACACCATTCGAGCCCCGTCCCCCTCTCTCACAAACTCTCTTTTTTTTCCAGGCTCAGTGGTTGCAGGGCCCACGCGACGGCTCTAAGGTGTGGCACAACGGATGGCACACACACATTCACATTTATTTGAACTTCAGATAGTTGATTGGTGTGAAGTCCTGATAAATTTAATTTTATGACTCACCAAATCACTTAGAATTTAGATTTACACGTCAGAATATTCTATGACTAAAGCAATAAGCATGTTATCAGTAATGTCTACATTGGGTTAATGATGAAATTTGAAATTTTCGAAAAAAACGTTAATATTTAATTTCATTTAAAACAGCTATTGTAAAATGAATTCAGAAATGATTTTGAAAGGGCTGCGAGAATTCAGCCTTACCATATTAATGGAAACAATAAAAGATATTGATAAGAAGAGAGTAATTATCCATTGTTTTAAAGTTAATCAAATCAATTCATGGTGAAAGGCTTGTTATTTATTTAGGTAAAGAGTGGAGATAATTTACTTCTTTACTTGAAGTTTAACAATCAATGTCCGAATATGGAATAAAAAGCTATTCATAATTCAATGGAGGGATTAAGTCAGTGTCTAAATGCACGTGATTGGACTCAAAATCTTGATCTGCACATGCTTTAGACCATTGGTCGGCAAATCGCGGCTTGTGAGCCTCATGCGCCTCTTTAATGACCTGAGTGCGGCTCGGCTAGTCGGTCACAAATCGGTTTTGACTCCGAAAAACATGGTTCTTGAAAAAAAAATTGGCTCCCAATTTTAAAAAAGAAAGAAGTAGTCTTGTTGCTGATTATTTGGCTGTTTTGACTAATGAATTTGCAGACCACTGCTTTAGGCGCTTGTTTTTTTATGAACAGTTTCTGAAAGTGTGACCCGGATTTAATGTTGCCTCTGGATTGACTTAAGGTTCTATGGTTAGAGGCTATGACGACACATTTTTTAAGTTTGGCATTCCGGGTTACCGGAAATATAGTCCAAAGTCTAAAGACATTGACAGGTTCACAATTCTCCATACAGCTGTACCTGGTTTATTCTTGTAAATGATATACCATTGAGGATCCCTGATCCGTTTGATGGAGCTGTCATACACTCTGTCTTTGAATGTCACACATTGGTTTAATGTACGACTAAAAGTCATACTTTCACAATCTCCAGTACATAAACTTGCGCACCTGGCAAGGGACATGTCTAAAGGACAAATTAATGATTGTATTATGTACGTTTTCAAGGAAATGTATATGTTTAGGACTTCTGTTGTTTGTTTTTATTCCAGTTTTCTATTCAAATAATTTTTCAAATACAATTAAATAAAAACGCTAACATGATTAATTTTTACATTATCAATTTTTAACCCCTTGCAAACGATGCAAAAAAATGTAAAATAAGCTCAAATATTTTGTTCGTCCCATCAAATTTATAATTTGTAAAGTGGATTTCAAAGGAAAGTCTGAATTACTTTCACCAAATCACTTGTAAAAAAAAAAAGGTGCAAGTCACATAATAATACCCCAACTATAAAATGATACAATATATTCACACTAATCACAATCAACTATGGAAACTGTTGCGTACTTACTTATTAAACGGATGTCGTTTATCCGTGTTCCATTCAACAGCTTGTATCCCTTCCATGTTCCAAACGTGTGCTTCTCTAGAGCTGCCTGGGACTCCCACAACGTCGAAGCAATCAGTAATAGTGTTAAGCCAAACATTACGTACCGTTTAAATCTATTCAACAATACAAGCCTCTATTTTAAAATGTACCATATGTCTATGAACAAAGCCAAAGCTGCTAAAGAAAAATTATTTAATCATTGCAACCATCCCAGCCGTCTCTTAGGTCTAAAATTAAAATGTTATTTCGCTGCATAAAGTTTTGTCACAACTCAAAGCACAAAACTTGTTTACAATTAACGTTTATTTAAAGCCCCCCGTTATTTTCACGGGCACATGTTTTCCTTTTAACACTTGATATTGTGTAGTCCAATGTTGACACATTCAAATTTAGTTTGTGAACCTTCTTACATAATTTTTTAACGTATACTTTAATTTAAATTACATACCTAATCAAAATGTTTTTCATCTGTATTGTTAAAAAGTCAATTAGATTATTAAAATGCGCGTAATTTTTTAAAATAATTTTCTGATTGTCTCAAAAAACATGTCCGGTTTATTCACATACCACTTCATGTCCCGTAGGACATTTACATGCCACATACTGTCCCGTAAGACATGTGCATGCCCTAAGAGATGTGTTATTGTGTGTATCAGGCTACATCTGACTTAAATACAAGATCTTGCTGGCCCTGCTTTAAGATTAATTCGCTGGCATAATTTTTAGTGCGCTGACCATGATTGATGCTCAGCTGATTGTCAATAGAAGCTATTGACTTTTTATTGTGCTTCTTGCCGAGTGCTGTGACGGCCTTGCACTTTTAGCTATTAGTCTGCTGCTTACATTATAATTTGAAGACATTGATTTTTTAAATGGCTGGTCAATATATCATGTAGTTCATTAAATCCATGAGCCGAGCCGATTAGATTCTAGAAACATTAAAGATTTATTTAAAATGTATAAAAGGATTACAAGTAGAGAGGCTTTGCTTTTTGTGTGTTTGATAGAAGGTTGTGGTGTAAACATCGATCATCTCCATAGCTACGCCACGCTACACACTTTATTTACAAGCTCTAGAACAATATGACCATTGTATCAGATAATATGCTATTTCATGCACCATTGCCTCGTGCACTTGCAATAGATCCTGTCTCTAGATATCCAGACTAAATTTTGGCCAATATTAATTTGCTCTTTTCGTTTTCAATAGCACTTGATAGTAGCTTCCCCTTCCCCCTAGCTCCAGTCGGCATATCCATCCCATAATGGCATGCGACCAAGAGGCGTTGCCATAGACGCCCAGAACGCTATTCGTGGTACAATATCACCATGTAGAGGACCTGCGCGTGAGAGGTAAAGGTCTTGCATGGAATCTGCGTTAGAATGAGCACAGCTGCACGGTAACTACAAAGTACAGTTGAAAATAACGCCAGAAACAGGATGGGATATGATTACATGTTGCCGTAAATTGGTGGGTTTTGGCTGCCCTTGCTGATGATTCTTACTCTTACCATGCAGCCTTTGAGGGGACCGATCCTAGGCAACCGTTTTCGTCCAAGCTACGATGTGACTTAATCACGAAGTAGCAACCATGTGTACGAAACCCTATTATACGGCGTCTGTTGCCACCGCGGGATGGGAAGGGGTGTTTTAGGGACGTTAAATACACCATCTCATACTGTCCGAGTTTATTGGGTGTACACTAAGTATGTTGAGCGCATAGCCCAGAATACCCCAAGTGTGATGGGGATCCCAGAAGTAGTGTTTTTGGAGCTGCAAGTATGATTTTTAAAATAATAATAATAATAAGACGTCTTATATAGCGCGGTACCCCAGCGAAGGGCTGGGCTCACCGCGCTGTACATAAAAATGTTATTCAAAAGAGACATAATCATGACATTAAAATAAAATACATTTATGAAATAAAGAACAGCAATGTATATTCACCCACCTCACCACATAAATTTTACAAGGCAAACCATGGACGGCAGCCAGCAAGATCGTTTATCGGTCAGAGGAGGGGAATCAGTCAGAGTTAGCTGACGGCTTTTGGTTACACAATTGTATTGCTAACTATTGAATTGGTGTGCCAAGAGCTTTGCTGCATGGGCTTCACAGAAAATATTTTGATCATCTTTTAACCTCTTTTATGGTTTCAAAGTCATAAGAGATTGATGTTATTTTTATTAAAGAATTAGTTGAGTTGTAAGACTGTAAAAATATAATCCATTACACTGTGTATTTGAAAATGTAATTTTTATTCAAATGTAAGGATCACTTAATTCTCATCAAACTTAGTGTTGAAACATTGAGACATTGTTTGAAACTCTAACAAAATTAAATACTTCATTTTCCATGCTGAAATAACTTAAAAGACCAATTACATCATGTAGTTTATGCACTGGTTTATTGAAACAAATTGTGCGCCTTTCTTTACCATCAGATAATTTAATAAAAGTTAAACCCTTCAGAACCCTGGGCTTAGACCTACTAATCGTAGGAGGCCAATCATAGATGGGCCACATCTAATTATAAAGCAAAATACAGGCGCCCCCAGGTTGGACGCCCCCCACCCACCCCCACCAATTCTATGTCAAAGATAATGTCTCTGATGAAAGTGGTTAATTAGTGACACACTAATCTTTCTACCAGTAATTCTTCCTTCTCTACAGATTTAGTAAACTTAATGTAAAGTCTATTTTGTGTGGCCAGATTGGATTCATAAAATGGGAGTTTGGATTCCATTATTTTTGTTGAATAACTAATACACACCAATTAATTCTACATTTAAATCAGAGCACTGAGAAAAATTACTAACAAGAATAGAAATATTTGTAAGTAACATCATGGACCAAATTAGAATTGAATGCTATACAATCTTATAAAAAGAACCACATGATTACAGTTCGTGTAAAGATGCTGCACTGAGATGCCTAAGCAATGTTCATTTTCATCTGGACATTTCAGCACTTAAATTGGTGTTCAAGGCCTTTTTCCTTTATCAAAGTAATGTGTGGTGATTTTTGCTTTTTTAAAAAAAATACACACAGTAGAAAGTCTAAGATTAAAATAAGAGTTGATGTTTTTTTGTTTTTTTTTTAAAACAAGATTTTCTATCAAAGCTGTAATCAAAGTCTGTCATTGTCACTGATGAGCAAACACTGAAGGGACACCCTCGTATTTCTATCCAAATATAAATTTGTAACCATAACATAACCACAAGTTAAACTAATGAATGAAACACAAATTCTACATGTGCATGAAATAACTTTTATTCCGAACAAAGCTGTACATTAAGTGGTCTATACACATCATCATTTACATCATTTTTTTCCGTTCACCTTTTAGTCTAACATATTTAATGATACCACTACAGAATTAAAACCACATAAATATTTTGAATCGGAAAAGGCTTTGACGATTCTAACATAAAATCTCCAACAGACAACAAACCAATGTTAGAGAGGTTTTAACCACATTCAAAGTCATAAAAATTTCTACAAGACCATTTTATGACAGAAGCAATAAAACACAACGCTCTTGCAATCTAGGCTCAAATTATAGTAACATTTTCATGAGGTAAAATAATATATGATCATTATGTGATTATGCTTTTCCGATATTTCAAATGTAATAAAATCAGTAGAGCATGTTTGTCAATAAAGATTTAGTTTTTACAGGTGTTTTCTGACTTGAAAGGGTCAAAATAAATCAGGAAACATTAAAAATACCATCTCATTGGTTAGAATGCATCAGACAAGGTGGTGCAGGTTTCTCATCTGAAACAACAAGCTATAAATTATTTCGTCTGACGAAAAGATAAAATGTATCTTCCATTGTAATTCACCTTTCTTTTGTTTTTCCCTATACATTTGCTCGTACAATATAATCCTTTCACCCTTTGATACATGCAGTGACAGTATTAAAAAAAAAGAAAATAATTTAAAAGACTTTTTGTCTTCAATCATCTTCAACTTGCAAATTGAGAATGGACAATTTGTTTTTCTTAATTCTCTTCACAGGCTTTTTGTCAGCAATCTTCCTCTTTTTGGTTTCTTTCTTTTTCAGGTTGTGTCTTATTTTCTTTCTGGCTGCAATGTCAGGATTAGTCACAACCTGAAAGAAAAATTTATGAATGTGAGAAAACATTGTTAAATAAAGCAACTAAATTAAATACATAAACTGATCTACACTTTAAGAGTTTTCTGCCATGTCAATGTTTGAAGAAGACAATAAATTCCCTTTGAAGCCCTGGTATTATGGTTAATAATTTATTTTTCAAGAAAAAAATCATAATTCCTGACTCAAACCCAGCTTACACGTCAACTGCGGTTAGTCTATATGACAAAGTATGGTTGAAAAATTCAAAAAAATTACATCAAGCCATTATTTGTTGTTGTGGCAAATAAATGTCATTTATGAATAAATACTTCATTGAATAATGACCACACAAACCTCAGCAGCTATTTGTCTCTTCCGAACATCACGTTTCTCCAGCCTGTGTTTGAGAGATGTGGCAAAAGCAGCAGTAAATGGCTCAACACCAACTTGTTTCTTCAACAAATCTACCACTTCTTGGGCTAGAGTCTTTAGCTCCTGATCTGTTTCACGAGAAAAGGAGTAATGAAAACTGTGGTGTAAGTAAATAAGCGTATCTAAAAATTTAAACCAAACAATGATATCAACAACAGAAGGAGAAGCTCAATGAAGCATCTTTTGTTTTCCCATCAGCTTCTCAATACAGCTCACCTTTAGCTTGGTCTGCAATCTCTCTCTGTAACACTGGGAGTACAATTGGAAGAATCAAATCCACGTAATCTTGTCTCAGTGACACACCAACAGCAGCCACCCACTTAAATGTGTGGTTCCTCTGTTGGAAGGAAATATCACCTCATTACATATTGAGCTACCATTTTCTAAGTTACAAGTCATTTTTTGTGTGTAAATATTTTTCTTTTTGTTCCCATAAACAGACTAAGACCATTGTATTTCAAGATAAGATTTCTTAGTGTAAACAATCACGTGTATTTATTAGACATGTTTTTAGTCAAATGAAATTCATTAAAATGCACATAATTAGCTTTTAAAACACCATCCAATAAAGTTTAAGTCTAAACATACAATAAACAAAAATAACATTTGTAATAAGAAAAAATAAGTCACTTATTGCAGTATTCTGCTCAGTTGAAACATATCAAACCTTTAATGTTGTCTTCACATTGTTGATAACTTCCATATTCGCCTCTCTGATAATTTTTTTGGTCAGCCAGATAAAATCATCTGGTCTCTCCAAAGATTCCATCACCCGTGCCAGATATAGCAAGTTTTTAATTGCCTGTTGGAGCAAAAAGATGTTTTAAAATCAATATTGGTAATGTATATATTTTTTTTATTGGGAATGACTTCTAATAGTTTGAAATTTTCAAATTTCTAGAAAGTTTGTTTCATGTTTGCTTTTAGTTACAATACACTAACAAATGACATGATAAAAGTTACCTGTGTAGCCATTGCATCATCTAATGCTGGGGTTTTCAACTGGCCACAAAGGGCTAGCCCAAACTTTTTAACCTGTAACAAAAATATTTAGATGAGTAAGAGAGCCATGCAAATTTGAGAAGCTTAAGACTTACTGTAAACAGCAAATCATGTTCACTAAAATGGTGAGATTTTTAAATTCAGACGCTCTGAAAATGACTAAGTGCATTGGTCATCGGTTTACTCTGGAAGTACAAATGTTAATGATTTTTACTATGTTAGAGTTATAGCCATAAGTGTCAGAAACGCTGGCCGGGTCATGGAATAACACTATGTAAAAATACATGAATCTCAGATATTTAATAAAATAGTTCCATTTGTTTAAATGCTACAAATGCTTGAACTTCTACTTAGAAATACACCTTAGTAAACCAACTACAGGAGACACCATCTTTCCTGCTCTCCTTATACCCCAGAGCAGTGGTTCTTAAAACAGAAAATTCTCACCACTTGTGGAGTATCTTGCAGCAAGTAAGGAAATACTTTTTCCCCATTTTCTTTGACTTCCTGTTGTTGTGCTATGTCTGCAGGCTCCCAGGAGCTGAACATGAAACCCAGCAACTGACTACTGGCCAGCCGAACTTGCAGATGTGGGTACAACAGGTGGGAGAGAACATGACCTGGACAACATATGAGTAACAAAATCTATAACACTAGATTCTTAATTGATGAAAATGTTATACTAAACAAATTTTATTTCTAGTAGGCATACAAAAATTACTACATTAACAAAGTTGCATGTTTTTTTAAAAAATAAATAATGTGGAGAGGAAAATGGATTTTTTTTTTAAAATTTGGCTGTGAAACTGGAATTAAATTTTTACAAATAAAAAAAATGTTACAATTTTTAAAAAGTGCAAATTAATTGATTACATCAAATGTATGATTGTTTTTGTTTACATCCATCACCTTACTCCTGTTATTGAGCGCATTGATTACAAAATTCTGTCGCTGGCATATAGCTGTATAGAAGGCTCTGCACCTGTATATCTTCAAAAACTGATTTCTAAAAATGTATCCATACAGAACCTGCGCTCTTCAACACATTCCTTATGGAGAGTTCCCAGTGTGGATGGACATAGAAAGAAGTCATACAGGGTGCGCTCTTTAGAAGCTATTGCGCATTAATTGTGGAAATTTTCCTCAATCTTTGAGGAACAATGAAAAATGACAAAAAGTCCTTTAAGAACAGTTTAAAGACATTTTTCTTCAGATTTTAAGTATGCTAAAATAGCATGGACACAAGCGCTAGAAAAGTATTCAATCCTCATCATCATCATCACTACAAGTTGTACAAACATCAACTTACTCCACATGAGATTCAGGTCAGTGGTAAACTTTGTCTGCCTTACAATGCTGAGTTCCTTAACGATTTTTATAGCAGTGTTGAGAACCGCCAGCAAACAGATATCTTTTTTCTCAATTGCACTGGCATCTTGCAATCCACTTTCCTAGGGAAAAAAAAGGAATAACATATACAAAAATTCCATCACCTCACAAATTATGATGTTTAAAAATAAAAATCTGAAAGAAAAAAAACCTTCTTTTCAAAAATAAAATAATTTTTTTAATATTGTAAAAAGAAATAATTTAAAAAGGGAATTTATAAAGATAACAAGTTAAAAAAACATCTTGAAATATTTTACAGTTAAAATCTATTTTAATTTTAGTATTTAATATATGATCTAAAACAGAGAAAACTTGAATATCTATTATTATCAGTCATAAACAAAAAAGTTTGTTAAAAAAATTATTACACCACACTAATGTTGACTTTTTTGGGGGTTTTACCATTGGACATGAACATTTACACTTACAATGTATAATGATGGATCCATTTGCTGCTGAAGCAGTGGTACAACTTCTTCTAAATGAAACTCAAAATTCCCACCTTCCACTTCAACAAACATGCCACATACTTGGCAACCCATGGCCTTCACACTTGTCTGGAATGAAAAAGAGAAGTAGAGAGAAAAAAAAGAGTTTTATTTTCCCACTACTGTCTTGCAAAAAAAAAACATTACTGAACATTACTGGGTTTTTTTGTTTGTTTTTTTAATCACTGAGCATAATATATATTAAAAAAATTTGCATTTTGATTTGAGAAATAACATGTTACTTGTTATGAAATAAGTCCACAAACACTGGTGATAAAATGAACTCACATTTTCTGATTTAATCCATTTAATAACCTCTGCAAACATTTTTTTCCTACACTTTAAATCCACCTGTGATGTAAAATTGTAAAACAAATTAAAGGTTTAAAATTTCTATAAAATATTTCAAAAAAAAATAAAATTTTTAAAAACACAAATCTAGTTTTATTTTTTTAATTTGTAAAATATGATCTATTGATCATTTTTACTACAAAATTGTACACATAAATTGATTTCAATTATTATTTTGTAAAAAATCAAAACAATATAATTTTCTTGGAAATCCTGATTTTAATTGAATATCCCTGACCTCATTAAGCTTTTATTACTTTCTAATTAAAATTTTTTAAAAAATTGATGGCTTCACTTACTTTTCCAATTAATGTTTTAATAGCAAGAGCAATGAGTTTTCTGCACTTGGCTGAGTTGTCATTGTATGAGGCCATGGCAAGAGCAGAGAAAAACTTGGGGCAGTGATTGTTCAAAATTTTCTGAAATAATTTATATCAAATTAGTGTAGGATAGCTAGTTTACTTAACAGAAATAAATGGACTTGGCTCTTATTTGTCCTCAAAAAAGTACATTTTAATTTTTATACATATATTTCATATAATTTCATATAATTTTAGTAAATTTAACAAGGTTTATGGCTATAAAACATTTGACAACTTTTAAATCAATCTTCATCTATTATATAATAGAAAAATTAATTACTTTTGGGAAAGTTGTGAACATAGATATCATCATTTCCAATGCTGACTCTCTTCCATCTTCCATTTCATACTCCAGGTGATCAATGTAGAAATACAAATGGCTCCTCATGGCTTTTCCCAGAGGATAATTCATCAGGTAAAACAGAATGACCTAGGTAAAATAAAAGAGTCACGTAACTAGGTGTAGAGTTGAGAAAGCTAAAATTATTTTTAAAAAGTGAGTTTAAAAATTAGTTAAAAACTGGTTAAAAAATATCACTTTATTTAGATTTAATATATGTTTCAACCTTTTATTATCTTAAACATAAAAGGGCCTAATTGAAAAGTATGAAATGGGCCATATAAATGTGTGAGTTTAAAATACATAAACTTGTAGAAATATTTAAGTTTACACAAATTTAAAAATCCTTTAACGTTAATAAAAAAGCTCCATTAAAATGTACAAGTATGACGGCTTATAATGTAATTTACTTGTCTTGACTGAAGCCTAACATTAGGTGAACTGGCTGTTATCGACATCTCAAATAATTTAGATACAACCTCATGTAGTTGGGGGACATCTAACTTTCGAGACAAGATGGCCTGAAAAAATGTTCAACACATTAAAAATAAGAGAAAGAAATTTTATTTAAAGAATCAGATTTGCATTCTAAAAATTATTTTATTTGTTTCCTCCATAAAGGTGGTGCAATTATTGTTTTGTTATTCCTTCTTGAATTTGTTAACTACAATTTAGTAAAAATATGGTGTTTCTCTCCAATTCCTGAAACTTATGCAAGTGTGTATAAAATATAAATTTAAAAAAAACGTATAAATTTAACAAAAAAGGAATAGAAAAAACAAGAGTTGTTTTAAAATACATTTGAGGTTAAAGCAAAATAAGGGATAATAAGAATTATATAAAACATGTCAAGACACAAAGACATGACTGCAAACAATATTTAACATAATGTTATACTAGCATTTTTTACCCCCACCTGAGCATCTAAAAAAGGTCTATGTGTGTACCCAGGAGGATAAGCAAAAAAAAGCAACCTTAAAAGGTCTCAATGCTGCTGTCAGGGATAGTGAATTTCAATGTTGCGCCATTCAGGATTCAACATTGTATGATAAAAATAAACAACAAGTAAAATATATCTATACTGAAGTAAATTTAAAAAAAAAATAACAGTGGTTAACTTCAAAAAAATTTTCCTGTCTAGCTTCCCCAACTCTCCCTTTGAAACATAAAAACACATCAGAGACTAAATGTCCCCCCATTATCTTCCATTCAGTCTTCTGAAACATGCAATTGCATTTCACAGTGAAGAAGAATGTCAAAAATAGAAAATGGAGATATGAAACCACCATCATGCTATACACGGCGGGCTTGCTTGTTTAACTTGTCAAAGAAGCATACAATTGAGAAATTATGTACTCTTGACCAGTTACCCTAAGTAGCAATCTGTAAGCAAAACCCCTTTCAGCAGGTACTTGATTGGAAACCTTAAGTATTTAGGAGGAACATAAGACATTCTTATGGGAGAGTAGGTAAGAAAGAACCCAGCATCAGCTAGAATAAAAAATATAGGCAGACAGGACTTTGCAATGAGTCGTGGAATAGACAGACTGGTTGTCTTTAAAAAGGGCTTTAACTTTGATATCCCATTTATTAAAAAATCTGGATTCAATTGACCAACTCACCCTGACAAGATT
This sequence comes from Lymnaea stagnalis, assembly GCA_964033795.1. Lineage (NCBI taxonomy): Eukaryota > Metazoa > Mollusca > Gastropoda > Lymnaeidae > Lymnaea > Lymnaea stagnalis. The sequence continues at coordinate 182,853 of CAXITT010000857.1, forward strand.
GAATGCAGTACTTTGCCTTGAGTAGTTGTAAAGATCTTCCTCACAGTAAGTAAGCAACACTTGAAGTTGGTCTGTGGTTATCTGGTAGTAGCTAACATCTCTGACTAGACATGTTACAGCCTTTAAGAGAGACAAAACATACATTGTTACGATAGAATACAGAGAACAATGTTGCTGAAAGTTAAGGTCATTTTAAGTGTTGCATGGTTAATGGACAATTTAAAAGTTGCAGTTTTAAAAAGGCTCCTTGTAAAAACAATTTTTTATAACTTTTTTGATGTTGCAAAAATAAGCCTTTAATCAAATACACTTTTGGTTCTGTATGGTAACAAAAATCCAACCTTAAAACACATTGAGATGAGTTCTTGATTGCCTCCCTTGGAGGTGGCAGCACCAGCATAGTTTTGAAGAACAACAAACATCCCTTGGGCTATCTTTGATATGTTTTCTTTCATTGATGGAAGTGGAAACTTCAGGAGCCAAGACAGAACTCTCATAGCCATGGAACTTGTCTTTAGAACAAATAAAGATTAAAGATTATCAATAACTTAAAAAAAAATTCCATTCAGTTTGGTCCAATATTTGAAAAGTTTATTCATTGATCAGATAAATATTGTCTCAAGAAGCAGTGAGGAACAACGTGTTGCCTATGGGCACATGTAGTATTTGATTAAGTTTATTACCCGGACATGACTGTCACCCAAACAGTCCCTGATTGCTGGTACTAAAGGGTCGAGAAGTTGCAAGTGAAAAAGTTCTGTAGGTAACAAAAGAGGCCTCCTTAAGCACATGTTCAACAGCTGTAAAAGAAATAAAAAAAAAAAAAGTTATAATATGAACAGGACTATGACAGTGAAAATAATCTCAAGGTCAGAGGTTGGCTCACATTCACTGATACAACACAAAAACCCCTTCCTTATTTCTGATGAATATGTTGTTCAAATATGGTAGGGGGAGGGGGGCGCAAGTATAAAAAAAAAAAAAAAAAAAAA
>CAXITT010000857.1:183911-282579 GCA_964033795.1 Lymnaea stagnalis
AAACCTATTCAGCCTTGTCTACTCCCAGCGCCCAAGCAAAGGGACATAACTCCATTTTAAATGAAGGTTCTTTATCTAATTAATTTACAGAAAATAAATTAGAAGCAACAAAATAAAATAAAAAATACCTAAATACAAAGAAATGATTAAAGCAAAAGTTAAACCTAAAAATAGTTTCAGAGACCCTCCCACTCATGAAATAGTGAAGCTTCATTAGGCTTAAGTTCTTTCAAAAGTGTATCCAAGGCTTAGATAGCCATTTTTTACAGCGAAAAAATCGCGACTTTTAAAACAAATCATGGAAAATCAGCCCCTAAACACACCGCGGTCAAACTAGTATCAAAATAAATGCCGACAACGAGGCTTTCTTCCGGTAGAACTATAAATAGTAATGCGCAATGGATTTCCGCTGTGCTAAGAACGAAAGCAAACAACCTCGAAACGGGCGGGTTTGGCCGCATCGGACTGTACGCTTAAGGAAAAAAATCGGGCGCATCGGACTGTAAAGGGTTAAAATAAAATGATGAAAATTTTTTTTTATAAATTTACCTGTAGACCAAACTCAATTAAAATATGAATATTAGTCTTTTTATCAGCTTTGGGCTTCAAGCCACCCCGAGGTGCAGCTTGAGGCAACAGAAGGCAACTCTCTGGCACTCTAGTTTGAGGCTTTTCTTCATTCTCTTTATCAACTTTTGAGCTGTTAGAAGACATGATATTTGTTTAGAGCAAAAAAATATGACAACAGAACTCTTATGAAAGAGTGGAATATTAGAGTCAATCCATTTTGATTCTCATTTTTATTGGTAACAAAAAAAATAGTGATATTTTGTGCAGCTATGTTTAATAAAGAGTTATGGTTTTTAAAATCAATACCACCTAAAATAAGTTAATAAAGTAGATAAATTACAAACTTCTTTGCAGCAAAAGTTTCAGTCAGTAGTTTAGCTGTTAAGGAATTAATGAACATCATCATAGTCTGTAGAGGAATGCTCTTGTTAGCCATGAGACCATCTGCCACTTTTCTCAGCAGTGTTTCAGCTTTGTTGGCAGTACGGGAGCTGTGAGTACTTTCTAAAACCTGTCAAAGGTATCAATAGTATTTTTTTCATCAATGAAACATACATACAGGATTTTGAGAAATACATGTTAAGTTTGGATCAGTAGTAAACATGTGGACAAGAGTTTGAGAAAATACATGTTATGATCAAGTACTGGTGTGATCTTTGTTTTCTGCAAATACGTCTGTTTAACAGCAACCCCCCCTCCCCCCCCCAATTACTAGCCAATTAGTTTTAAGCTCTCAAAAACTTAGTTTCAAGCTCCAAGGAGTAGTGGGGAAGGGGTGTTACAATCACAATGCAAACAAGATGTGTCATAAACTCCACACCACTACTAATGTTACTACTATTGGCAACACAAATGCATGAATAAGTTCTTTTAATATAAATATTTACACAGATAAAAATACAGGATATAGTCCTGAGTTTGGTTTTTTAAGGATGAGAAAGGGTCTTAGGTATGCTCAAAAGGCACCGACTGCACAGACTTAGGTAGGCTCAAAGGGCACTGACTGCACAGACTTGCTCGACTGATAGGCAGAGTTGAGTTAGTTGAGGTCAGTGTCTGTCAAGCTCAATGCTCCCTCAAAAAGACATTACCCATAAATGCTTTAGAAAGTGGGATTTATATTTTCTTTTTAAATTAACATATCATAACTTACACCTCTGATTGGCTGAACCAGTTGATTTAAACAACCTGCTGATATACACCTGGCCATCAGTCCATAAGCATCATAACCTTTGATAAATTTGGCCTCAAAATATTTGGCCTTGATGGCTGCCACATCTTTCTCCTCTGCAACCTGGCCAAACAGTTCTGGATAGAAAACATCCTGAACACTTGCAAGAGCCGGGTCAAGGTCCCCAGGGTTAACAATCTTTGCCAAAGCCTTGAGCAGGTGGTGAGTGGTAAAACTGAGAATATGAAGCTAGAAAGATTTTTAAAAAAAAACAATTTAAATGACATTGCCCAAAAAAAGTTTACAGCTTTTTGCATTTTGAAAAATCTCTCTAGGAATAGAAGTTTATTTACATAAAAATCTAGTTCAATTTTTAGCTTGATATGTTTACGAATTTTAAAAAATTAAATCAGGTTTACTGGATGGCCACTAAATAATATTTACTCTTAGCCCATTCAGCAATTGCTGAATAAAGACTAGGTTTTGCTTTACTGTTCAAATTTCATTTACGCCATATTTTTATAGGTTCTTAATTATTTTAACTTGAATTTAAGATATAATAAATGCAAGATAATTTATAAGATATGCATTTACAAGTTTTAGTGAAATGTTTGCTTTCCTTATGAGATGCTTATCAAACCTAGCTGTTTACTTTGTCAACGAACCTGATAACCTCTTGTAAGAATTGATTTCATTTCTCTAACTATAAAAGGAAAGAACCTGGCCCCTAAAGATAATGCAGCTTTTTCAAGGGTATCTCTTGCTGTTGTGCGAATATCTCGAGATCGACAACGGAGGAAATTGCAGATTTTGAGAAGAATGCTGATGATATAAAGAAATTTGTTTTTCATTAAAGATGATTAAATTAGGGAAATAACATTGTAAAATAAAGACATGTTAAATTCTACTTCCAGAATAATTAAATATATAGATAGCTATAATTAGAAAGCTATTTAAAGAACATTCCTATCCTATTATAATTAAATTCCCCATTCTAATATTTACCCTGGCAATCTGTTCTCTAGAGTTCCTTTAGGTAGATTCTGCAAGAGCTTAATCATTGCAAGCGCAATAGGTACACGGAGGATTTCCTCATCTTCAGGATATTTGGACTTGACCAGTTTGTGCTGATCATCACTTTTTGCCTAGATTCACATTTGAACATGGTTATTGCAATAATATCAAAACTTAAACGCACCTATCAAAAAACCCTTTTCTTACATTAGTATAAGGGCTGTAAAAGTTTGCAGATATATTTAAACAGAACAGAAAAAAAAGCATAGCTAAAAAACTTCTTTGTGCAATTGAGGATTAAATTGATGTAATGTTTTCACCATCTTTAATTGTTACTCATTTTTGCACAAAAGCTTTAGCTCAAATTTTAGTTTGTTTGATATTGGATTATAACCTACCCTTTGGGTTACTATCTTGTGTAGCTGAGGTAACAGAGAGATCACAATAGTTTTGTGAATTTTTGTAGCCGCTGATGCTGAACAGACAATTTTTCCATCTTTTTTCAGGGCTTGATCGATCGTTACTTCCTCATTTTCTTGGTGGTTTAGCAACTCTTCACTTGGTATCTCAAGTTCCATTGGAAGAATATTATCCTCATCTTTATCAGCAACTCCATTCTCATCAGTGTCCATAGTTTCTTCTTTCTTTGCTTCTGGTTCAACTAAACTCCCTTCTTCTGTCTTAGAATCTTTTATATCTGAAAAAAATAATTAAATAGTAACTGAAAAATAATACTTCAGAAAGAAACACTAACTTATAGGCAATTTTGTAAGCATTTTTGCATTGTGATTCAATCCTTGACTTTCAAAACTAGTCCACCAGCTGCAAATAAATTTTGAAAAGTTTTCAAACATTTATGGATAGTTCTGAAAATAAATAAAATGTGGAATCTGTTCTGAGATAATCTAAAGGAGTGCTAACCTGTCTTCATCATTAAGGAGCATCCCTGTTGTAAGGCCTAAGGATCAATTAATAGATTAATAAAAAGTTGTGTATTTTTTAAAATTAAGCTGGCCAATAGTTTCACAGTTTCTGGTGGTACAGCTGATAATCACAATTTTTAGTTAACATTTGTTATTCACTGCAAATCCTTACCTTCTTCTCCCTCTTTGTAGGCATTCTCCACTACCTTTGGGGCAAATGTTATACGATAGGTTGAATTGGTCAGGTCAAAATGGAAAGCATCAAGCAATGCCACAATGATCCTGTATGGAGATTTAAAAAAAAAAAAAAATTAAACTACGAGGAGTAATGAAATTAAATTGCAAAATAGTTATAGCATTAATTTTCTTGAAGTTTTAATCAAGATATTTATCATTAAAATTTAAGGTAACCACTCCTGCTATTTCTTGAATTTAACTTTAGTGCTAATCAAATCTAAAACTATTTTTTAAAAATTTTGTATTGTACTTTGCCCTTATAATGTAATAATACTGAAAGCACAACGAATTTAACTTTAGTGCTAATCAAATCTAAAACTATTAAAAAAAAATTTTGTATTGTACTTTGCCCTTATAATGTAATAATACTGAAAGCACAACAGTGGTTTTATGTAAAGTGTGCTGCTTCCATCAAATGAGATGAAGTAACAAACAGCTCCCCATAATTTTAATTGTTAAAGTATTAAATAATTTGTTTTAAAACAATACTCTCTTTACGTCTTTTGAAATTTAAATTAAAGTATTTAATTTTTCTTAATATGTAGTTTATGCAAGTGAAAAAAAAAATATATTTTTAAATTTCTCACTTCATCTTTTAACATACCTTACAATTTGCTTCTGAAGCTCAACTTTTTTGGGTAATAATTTCAAATAAAACCTTAGGAGCTGCAAATAATATTGCCACGGCAACTGTTTGCAAATAGCGCCAAGTAAGTCAATGGCTGCATCTTGTAGATTAGCATGGCTGGAATAAGAGCTGTCCAAAACAAAGGCATGCACCAGTGGATTGAAGTAGGACATGAGAATCTCTGTGCGGAATTGGTGATCTTTAAGATGCTTAAATAATCTACGTAGTGCCCTTGATCGCTTGTGAATCTGCAAATATTTTCATTTTATGTGAGTAAAAATGGTATTGTAAAACAACAACAAAATTTATCCCTGAAAAAATGAGGCTGGGATAATCTTGCTGATGTTGAGTTCAAAGCCAAAAAATACAAAATATCCATCAGTCCCACTCACCATCCCTCCCATGTTAGATAAAAAGGTTCACTATGGATGCTTACCAGAAGCAATAATAGCTTGCTCAAGTTTTATTTAAGGGGCAGTCTTAGGAAAAATAAGGCACTAAGTAAAATTCTGTTTTAACATAATAAACCATCAAATGTAACAAACTGTGTATTTGAAAAAATCAAAATATTCAAGCTTTTCAAACAAGTTTCGAAAATTCTATAAATTATTCAGGTGTACGAACAGAAAAGAGACAAGCATTCTCACCTGGATGTGTCTTATGTTCTCAAAAAAGTCTGCTTCTGGATCTTTATCACAGAGATCTTTAAGGCCTGTAAACATGTTGTGGTTAGGGCAATTGTTGACAAGACTTTGTAAAACTGCAAGAAATTCATGGCGGACAACCTGGTAATGAAAAAGAAAATATTTCAAGATAAACACAGTTAGGCCTATTTGTCCACAATTCTTTTATTAGTTTTGTTTGCTGAAATCAGAATATAATGCAATTTTTTTTTTGATGATGGAAGAAATTAATTAATTTTCCATAAAAAGTCAAAATTAAGATTAACTATGAAACTAAAATATATTTACAATGTTATGGTAAAGAGACGTTATACTTTTTAAAAAAAAGATTTAATTTCTGTTCATACAAATATTTTGTTAATTGAAATTACTAATAAATTGTTAAAATTTAAATCAACAGCATCAGATCTAGAAGAAAAAAAACACAAAGGCCCTAAACATAAATGCTAATAGTTTTACTATACTACATTCTTCTAAATACAGTGGAATTTTGGATAATAAGCTTAATTTTCAGTGACACCGCTCTTATACCAAATGTTTAATCAAAATTATTTTTCCCTTGGAATCGATGTAAATTCAATTAATCACTTTCACCCTAAGATGTATGTTATTTTATACATTTTAACTGCTTTGCTGTATTGAAAAATATAGAATGAAAATAAAATATCCTTAATTATAGGTATATAACACTAAAATAAATAAACAAGTATGAGTGCTGTGCCATTTCTTGTTTGTTAATAGTTGCTGGCGGAGGTGGATGGCATAGGAGAGGGAGAAACTATTGCTTTGAAGGGGAATCCCCTTCTTTAAAACACTTGGCAACTCTGACTCAGGTTTTTTAAGCCACATCAATCACCCTTTTTGCTTTTTAAATTTTAAAGATTGCCTATTTCAAGATATTGCATTGCTTGGTGATAAGTATGATCATAACCAAAAGTATAATTCATTAAAAAGTGTAAGTTGTGCACAAAACTTGTTCGTTAACTAGGGTGTTCCTAATTCGGGGTTCCTTTGTATTTCTTCTTCTATATTTTGAGGGCCCACGATCAATGAATTGATCATTCTGGCTCTTATGTTTCAGAGGGGTTCCTGATGTAACTGCATGGTTTTCAAGGAGATACTTGCAAGGGCTACTCAGCAGTGGTTTTATGAAGGGGGGGTTGAAAGACAGGAGGTAATAGACACAAATATGTCGAGTGTAGTGACTTCAACTGTTACTATTGGAAGCTTGTTTCAGTCCCTTATTGTCTTTGGCAGGAATGAGAAGCTCCTGTACTGAGTTATTGTTTTTATTAGCCGGAACTGCCTGCCGTGGCCTCGTCGCTGTCTTAGGGCGAGATGGACGAGTTTCTGTTTGATGCTGAAGCAGTGGACCAGCCCATTTTGATCTTATACAACATGGTGAGCCCGGATAGTTGTCGTCGTTCTTCCAGTGGTGACCAGCCCAGTGTTTCTAGTATGCTGTCAACAAATGAGGTGTTTCTGTAGCGGTTCAGGACAAAGCGTGCTGCCCATCGCTGGACTGCCTCCAACCTGTCGATGCTTTTCTGGGTAAATGGGTCCCAGACTGTAGATGCGTACTCTAAAAGCGGCCGGACAAAGGCTTTGTATTTAATGAACTTTGATAGATCCCTGATCAACTCAACCCAAACTTGACCCTGAGCAGCAAGATATACGAACCTCTGATTTGCTTCTGATTCCGAGTTTGACCTGAGGCACCAGTGTTTTCTCTAGGACCACATTAAAAACTTTGCTGGCATTTTGAGAAGTTGAAGAAGCCAGTTTTGTTATTATGGTGAGCAGGCAATGGGTGGAATTATCTCTGATAGATAAATCATCAATCTGATTGAGTAAAATAATAATTTGATTAGTTGATATAATCTCTTCTTAAGAGATTCTTAAAAAGTTCTTCTTAAATCAGAAACATTTTTTTTAAAGAAGAGGATCTAATTGAATTTAAATTAAGTGAGATCAACAAATAGTAGTTATTTCAGTTTACCACATCACAATAAAATTACAAATGTTGATTTCTTTCTTTATTTTTTCCATAAATAGAGAACTTTCTACATTTGTTCACGAATAAAATGTTTATAATGCTATAGGACATAACAATTCTATAACTAAATTTAGCCATTAAAAGCCCTTACAGCATAGATAAAATGACAACAGTTGTATACAACTGGTAGCAGGATGTCGACATCAGGCTCATCTGCCCCAGAAATCATAGAGTTTATCTGACTAAAAGCCTCAAGTCTGGTCAGGTAATCAGGCTCTTCGGCCTTACGCCTGTCCCAGGAATTCAACTGAAATTTATAAATCAGGTTTATTGTTTTTTATTTTTCAAATCAATACATTTTAAAAAAAATCAAATTATTGTGCAGAAAACTATTTCAAGTAATAATTTAAAAAACATACATCTATTTTTAAAGAGAGAAACATGACAATATGGCAGTGGTGGTACATAAATATATCCTGACAAATATAACTATCATTTTATATAACCTGTTCTTTGTGTAAATATATAATTTTGCAATATATTATGAAATTACGTTTAGATTCTGCTTAGTAGAATATTTATATACATATCACTTAACACAAAGGGGATTAAAGCAGAGTTAAGTTTGCTAACTGATACTTACATTTTTTATATAAATTATAACATAACATAATGTTTTAATATAATATTTCTTCTAACTAACCTTTTCTACGAGACTTGATACTGTCTTATATTTCTCATTATTTTCACAAATAACTTTGAACAGCTTGCACAGCAACACTCGAGACTCTCTTCGTTCAATAGTGGAAAATAACTGGGCAATTGTTCTAGGAATAAAAAATATATTATTATAACTTAATTGTACAAAAATAATGCATGACTCAGTAAATCTGTGTAAAATCATAAGCTTTTTTCATTTATAACAGGAGAGATAAATGTTAAAAACAGTCAAATAGATACCTGTAAAATGACTCTGGTTTGGTTAAGTATTGCATCATGTTTGTTAAAGACACCAATGTGTTTTCTTCGATGTCCTAAAATGAATATAAGAATAATCTAAAATAATAAATTGAATAAATATAAAAAAGAAAAACGCATATCATATGCCAGCAAGTACTCATATATAAAGTACTACATCTTTAACAAACATGTTCACAAGATCAATATTTGTTTGAGACTTACAAGGATTGCAGGGCAATTGAGAAAATACACCTTTTGAAATACCTTCTGAGATAGTGCAACATATTAGGTGAGTCTGTAAGATATGACTAGCTAATTTATAATGACAGAGAATATGTCTTACCTGAGCCAGATGGGAACCTTTGGTGAAGAAAGGTACTAGGAGATTACAAAGGATGCTGCATTCCTCAGGTGAAGTCACAAAAGTGCTTACTCTTCCAGAAAGTGAGAAATATGTTACATTAGCAAAGTTATTCAGCCAAAATACAATTAAAATGATTAACAAATTGTTATCAATGTTCACAGTTGTCAATTGATAGATATTTTATTGTTTTATTTAATCATTTCCATTGGCTGTACATTATTTCATTGTTTTGCTTTAGTACTTTTAGTAGATTACACCGGGATAAGGCAATTATGAATAAACGCAAAAGATTTTGCTCTTTTTCCTTTTACTGTTTCTGATAATCAAAAAATGTTACAGCAAACAAATATTAAAATTTCTTTTTTTTTGAAAAAGTTGCTATCTACCACCATTCTTATAGATTTATGAATAATATAAAAGAAATCTTAAATACCTTGCTAAAATCTTGAGTTCCAAGAAAGCGACTTGCTTTTTGCCTAAGTAACCTGAAGCCATCTTGCGTAAAGAATGTTGCAAATAGCTAAGGAGCATGGGAATGTGGGTAAGCAAGATGGCTTCCCCTAGCTTTCTTTCCTCTGTGTCTGATAGAAAATAAATCATGTCATTTTAACACTAATGCACCCTAGAACATAACACAGAAAAGTGAATAAATGAGTTAGCTTTTCTTTAATAATAGCAGTAATAAATTGGCAACAATTTTTTTTTTTTTTTAAATAAAAATGTGCACAAATAAATTAAAATAAAAATTACCTGGTACATAGGCATATGGTTCAGGAAGGGGAGGTAACTGGTGCCCTCTGTCTCTCTCTTCACTGCTCTGAAGCAAGCAGCTGACTAATTCTAAAATTGCTGTTGCTACTGATGAATCAATAGCTGGGGCATTCAGCAGTGCAAATACAGCATGCAGCGGACTGGAAAGATCTTCTGAATCTTTGGTTTTTGTAAGCAGAGGAAGAAACCTGCACAAAAAAAAAATTACCACATATTATATTAATATATAATATGCAGTAGCAAGTTAAGAATATATGAATATCTACCATTTTTTTAATATAAAAAAAATAATGTAATAATAATAGAAATGATGCATTAATGATTCAGGTTTAAAGAGTAGCATGCACAATGATTTCACAAGCGCATACCTGTTACACTGGCTCCAAAAGCTGAAGAGTTTCAATAATGGCGTGGGGTGATGTACACCTTCCAAAACTAACTTTTCAGACTGAAATATAAAAAAAAAGGGTCAGTCATAAAAAAAAATTTTTAAGAGTATTTACATACAATAAGAAAGATAATTTTTACACTAAAACTTATTTTTTCTAAATGAGCGATCTAATGACAACAAAAGCTTTCTACATTACCTGAGGCCAAACAACAGCATGAAAGACAGCGTCTATCTCTTTAACAGAGTAATCAAGATCTTCAAAATTCTCAAAAAACTGCAACAAAGATGAGTGGGGTTTTTTTGTGTTAAGAAATTGGAAGTATGAGATAAAAATTTAGCATATATATACTATTTTAATGTAATTATTAATTTTAGGATAAAAACAACTCAAATGAATACAATTGTGGCTTAAAATGAGAAAGAATAAGCAGTTCAAACTAACAATGTCTTAAAAAACTCTAATGTGAGGATCATTGGGACAAACTTAGTCAAACAAGGCCAACAATAGTTGCACATGCTCTGCAAACGGCAAATTAATGGACAACTTATTTGGGAAATTTAAAAAAAAGCAACACCGAGACATTTCAAACCTCAATAAGCCTGATCAGGACTGTGTGTCTTAATGTCTTCAGCAGATTAACCGTCCCACTCAGCACCATGTTCCGCTGTTCTAGAGCTGCAGTCAGTGTTGCTGCTAAACCCAAAAGAACTTGTAGTAAAGAATGCGTAAATCCTTCTAGACGGTTACCCAACTTTTGGGATACTGTACTGATGGTGTTAAGAATACTGTGAAGATGAAGATTTTAACAATTTTTTAAAAAAAATCAATTGTGAAAAAAAAAAATTTTCACTCTTAAAGAAAAACATAAACTTGAGATTGTAAAATTTAATATTTATTACCATGGCACATCGCTTAAAATAAACGACATTTTTATCCCTCGACTCTTATGAAAGAAAGAAATGACTTGCCTATCACTTTGATGCTGCCAAATTTAATGTTAATGACAACACCTTTAATACTTTAAGAACTAAAAACACAAGAGATCCAAATATATATTGTGAAACCTAGAAACAATGCAAACCCTTGAGCCCAAAGATAGGTTGTGTTATTTGCAGCCTTTGTTAAATTATCATTCCATTCCTGGGTGATTTGGCTCATATGCCAGTGCTGTTTCAAAGTTTATTTCCAGGTTTCACTGTAATTTAACACTCATTTTTTTACCCTTTAATCTTTTTAAGAGGGATCATTTTCCTTAGGTCAACATTGTTTAAGGTTTCTATCACTGTCTGAGCCGGATCATCTAAGAAATAAATAGCACAAAAAAACTTATATTAAAAATAATTTGAAGATGATCTTATGATAGATATGCAAACACTTTGAAGTTGGAGAAAAACTTTTCAAACAAGTATTCGAATAAAAGAAGAAATTTTTAAAATATTACTTTTTAAACCTTTTACATGGAAAAAAACAACCTCTAAGCGATTGTCACATAAAATCTAACATTAATAAAGTTTCAGTATGTTAATATTTCTTTAGCTTATTTACCAGAGACGAAATGCATGCATGGTTGAAACAGCAATTCAAGGAAATACTTGAGCTCTACAGATTTACATCCACTTAGAAAGCCAAACACAATAGATCGCCTAATGTTACTGCGTCCCTTGCCGGCAGTTTCATTGCCAGCTTTTCCGTGCATCTTGCCATAAAGAATTCTTTTGAGAGACAAAAAAATCATAAAAAAATGAAAGGACAGGTAATGAAATAAAATTTTAACATTACACAAAAAAACAAGAGCAACAGCCTCTAATACTTCCATTCTTGTGTGCTGTTAACAACCATAAAAAAATGTTATTCCACTTCTTCTACCAGCTTCTCAAGGTGTTTGAAATAATTGTCCAATCAAGTGTCATCAACACAGCCTATAACAACCAGCTTAAGAACACTTACAAGTGTTATAACTTTATGAGAAAATAGTAAAATTGTTAAAAACTAATCAAGAAAGCGAGTCAAAAAACATTAAACAATTATGAGTACCTCATTAGCACAGGTAAAAAACCTTCTCTGTCAATTTCCTTTACTTCACTGCTTTCCTCATCCACTCTGAAGAGAGTGATCTCACTTTTGAATGTTTTGTCATCAAGAAGTCTGTTGAAATTTTCTCTGAAAAGAATCGAGAAAATATCGAGAGGTAAATAAAGATTATTTTTATGCTGTTGGAGGCTGTAAAATAATTGAATTTGTAATTTTAATAGAAATGATAAAACTTTCTTTGCACTATTAACAAAAACCAACTTGTGTACACATTACTCAAGCATCATTAACTATTGTGTGTATAAAGTCCTATCAGCTTACATGTGTATAAAGTCCTATCAACTTACATGTGTATAAAGTTCTATCAACTTACCGATAAGGTAATATATGAGGAGACTTGTAGGTCACAACACATTCAAATGCAGCTTTCTGGATGGTTGAATGTCTGTGTTTCAAGAGCTAAAAGCACGTCAGATCATTAGTTAATAACCAAATTATCTGGGGCAGATTTAAATGTATCTTCCCCAGACATTGCAGTCAAAATGTATTTACTAGATGTTAGTTAGTCAGAATTTTTGTTTGTTTGTTGTTTTTTCTGTTGTGTAAAGGCAAATTATGTTGAAAACTAATATATTGTATGTAATCACAACAAACACCCATTTTTGCTGGGAGAGGAAACTGAATATTAAGTTAAAAAAGGAAGGGGTCAACAAAAGAGTCCTGCTAACCTCATAAAAAGTTTCTTGTACTTCAGGTTGGTTGAACATTGACCTTTGCTTTTTAAACATTGCAAACAAATCAAGATGAACAAGGAGGCTCCTGGAAGATAAGACAATTTCATTCTTCACAAAAATTATTAATTTGTTATGTATTTCAAAAAGAATATATATATTTGTGAAAATATAATGCAGTCTGCATTTCCCCAAAAAGATTTAGATTAGGAGCACTCACTGAATGGCAGCCTTTCTCCTCTTGAGACCTGGATTCCTATCCGTTGGTCCAGTCTGTATATTAATGCTTAAGTTAGTTTCATCTAATTGCTCTTCTTTGTTTTCATCATCTTCTTCCACGCCTAATTCTGGGGCATCCTGTTCCATTGGAGTTTCCTGTGACACAACGGTTTCTTGAGTGAACTGGTTGACCAGTATACTTTGATAAGCTCGTGTGTCCTCATCTGCATTCCTGAACTCATTTCTGAAATATTATTTTTAAATAGTTAAATTACATTTCATTCAATATGCAAAGCAATCTAGTTCTTCTGTCCTGGTAAAAATTTCTATAGTTATAATTACAATAATTTTGTAGCCATTTATTATTTATCTACAAAATTTTTTAAAAATTTAAAAACAATAAAAAGCAAACCCTATCATCTTTTCCTTTTTTTTTTTTTTTAAAAAATCCGGGACTTAATAAAAACAAAATAAAAATTAATTTCATACAGCCACATACTTTAAGAAATTAAGGTAAAGTTCACAGAGTTCATCCGATCTGTGCACACATCTTTCAGGAAATTTTTTCATAGCTCTCCAGAGTTGAACACGGAAGTTTGTGAAATCTGCCTTCCTTGCATCGGCAAGCAATTCATTTCTATAGCTATCAAACAGTGACAATGTCGATTCAGCTTCAGGAACATCTGATTTGTTGTCAAAACCTAGTTCTTTTTCTGAGAAATAGAGTATGGAAGAAACAAGTGTGTAAGATAATGGACATGTGTAAGATTCGGGGTCAATATGATGGAAGAAACCTCAACACCAGGTTAAAAGAATATAAATGGTTTCTGGTTTTATTTGCACTATGTTTAACTCTAGCTCAAAATGTACGCTCTGCTAAAACTCTGAATTTGTTTATGAAGGAACTCAGGTGTTTTCTAGGGATCCGATTATACTAAAAGGATGTTTCCTGATCTATTTATATTTTCACAGCACTAACCAAGCTGTTCTACCTTTCAACAATGAGCTCTTCAGCTTTAATTCTGCCATATGCATATTTTTTTTTTTTTGCTGGCATCCGTCCGTCACAATGTGACGATGGAGTGGGCTTCGGAGGACGAAATCCACATGGCCTGGGATTATACTTGAAGGATTATAAGCTGGTGCCCAACAGCAAATCGCCTCTCTCCACGCCGCTGGGTAACTCAAGGGAACATCATTGGATGATACAGCTTGGCACCAGTGATGTCGCAGGAGTTGTCGGAATGTTTCATTGTATCAATGTTATCCGCCTTTCGGGACTCCATCTCCGGGTTTGATTTCAGAGTTTCCTTCTCTTAGATGAGTTGCCGTCCAGGGTTGACGAGTCCCATCTACCCGGGGTGCTGGTGGTGTTTTTGCTCTTGCTGGAATTGAACTCCAGACCACCAACTTGAGATTTTCTCAGTTTAGACCACTCAGCCACCCAGCACCCATATGCATATTAACACCAACTTAAGTAATCCCACACAACTTTGAACAGTCATCCAAACTCTTTATTTGAGTCAAAATACTCGATTAAACAGATCTCACTTTTTTGTCATGGTCCATAGAATCGTGAGGTGATATCCTTAGTCCTTGAACTAATTAAAAAAATAAACATTTGACATTCCTTGTCGTTAAATATTAACTATTCTATGGACCTTGACAAAAATGTATCTTTAAATATCATAGTCATTCCTTTTACAGGTCAGAATTTCAATATTAATGCTAACATTTAGATAGATTGGTATGATAATTTTTAAATCAACAACAGGAAATTTTGTAAGTATTTCATTAATAAAACTGATAGCAGTTACTTGATCCCTTTGAGTTGACACTCACCAGATTCACTTGCAGCTCTTTTCAATTGTTCTAGCATTACATCCCAAAAATCCTTAGAGTCAAGCCCAGTGGCATGGGATGCAACTAGATCTGCTAGTGGTGCCCAGAGAAGCTTGAAGTTCCAAAACTCATTCCCCAGTAAGAACAGTAAAGGAGCCTAAGGATTGAAAGCAACACCGAAAATCATTGTTAAGAATATTAAGGAAACGGTAGAGCAGGTTGAGTGAAAGCTTTCATGAAAAGGAAAAAAAAACGGAAATCAAATAAAGGTTTTTAGTAGGAAGCCTCCACCAGCAGACGAAACAACAAGAATCAAAGAGAATGAGAGACAAATGGATCTTTTTATTTTGGAAAACACTAATCTATTTTTAAATGAAGTATTTTAATTAGTTTTTGTGTTTCCGCTTTCATATTTTAAACTAGCAAATAAGTTAGTGCAGTGTGTTCTGTGTTGCAAGTGGGATCAATTGACCCATAAAATATTTTAGAGATGAGTTAGCATTATCATAACACACCTTCTGGAATGAACCAAGGGGCAAACATTTCACAACCATCCCGTATTCTAATTTGCGTAGATAAATAAGTTTTTCTCTGTAGTTGTGAACTGTAGGTAAAGGCATCTTCTCTGCAGTAAGCATTGTTTTGAAAGCACACTCTCTTGTTATCCCCTATAAAAAAAATAAGTTGAAAAATTTACAGAAAGTTTAAAGAAATATTCCTGTAAAAGATTAATGGAATAATACAAATCATCATGCCTTCCTGCCTAATATTTAATGTGACATAACAGTACAATAAATAGTATATAGATTCTCAGCTAATGAACACACAAGGATAGAAATTACTTCTTACATCATCATAAGCTGGCAGTTGGACAGGAAACATGGACAGAATGTGACATGTTATCAAGCGCATCTGAAACAAAAATAACATGACGTGATCAAATAAGTAGTTGTTAGATTTGAAGGAAGTAGAAAAGAGTTCACCATTAGTAGAATACTGTAAGATATAGGACATGAGTTTTGAACATGGTACTTATAAAGAAAAATGAAAATGCTTTAAAACTTATTTCCCTATCTAGCAATAAATGAAGGTACACTTACTAAAGAATGTAAAAAAAAATTAAAAATTTACGCAACATTTTAAAAATCTCGAAACAAAAAGCAGCAAAGCTACTTTTTTCGGTTGGAAAATTTTTTTAAACACATTTGGTTTTCCTTACATTATATTAAAATAGATTAACACAGACACTAAATATTTTACATTAACTTACATTATGAGATGATGAAACCAAGTTCGGCTCAAGTAGCTTATATGTTTCTTCAAGTCTCTCTTCTGTAAGAAACTCTTTATTTTGTTCCCTTGACAGGTAAAAGTCAACAATCTGAACAGAGCTTACGTTCTTGGGGTATAATCTAAGGGAAGTAATGTTAAAAAATTAAAAAACAGAAATTAAATGTATCACAGCAAAGCAAAAAATAAAATCTTAGTTGTAAGGAGGAAATCCAGACAATTCTGACAGGACAGATATACCTTAGAATGCTGTAAACTTCTTCACAAGATACTGGCAGAGCTTCCAACTTGTTTGATTGAACACAAATGAGGAAACTTCGCAACAGCTGGTTCAAAACAATCAAACTAGTTTCTCCTGTAGAATGAATACATGACGAGCTTCAATAAATACAGTTAATAATTAATGTTAAGAAATGACCATATTTATTGTACACATTATTTCACAAACTTAAAAAATACTAAAAACTATCCTTTTTAAAAGGCTGCATACAGAACCAGTTACCTAAAACATGATCTGCATTGGCGTTGATCTCGCTTATCATTTTCTTCCACAGTAAAACTGACTTTTCGATCAACTCTGAAAAACTGATAAAAGAGGAAATATTTTCATATAACTGTATTTATAGTCAAATTTTGAAAACAAATCAACTGACTTCCAGAAAGAAAAAAAAATTCAAAATGTTCAAACGAACCTCTAATTCAAATAAAGTAAAACTGCTTTAGAGGTAGAAATAAGTTCGATATACACTTAATATAATTAGTATTTCATCCATTGATGACGAAGCTAAGTGATACTATAAATATTCTCACCTGAAATGTGGCACGCACACTAAAGCGGCCCATAAACATGGAATATCAATTTGAGACAACCCATGGTCTTTTGATAAAGCCCCAGAAAACATTGACTCTATGTAGCCGACCAAAGCATTCTCTTTCACAGATCTGGGAAACAAAAGCAAAAATATTAAATCCATTTCTAGGTATAGCAGTACAGAGAATAAAAAGGTTTGGAGTATCAATAAATAAAGTTATACTTGTTTAAACTGTAATTTTACATTGAGAAAATAATATATACCAGAAGACTGCAGGTTATTATCAACAGATGTTTGTGCAAGATCCCAAATAAATTGGTTTGAAAAGATCCCAAATGAGACCATATTATGTGTAAGAGCAGGAAATAATACAGAGTAGGAAATCAAGATAGATTAGCATTAGATACCATGCAAAAATCAAATATTACTAGACTGTCTCTGTTGTTGAACCCATTGAAAAAAAAAAACCAAAAAAAAAAACAGCACACCAAGAAAAGAGACCTCAAAAGAGAGTGAAAGAAAAGACAAAGAGTAGGAATGAGATGGAAAGTAAGGCTCAGAACAGAGATCAATGGAATGAATTTGTGAATGATTTGGAAGTAAAAAGAAGAAGTGAATGAAGTTGCTAAAATAGCCCCAACAGAGCAGCTTATATAACTAGTAACAGTCAATAATCTGGTGCAGGGCTTGAGCCTGATAGTTTCTATTGAATAAGTCAGCCCTCAACAAAACATCTTCTCCATTAATATATACCTTGACCACTGTTGGTCAAGTGGGTATGCTGTCAGCAAACCCAGGTCATCTCCTGTAACAGGGACCTGTGTTTTTTGAATGACAAGCTCAGCCACAAATGCAAGAATTTCCTGTTTTTTGTCACTAATTGGAAGCTCTGTGTGAATCCGTGCCATGCAGCCTGGAAGCACATCCTGTAGAAAGGAAATTAATAATTATTGCAATTGTAATAATTACAATTTTGTAAATCTGTTTCACTATAGGATGGAAAACTAACATTTACATATGCTTTAAGATTTCTAACAGCTCTCTTTTTTCTCTCTTAGCTTCACATTCAAAAATTATTATTTATAACAACTGAAAGAACCTTATATACAGCAAAAGACGGAGAAATAAAAATAAAGAGGAAGGAAATGAGTGAGAGAGAGAGAAAATAATTAATTATATTGTTACTTTCTAAAAACAATAAGTCTTTTTAGAATACAATTTTAAAAGATGGTGCTATCTTGATGTATTTTATAAGAAATTGTATTCTTATGAGGTACGAAGAAATGTCAAAACTCAATCAAATCAAATTGTTGTTGCCAATGACTGTAGCCTAAAATCATTATGAGAAAAAAATGAACAGGAGAAAAAACAAAACTAAAATTGTTGCTGACCTTCTCAAAGAATGGCATATCCATTAAAGATTTTACAAATGTCTCAAAGTCATAGAACAAAAAGGGAGCTTTGAAGACATGAGTGACTAGTCTGAAAATGGCCTCCACAGAAAGTCTGTCTTGGCAGGACTTTAGCAAATTGACAACAGTTCCCAAAAGGTCGGAACCAATAACTTCTGGGTTCATTGGCGATTTCAAAAGAACACAAAGCGTCTGTGAACAAAGCAATAATTTTAAAAAAATTAAATAAATTTTACCATACTCTAAATCTTGTTACTGTTATCAATATATTATAACATGTCTTTGTTGAAAACTTGAATTTTCAAACTGCCTGGATCTCTTATTAGATAACAAAATTGTAAACGAAAATTCCCTTTAATGACACATTTTTAAAAATAAAAAGTTGTTAGCATCACCAAAATGATATGTATACAACATAAGACCGAATATTATCCTAAACAGCTTCACTGTTATCTGTTTTAAAAAACATTTTTTTTTTTTTAATCTAAAATTTTAGAATGAAGAAATGGAAAAAAAAAACTACTTACAGAAGCAACTTGTTCTGGGTCTGTCACTATTTTTCCAGAATTGTGGGACAGCCAGACTGAAACAAGGCGTAGCAATCTGCACAGGTGTTTGACTAGACTGAGTGATTGCTTACTGTTTCCGACATCTTCACTGGATGTTTGACTTATGCTGGCTGAGTGAACTTGAATAATACAGTCCTATAATTAAATAAAGGTGGCATTGGTCTGATAAAAAAGTGAATGATATGGTTTAAATTGTTAAAGCAGAGTATAGTAAACATAATTCAAACGGTAAAAAAAAAAAAATTAATAAATAAGATCTTACCAGTAATTGCCTCCAAAGCTCCTTGCAATTTTCTTTTGTGGTATGTTCTGCACATTCTTGCATGAAAATAGTAACAGATTGCTCCACTAGATTTTTGGGTAGTCGAATTTGCTTTTTCTCTAATGGGTTCCACTTTCCCAATTTATACAGAATCAGGGGGAAAACCTTTCAAAATAGTATCAAATCTAATTATATAGTAAAAAAAACAACACCTTAGCATAAAACTGAAAACTCTTAACTTTTTAAGCCTTAATCAAAACATGATTCAAAAGACAAATTACTATTTAACAATCAATTAGTTTCAATTTTTTTAATATACCAGAAAAATAAAAATTGTACAGAGATTTTTACCAATTTACCTTCTCACTTATGGTGTGAAAGTGAAACTTCACTCCTTTAACCATTTCAAACAGCAGCAAGCCAACACCATCAGCTAACTTGATTTAAAAAGAAATATGCAATAGGCATAAAAAAAAAATGTTGTTGACATATATTGACATATAAAAAAAGGCAATCAGCAATACACTTTATAAAATTGAAAGTTTGTTATGATAAGATTTTGCTATCTCAAAGCAGAATATCAAATGTTCATGACTTGGATTTTAAATATTGAAATTATAAATACCTAATGATAGCTTAAATCTTTTAACAATTTTGCAATATATTATTATATATTATATATATGTTTTTGACATTACATTTAAAATAAGGCAAACAGATATATAACTAAGATATTAGGATAAAATCAAAATAATTTATTTCAACTTTTAATAGATCTATGAAAATTAAACTCACTTCAGGTGATTCATTAAGTGATGCAAATAAGAAGTTTAACAATTCATTCTGCTTTTTCACCTGAAATAAGAATATAATTAATAATTTCTTTAAAAAAACAAAACAAAAAAAAAAACATGCTTGTAAACAGGGGGGAAAATATAACTATTTGGGTGACCAACACATTACTTCACATCTTTAAAATAACAGAGATTTTGAAAAAATATAATTTTACCTTCCTTAACAAGTATGCACAACTTTCTGCTGCAAATACTTTGATGTAATCTTTTTGGGATGATAAAAGTAATCTAGAGAAGTGGCTGTAGAAGTAAAGAATACATTTTAAGAGAGTTTTAGGCTTTTTTTTTTGTTGGTTACCATGCATTTCTGATAAGATTATTTATGTGCCTATTTTATTTACAGCTGGATATGGACCAAATGAAAAGCTTACCTAAAAACATCTTTAAAATCTTTGATAAGGAATCTCCACAAAACCCTGAACAAGTATGCCAGAGCCTGAAAGATCTGCTCTAATGTTTCCACATCTTGAGAATGCATGGATAAAAGTCTAACAAGTATTTCAAAAAATGTGTAGAAATGGGGTACAAAATCTTGCTGAAGATCCTTTGCTAGCTGGACAAGTAAGCTGGAAAATAAATTAAAAATTTCAAAATAAATTAAAGAATATGTTTAATTGTGTAGAAATAAAAAACATACAATATATAGATTATAATTAAATATTATTTATAACATCAAGTCAACTTAAATGTGTAACGTAGACTTACTCTAGCAGGGCATTCAAGGCAAGTGAATTCTGTACATTCAAATGTGTCTTCAGGGCCAAGATTATCTCTTCCTGAAAAGCATTTAAGTAGTGCTCAGATTTACGTTGCATAATCTATTTTCAAAGATTGTTAAAACATTAAAAGAACACCAATGATGTATGTAATAAAATATATTAGAAAACTTTCAATTATAATATAGCAATATTACTGGCTGCAGATAAGATTAAATTAATACCTTATGATGGACAAGTTGTTCATATGTTTGTACTTGACCCACAATCTCTCGTCTAAAGTTGGCTTTAAAATTAAATAAACATGTTTTTATTAAAGTCATTTGTCATACTATTAGAAATTGTAGACACATTTTACTAAAACAATATGAAAATAGCAGTGGATGAGCATACTATTCATAAAATTAAAGAGGAAAAATTTTAATTTTTAAAAATAAATCTGATGTCCCATTATTGTAAAAATATTGTTTTTTTTTCCCCAGTCATTTTAAACTTAATTAAGATAAATTCATGAATGAATCTTACAGATTCAATGAATCTTACAGATTCAATACTTACAGAAATGATCTGTAAGATCAAGCTCAGTCCATTTTGTAATACATTCACCAAATAAGGTTCCCTCTGTCTGAAATAAATGTATTTATTTCATTCAAAATTATAAATACTTAAAAGAATAACATAAAACAGATTTTCATAAATTTGAAATAAGTTATGTTATGCATGTATTTTGTGTATTATATACTTAGTAACTGGCTCTGAAATATACTGTTTAATATATGACATCTCATTTAAACCCATTGTTTGTGTACACCTTTAAAGAAATTTGCATCTTTTCAGACCTTTATTCAATTGAAAAATTAATTTTAAATGAGACCCCACAATGAGACACCTTCACATGATACAGTATTATGAATAACACTGTCTGAATCTCATGATTCTGAATGACAGTGTCTCAAGCTATGTCCCTAATTTTTAAGCTATATTTTGTCTCATAAAACACATGAAAATTATTACAGCACTCATAAAAGAGCTTGACTAGACATAGCCAATAGAGATGCCTCATCAAGGGACACAGCTTTAAGGATTCAGTATCTCATGTATTATCTTTATAAAACATATTTCTGAAAACTATACACCTATTTAAAAAACATCACATAAGTCTAGTAATTAAAATAAATCTTAGACATAGTGTCTAATCACAAAAATATAGATAAACACACAAAGCCTACCTCATCATCAATTCTGCGAATTTGGTGGATAACATCAATGTTGACATTCGAAATGCGTTCAGAGAATGGAACAAACTGGAGGAAGTAAAAATTAACTTTTATGAAACAGATGGAGAAAAATAAAGCAATCTATGTTGAGCCTGAAAGGATTTGTTATTTCTAAAATCTAACAAATGGAGTGGGACGATTGAGTCAATTAATAAGATTAAATTAGGCAGCTTGCTTACAAATTTCTATATATTTTAGCAAAATTCACAATAACACGAGGTACTTTTTGGTAAAATTGCAGTACATTTAAATAGAGCCAATTGAAAGGTTTACAGAAATACCAAGATCAGCTTTTTGGCTCAAGTGGTTCAAAAGTTTATGCCATTTTCCCGCTCATCATTTTCACCCTTGTTTCTTCCCTATTTACATTAAAGTACAAAATATGCTTAAGAATAGAATTTTCTTATTTAAATAAATTAAATTCAATAAACTGCACATTCTTTTAGCGAAAAATAATCATACAAATTATTAATACTATAAATATAATTATAACTAAGGCAGTGTCTACAGGTCTGGTGACCGGACAAACTGTGCAGGAGATATTCTTCCGGCATGCATGCCATGTGATCGCCGGACGACTAGTAGGTGTTATTATTCCGGCACATGTTTCATGTGACAAGAGGTCGCTTGCAAAGTAGTTGGCAATGTATATGATATAATATTCCAATATTGTGAACACAAGTCAAGTCAGGCGGTCATTTGACTTGGTCGCTGGACGATTATCTCTAGAACTTATTCCTCCGGTCACAGGACATTTATCATTTAAACACTTCGTAGTTAGTGTGGTGTTGCAATTTAATAATATAAAAAAAAATCAAGCAATTATTTGTATTTATAGAAGAGAAAAAAAACTTCCACATTAGCAGTAATTCTCTACAATCATCAAGTTGTACTACAAATGAAAACTTAAATTTAAAGTTAAAACTTGTAGTTATTTATACATTTATCATTATTTTTTTTTCATCGCGGCGAAGTAAAAGTTTGATATTGACAATTTTATTGTCAGAAGTCAGAGGATAACATAACTAATATTTTGTTGTTAAGTCAACTTAAGACTTAATTAAGCCTTTACTTACGCCAGGGGGGGGGGGCTAAGGCCACTAAGCCTAGGCTATCACTATTACTATTACTTAATTAATTATTATAATTCAAAAACTATAAAATAAGAATAAGTTTAAGTCATAAGTTTATGTAGTAAGCCAGCATCAGATTGACGGCATAGACGCACAATTCTGAGTGAATGATATTGATGAATTGATGATACTTACATGATGAA
This sequence comes from Lymnaea stagnalis, assembly GCA_964033795.1. Classification (NCBI taxonomy): domain Eukaryota; kingdom Metazoa; phylum Mollusca; class Gastropoda; family Lymnaeidae; genus Lymnaea; species Lymnaea stagnalis. The sequence goes on from CAXITT010000857.1 coordinate 206,912, forward strand.
CATTCTGTGCTTTATGTCGTGATGACTTTCCCATTGCCAGTTATATGAAAATTAAATTAGACTACTAAACTATAAATGTGCTATAACGTTGTGGTCATGATAAGCCTAAACCAAAACATGCGGATAAACATGCTGCTTGTTGTGTACATTCGAGGGTACATCTATATACCGAGATCCGTCATCTTTTAGAAATGGGAACTTTTAACCATGTTAGAAATTAGAATTTGTGACCATTTGAAAGTAAATTATAGTTTAAAACCAAATGTTGAAATATTTTGATTTCAAACAAAATGGGACGATTTTCTAAGAGGCTAAATCACAGATGTTATACAAATCTTATGGAAGCAATTGTTAAAGTCAAATAGGCCTATAATAAAAAAAAATCTCAAGTGTCTAGCTTAAAATGGTCTTCATTAAATAGTAAATTAAACATTAATTTGTTGTTTAAGATTGATTGCGAATTGTTCAAGTAAATAAGTTGCAATTTTAATGAGTTAAAGATAATATTTTTATTTTAGAAAATAACTTATCATACGATTGTACTTCTCTCTCTTTCTCCCCCCCCCCTTCCAAAACACACACCTCTCTCTCTCTTTTTAAGTTTTTGGACTCGAATTATTCGTCCAATAATTTAACACTCGGTTCGTTTCATCTTTCCCTCCACGATTATGACTTTACATATTCTTCAAACAATAGGCGAATATATTTCCTGCATAAATTTTAAATGGAAAATAATCTTTGTGTGGTGTCTTTTATCCTCATTGTTAGATGCAGGTGCCCCGAATATTCCGCCCCTCTTTTTCTTTCATTTGACTAATAAAGTGAATAGGCATAGGCCAGTGGCGTAGCGAGACATTGTGACACCCGGAGCGGAATATGAATTTGTCCCCCCTCCCCCTTTTTCACGAAAACACTACACATAAATATCTATAGTGCTTTTTGGCACAATGAAACCTGGAAATAACGAAACTTGAAATAGTGATGCCCCTGACATATGCTTTGGAACAAAAAATGGTTTGAGAAGGGGGGGGGGGTCAAGGGCTCCCAAGTCAACGTGGGGGCGGGGGCGGGGGGGGGGGGTTTATTGAGTCCCTCATCGAAAAATTCAAAAGAAAAGAATTCATTTTGGCACAGAAATGAAACCTGGAAATAACGAAGCTTGAAATAGGGATGCCCCTGACGTATGCTTTGGAACAAAAAATGGTTGGGGAGGGGGGGGGGGTCAAGGGCTCCCAAGTCAACGTGGGGGCGGGGGCTGGGGAGAGGGGTTTATTGAGTCCCTCATCGAAAAATTCAAAAGAAAAGAATTCATTTTTGCACAGACCTGAATTTAGTATTACACTAATCTTTGCATTAAAAAATAATTAATTGTTAGCCTACTAAATAGTAGGCTACTAATATTTTTTGAAACCATTATAAAACTATTTAAACTAAATTTGTTGAAACGTCTTCATTAGCAAATAATTTTTTAAAGGTGTTGATGCACTAGCCTCACAAAATAGCTTTTAATATATTATATAGGCTTACAACTACAACTGCCCGAGAATATTTTAAAAATATTTATTTTATTACAATTAAAGCTTTTATTATAGATAGACAACGGACTAAAGTTTTTAAAAATGTTTAAATATTGTACATTCATAGAGCCATTTTTTTACAATTGATAATTAATCATCATAGCAAGAGACAGTTTGTGACAATGAAGCGTGAGGTAAAACAATTGTTCTGTGTCAGGCCCATTTAAAAAACGAAAGTCATGGATAGTTTTTACTGTTACATTTTGTTCGGGGAAAACCGGTTTCTCGAGTTTTTATCCACAATAATATAAACTTTTAAAACAGGAGATTTTTCTTTATGGCAACAAAAATGTCACCGGTTTACTGCTTGTATGAATTAAAAATTCACTAGGACAATCCATACCAGACAAACAAAGGCTGTTCTTCTAGTATTATTAGTAATAAATAAATTAAGGTAATAAATTTCAGTATACAATTAAATGAATCAGCTAATAATTCATTCTCCTAATTACCGTAGACTACCGTAGTTCAGTAGTTTAGTAATCCCTGCAGCTGCATGATTGCACAAAAATCGTTAATTTTAATATTTTTTATCTTCAAAATCGGCTAAGTCCTAAGCCAAACGGGGCAACAGTGACATTTTGGTTTAATGGCCTTTATTAATGGCCTTTACTCCACTGGGAAAAGAACAGGTAAAGAAGAAGTAGTAATAATGTTATTTATTAATCTGACTAAAATTACAATTACACCAATTATGCCCACAACAGTCCAGTCACACTCCTGACTCATCAAACTCAACTTCTAAAAAAACTCACGGGTCAGTGGTTCAGTAGCGTACATGCAGTTAACACAAAAAGTTTTTTTTTGTTGTTTTTTTTTTTGTTGATTTTTTGGATCAACGTGACTCGGCTGGCATTGACTTACTTGATGTTAAAGATTTTTTCGCAGGGATTACTACTAATCTAGACTTTTCCTCACAGTACTCAAACGTATACTTCTATTCACAGTAGATAGTTTTAAGACTTAAACTTAAGTCATGATGAGTAGACACAGACTCAGGCAACACACCACAGTACAGTAGATTTCAAATTACTATTACCCACTACATCTCACTGAGTAGTAACGTGCAGTCCTTTTTTTTTTTTTTTTTAAAGAATGCACAGTTCCAGCACCAATTTTCAGTGGATTAAAAATTAAATTTAAGTTTGCTGACAGTGAATATAAGTTTATTGTCCCTATTTGATCTATGCCCTATTTAAATGTGATTTTTTGCACCCTTTATCTTAAAAAAAGCATACAAGTAGTAGGCTTACTAATAAACTACTATTACTATTATAAATTCTTTTTTGCATTTATTACTAGAGAACCTAAAGTTTAGACAAGTTTATTAAGTAAATTAACTCCCTACTCAGTCTACCGATTCTCCTCTGCTATATTGACTATATTGCTCAAAGGGTTTTCAAAAAAATCAGTATGACTGATGATAATTAGTCTTATAGGCATTAAAAAAATACAGACCATGAACCGTTGGTGATTGTTCCAGTGTAATCTTGTGTAAATGTTAAGTGTACTTTACTGTGTTATTGTGTCAATGATGACACACATCTGGGGGGAGGGGGTAATAAATTTTGGACAATGTGTAATCATGGTGTTTAAATTATGTGGCATATTTGTGATGATTTTTGGGGGTGGGGTAAAAAATCTACCAAAATTGTGTTTTGTCATTTATGTATGGTTACTAATAGAGGACAATTGTGCAAAACAGTGAAACACTTATCATTATGTGTGGCCATCATGGGTCATGAAACTATTGAAAGAGGGGACTTTTATCTTTTAATTGTTGCACCTAATGATCAAATGCTAATATAGAGTTGATTTGAAAATTATAAATAAATATAAAATAATATATATTTAGTATTAAAGGAACCAAATTTGAAAAGTACATATGTCAGGGGCCATCCATATATGATATACACAAAAATATTCTCTCACCCCCCCCCCAACCCCCCAATGTTGCACTCATACTTTTTTCTTCCACTACTGGGAAACCAGGGGGAGGGGGGGGGGGGTGGAATTTTAAAAAAATTAAGCGATCAGGTGAGGCGTGGGGGAAAAAAGGGGTGTGGAACACTGTCATTAAACATTTTTAAAATTAATTTTGACTTGGGTAATCTTCCCCTTTGGCAAGTGCAGCTGTTTGGTTTATAATAATTAAAATAATATGTGTTATTAAATTTTTGCTTGCAGATGGAGAGTTTTGTGTTATACTCCATCCTCCTGTGTACAGCAGTGGCTCTGATTTACCACAATGTCATCTGGTGTGGGTTTGTTTTTGATGACATGTCTGCAATAGTTGAGAATAAGGATCTCCGACCAAGCACCCCATTTTTTGATTTATTCTTAAATGATTTTTGGGGCACCCCAATGCACAAGGTATCACTTGCAAATTTATTTTTTTATAGCTGTTTTAAAAAATCTTTTACCAATTCTTTTTTTAAATTTAATTTTGTGAGAGTGTTTCTTTTTCTTACATTAATCCTAAATTTTATCAACCACATTTAAAAAAATGACTATTTGGAATTGTTATCATTTGTAAAATATAATCTATGGTAAGCAGCATGAAATATAATAAATGTACGGTCACATTTTCTTACAGGCCAGCATATTTGGTAAATATTTTCAGAAATGAATTTGAAAATTCATGGACCTCTGAATTGGCTACCCCTAAATATAATAATATCGAGCTGTAATGTGTAATATATCTGATACTGGAATGAAGGATATTACTTAGTGTCTAAATCCAAAAAAAAATCTTCTTTCCTTAGGAGAAAAGTCATAAGTCTTATCGACCATTGTGTGTTGCCACATTCAGGCTTAATTATTTGTTAGGGGAACTTGATCCAGTTGGCTATCATTTGCTGAATGTTGTTCTTCATGCAGCTGTCTGTGTTTTGTTTATGCGGTAAGTTAATATTGCTGTGGTTTTATTTTACTTCTCATATTCTTTGTCAGTGATTTCCAACTAGTTTGAACTCTAAAAATTTGAAATAATTATGGATGAACTTATTCTGAATTTATATTCCGCCACCCTCTTAAACACAGTTAAACTCCTTGGAGTTGTAAGTCACCAGGTGAAAAATATTGATCTATAACCATAGATTATTTATGTACCGTTGGAATATATTTTTTGCCACCTATTGTCAATAAAAAAATATTTATTAAAATTATGGTTGTGTTAATTTATTCAAATTATGTTAGGTTAACATAGTTACTGACTACTGATCTCTGCCAACTCTAAATTAAATCTCTCTTACATTTTGTCACAGTTACTTAAATCATTTTTAAAAAACAGGCGGCAGTTTTCAATCAGTTTGTTGGGGAAAAATTATTATTTTAGCATAAAGGATAAAAGTTGATGAAAAACATTTTTAAACATCTAATTTGTAATGTAAAATTAATTTTCTTGGATGCTGCTCCTTACTAAATGGTGTCATACAGAATTACAATTATTACTTTAGATATCAAGACTAGAACTGTTGAAACCTGCTGGTCTACCCCCAACACCCCAAAATCCAGGAAAAAAGGAGCCTTCATTTATTTTCAAGTTTATTTTAGGAAAATTAGGGCTTAATTCAAGATTATTTTAATAAGCTAGAATTTTTGAGTAAAGTAAAACTATTTTAAAAAATTGTTAAGAAATTATTTTGTTGTTTATTTAAAAAGAGGATGAGATCTTTTGTGTTTGAATGCAGTTAGGTTAGTGACAGCTGCATATTTTCTTAAAAAAATTTCTTTATTATCTTGAGAGAAAGGTATGCATGTCTATGTTAATTATGGATTTTTTAAAATCATGTTTTAAAAAAAATTAGTAAAGTCCATTGAATTAATTTGTAAATATTATTTTAGAGTTTGCAAGATGTTTATGAGTGAGCTGACAAGTTTTTTGGCAGCTCTGCTGTTTGCTGTTCATCCAGTACACACAGAAGCAGTGAGTAGCTGTTATTTAAATTTGAGGACTGCAATTTTATTAATCAGACATTACATGTATTCATATTTAAAATATAAAACTTGATAAACTAATTCTTTGTAGACTTTGATGTTTTTTTCTTTTTTCTTTTTGTTTTTTTTTTGTTGACTTTGTACCGCGCTTCGAGCCTTTGGGGATGAAGCGTATTTTTGAAATGAACTTTATTATTATTATTATTATTATTATTATAAATGGGTTGGTTCATATCATATCTGCTTTCATAACATTTGTGGTTTTCATGGTTTAGCTAAGTAAACATGGATTAGGTAACAGTACCATGAATTGAGAGGAAAGAAATTGTTCAGATTAAAAGAATTCATAAAAATTAATTTTTTATATTAATGGCTCTGTTTAATTAGCCCTACTCAGCTTACTGGAATCGAATTAAGAAACAACATAAATGAATATGGAACCAAATCAAATTTAAAAAAGGAAGGTGGTATCCATGGGCAAGCTAATCTGTTTTAGAAAAATTTGAACACACCGAAAGACACATTCTTTGATAGATTCTTTTTTTTTCAGGTCACTGGAGTAGTTGGGAGAGCTGAGGCCTTGTCTTCCATTTTCTTTTTAAGTGCCTTTATTTCCTATGCAAAATCTACGGGATATAGAAAGAAAACAAGTAATATTTGTAGCCATTTCTTGAATGCTTTGTGAACATTTAAACAAAATAATAATGTCATCCCTATCTAAGGGATAAAACCAAAAGATGAAAAATTTTAACCAAAAACAATAACACAGTTCATTTGTGTAGCTATTTATAGTCAAGGTAAAGCACATAAATGGGAATGAAGATTATAGGTAATATTTTAGGTAATATTGTACCAGCTGCAGCTGGTAATGGCAGACACTTCACAATTTAATCTTTGAGCTTCTTAAGAAATAATACTTGCTATCCATAAAAAATTATTATTATTTTTTTTAAAATAATGCTAATGGAACAACACCAATATAAATCAATAATCAGTGTATATATGTTGGAAAGAAAGAATCTTGAGAAAATGGTACATTCAAAAATTCCTTCCCTCTTATCAAGTTGTTTTTAATAATTAAATTAATATGTTGTATAAATTTAACTATTTCAAAACAACTGTCTTTTCAGAATGGAGTCCCCTGTTTGTTACAGTTGCACTTGTAACCATAGCAATGCTATGCAAGGAGCAAGGCATTACGGTCATTGGGGTCTGCTGTGTCTATGAGATTTTTATTGTTCAGAGGGTAAGTCTTCAATAAATGTATACACCAAAGGGATTTTGAAATAATTTGTCTGTTTTTCATCAAGTTTCACTAAATTTAAATATTTTGTTTATTATTTCTCAAAATTTATTATCATTAATTATTATTTTAAAATAAGCAAATTAAATTTTTTTATGTAAGCATAATATATGAAAATATTTTAGTCTTTTAAAAACTTCACATTTAAAATTAATAAAACACAATTATTTACATGCCACAACATATATATATATATATATATATTTCCAACAAAACTAGAAATGCTTTTAACATGTGACACATAATTATTAATTTCTCTCCTACTGGTTTAGAGTACAATACAGGAGCTTTGGGCAATTTTTAGAAGCTTGCTCAGTACAAAGTCAGGCTTGCCTGATTGGTTGAAGACATCGTTAATAAGGGGAGGATTCCTTGTATTCAGCACAACATTTCTTTTATTTGCCAGAATCAAAGTCATGGGAGCACAGTTGCCTGTCTTCACCAAGTAAAGTATTTTTTGGGGGTCCTATTTTATGAATTTAGTAGCCTGCAGCTGGTGAGCAAATTTATCTATGAGCAAGAAATAATTTGAATTTAGGCTTTTTAAAAATTATTTTACTTAACTTTTAACAAATGGATTTAGTTCAAAGCTCTATCTTTATATTACTTTAAAGATGTAACCCTTTGCTCAAGTCTGTAACACTGTGTTCAATATAGTTTTAGTAAATTGCATAAATAGCTGCAGGATATATGACACAGGAAGTATTTTCGTATATAAAATGTGAAAAGTTAATGGAGCGGAGCAGAAGGACAATTATTGATTCTATGTCATTAGAGGAGGAGGATTGGGGTTTTAATATGTTATGTCTCATTTGTATCAAATGTCTGCAAGAATTTATTTAAATGTTTCTTGATTAATAGCCTTCGTTTCCTATTCCCCAGACTGTTTTTTTGTGGTGACATTCCCTCCCCTTTTCTTATTTTCTTAGTGTAGATATAAACTCATAAATTTTGCCGTTTAAGTAATCACGGTCCCAGATGCTCTCAAAATTTTCATATTCATTTGATCTCTTAACTATGTTGAAATCTAATTTAAATTATATAATTTGTTCAAATAGTGATTTTCCTATAAGTTCGCTTAAATGTAGTTTTCTAAAAAATTTCGGCTCATTATTATTTTTTTTAAAATTAAAATTTTCAAAAGTTGATTATCCAAATGTTTTTGTCAGTCACGCAGAGCTGCTGTCAACTCCTAACGTCTTCTTGGATTGATTACATTCGTCAGTTCTTTTCATACGTTGAAGCGTCGTACTATTCTCACTATCATTGAGCAAACTCAACTCCTTTTCATAATAGCTATAACTTTAATGTCTATGTAAATATAATACACCTAACAATGTGAATATAGCGCAGCTCGCTATCAGACCTAAATAATACACACCCTATCACTCCAAGGTTCCACTCAAGACTGCCGCACGACTAAAACATACGTCACAATACTGCATAGACAATACGTCACGACTCAGCATAAAAATACGTCATAGAGACAATGGCGGGAAGAGCGTTCACTAACTATAATAGTCAAGCGCGGGAAAAGCGTTCAACAACTAATGAACATAATATTGAGTCGCAACAATTACTAATGAACGCTCATACTCGACATATCCCCCCTCTTTCATTTCAGATTTAACTAAGGGAGTTAAATCGTCACCAGACACACAAAATTTACATGAATTACATCAAGAAGAGACCTTCAGCCATATGAATGGTCCTTATCAAAAAACATTATTTAGGTATCACTGAAAATCAAACAGATTTATGATATACTGCAATAAAATAAACAATCCTTCGTACATAATTTTAAATGCAATTCAAGAGTTAAAAATTCATGTACGACAATAAAAATCAGACCATTGAAATTGAATGTCAACATTAATTTTCATTTTTCATACCAATAAAAATAATTATATTTTTATCTCAAAAATCAGGGCAAATACATCAATATCCTTACTGAATTTGAAACTATAACTAAGTTAATCCAAATCATATCATCAAAAAGGTGTATTTTTAAACAAAACCAATGGTCATCACTATAAAAACACAAAACTATCTAACATTATTACAGGTGAGAGATGCCTCACCACAATTTGAGCAGCCTTTATTTGCTCTTAAATAACACAGCTACAGATGGCGGGACATATCTTTTGTCCGTGGATTTCACAACTTTATGCTTCAACATGTTTATTATAATTAAAATTATCTCTCCCTGTTCTTTTGACCCGTGGTCATAACTCATGTGAAACCTCAGTTTTGCAATACATATTTTTAAATTGTTACAAAATGAAAAACGAGTCTCATAAAAAAGAAATTCAAACAAATCAGGAACTTCAAAGCAATCATGGCAATAGTTACTTTTAACAAATTCATTTTTTTTAGCAATACAAACAAAAGCCTCACCTCCCAACTCATGGACCTGACAACTCACCTCCTCTTGAAAATCATAAACAAGTGCAGCTTTAGAGCTGGCAGCGCTCTCTTTAACACTTTCAACATTGGTTTCCAACTTAATGTTAGAGCACTCCTGGCTCTCAAAATCCGGACAACCTTCACTTACATTACTTGGGAATTAATTTTCATTACAGCTATCTGTAACAATATGTGAATTTGAGCAGCCCTGGCTCACATTTACAGGTGATTCATTATCATTACAACTATCCGTAAGAATATGAAAATTTGAGCAGCCCTGGCTCACATTTACAGGTGATTCATTATCATTACAGCTATCCGTAACAATATGAAAATCTGAGCAGCCCTGGCTCACATTTACAGGTGATTCATTATCATTACAATTATCCGTAACAATATGAACATTTGAGCAGCCCTGGCTAACATTTACAGGTGATTCATCATCAATACAGCTCTCTGTAATACTATAAAATTTTGAGCAACCCTTGCTCATAACAACTTGTGATAATTGCAGATCTCTGCAGTAACATCTAAACCTGAGCACACCTGGCTCAAATTATCAACTAATTCATTTTCATTACCGGTACATATCTCGGTAAAAATATCAATATTTGAGCAACCTTTGCTCACATTACACAGTGACTCATTTACATTACAATAATTATCAACAACAATTTTCTCTCCTTCCCCCACCTCAGGGATTACACTCACCTCATCAACTTCACACAAAAAATCAGACACTTTAACTTTAGGACTTACATTATCTGATGGCTCACCATGAGATACAACAAAAATCATGTCCTCAGACATTAGAACAGGGTTCTCTTTGCTTTCAATGCCGCCCGTTTTCATAACAACCAGTTCATTACATACTGTGACGCTGGGACAATCCCCTACATACGTCCACCTAAGGTCATTTCCAATTACTTCCACCTTATTAAATTGTCGTTCCCTTTCTTCTTTACACTGGACTTCCTGGGATACACCAACTACTTCAACCTCATTTTGACATGAATCTAAAGTTATATATGTACCCTTTGCCACTGGGGGTATGTCAGCACGGTCAACGTTGTCCCTTTTAACGTCAGCTGACGGATCAATGAACAAATCACTGTCATTTCTATCTAAAAAAATTGAGTCGTCAGCAGAGGCAATAATATCATTTTGTTCCTCAGTATCTTTAGCCATGAACCGTGGTTGCGAGGCCGGCTCTTGCCTGGGGTCAGGATCATGAGTATGTCCACCGTTATCCACATAATCGTCAATAAAGTTGTTTTCACTTACATTAATAGAAAATCTATTAAAATTTTTATAGGGATTCTCACAGTGAATGCTGGCAATGCCATAATATATTTCTTCCCCTTGACTCTCGTCATCGTCACTGTCGCTATAATAATATGCCTGTCTCTTTAAAATAATATCCCGTCGTTCTGCCTCTATTTCCGCCAGTCTAATTTCTCTATCAAGTTTATCTAGTTCAAATTGTCTCTCTCTCTGTTTATCTCTATCTATACGTTCTGTCTCTCTCTGTCTATCTACACGTTCTTTCTCTCTCTGTCTATCTACACATTCTTTTCTCTCTCTTCCCGTACTTGTTCTTCAAACTTAACTCTTATATACTCCTCTAGGTTCTCTCCGGTATAACAAAGTAACACTCCCACATGCCTAATTTCTTCTAAACTCCATTTCCTACTGACATATCCAGCCATATCAATGCAAATTAAGGGTGATCATACAGTAAACAATAATTAAGTTTTAAGGACCAATCGCTGTCTGTTTAAACAACTCTAGCAGAAAGCTAAATTCTACCCAGGTAAAAAAAATGTTAATACATAAGTCATAAGAAAATTAATGCCAAAAATGTTTTAAACAATAAAAATCCAACTTTCCTGGTTCGTGGAAAGTCCTATAGAATTTAAATATTATTCAAAACACACACTGGGCTTATTTAAGTGTCAATGGTTCTTTACTGTCAATAGTTCTCTCACAAACTTCAATTGTCCTATATGGCGATCTTGGGAGACAGTCATTGAGGTGTGGGTGACCGGGACGGGTCACGGGACATCGGCAGCTCACAGGACAGAATGTAGGCGAATCGCCGACACTGGACAGTTCGTGGGTAACTCACCAAAACAGGATCGGGCATATGCAGCTTGATGCAGGACGGGACGTTGGTGGCTCGTTGAAGCAGGACAGGGCGTTGTTCAACTGGGTGACCGGACAGGGTCACAGGACTTCACAGCTCACTGGACACGAAGTTGGTAGCTCACCCCCGACAGGACGTAGATAACTCGATACAGGGAAATGCGTAGTTAATTCACTGGAAGTGAACACGAAGTGGGTAGCTCACTACCGACAAGACGTAGATAACTCGATGCAGTGATGGGCGTAGTTATTTCACTGGAACTGAACAGGACGTTGGCAACTTGATAACGGACAGGGCGTAGTTAATTTGCTGTAACTGGACACGACATTGGTAACTTCATACAGGGCAGGACGTAGTTATTTCACTGGACCTGAACAGGACGTTGGCAACTTGATAACGGACAGGGCGTAGTTAATTTGCTGTAACTGGACACGACATTGGTAACTTCATACAGGGCAGGACGTAGTTATTTAGTAGTTATTTCACTGGACCTGAACAGGACGTTGGCAACTTGATAACGGACAGGGCGTAGTTAATTTGCTGTAACTGGACACGACATTGGTAACTTCATACAGGGCAGGACGTAGTTATTTCACTGGACCTGAACAGGACGTTGGCAACTTGATAACGGACAGGGCGTAGTTAATTTGCTGTAACTGGACACGACATTGGTAACTTCATACAGGGCAGGACGTAGTTATTTCACTGGACCTGAACAGGACGTTGGCAACTTGATAACGGACAGGGCGTAGTTAATTTGCTGTAACTGGACACGACATTGGTAACTTCATACAGGGCAGGACGTAGTTATTTTACTGGAACTGAACAGGACGTTGGCAACTTGATAACAGACAGGGCTTAGTTAATTTGCTGTAACTGGACACGACATTGGTAGCTTCATACAGGGCAGGACGTAGTTATTTCACTGGAACTGGACAGGACGTTGGCAACTTGATAACGGGCAGGACGTAGTTATTTCACTGGAACTGGAAACGAGGTTAGTAACTTGATAACGGGGAGGACGTAGTTATTTCACTGGAACTGGACAGGAGGTTGGCTACTTGATAACTGGCAGGGCGTAGTTATTTCACTGGAACTGGACACGAGGTTAGTAACTTGATAACGGGGAGGACGTAGTTATTTCACTGGAACTGGACAGGACGTTGGCAACTTGATAACGGGCAGGGTGCAGTTAGCCTGTTGCAGGTTAGGACATAACTAGCCTAATACAGGACGTAGGTGGTTGATGGAGTTACTGGCGTATGCAACTCATATAAACTTGACACACGGTGGCAGCGGGGCTCCGACATTGAAATACGGGAACATGCGACGATGGTTGTAACTTCACTAAAGTTAAATAATAAGAATGTTCTTGTACTTTACCTCAAGTATGAAAATAACGAGGTTCACCAATCCCGGATGAGAAGCCCCCATGTCAACTCCTAACGTCTTCTTGGATTGATTACATTCGTCAGTTCTTTTCATACGTTGAAGCGTCGTACTATTCTCACTATCAATTAACAAACTCAACTCCTTTTCATAATAACTATAACTTTAATGTCTATGTAAATATAATACACCTAACAATGTGAATATAGCGCAGCTCGCTATCAGACCTAAATAACACACACCCTATCACTCCAAGGTTCCACTCAAGACTGCCGCACGACTAAAACATACGTCACAATACTGCATAGACAATACGTCACGACTCAGCATAAAAATACGTCATAGAGACAATGGCGGGAAGAGTGTTCACTAACTATAATAGTCAAGCGCGGGAAAAGCGTTCAACAACTAATGAACATAATATTGAGTCGCAACAATTACTAATTAACGCTCATACTCGACAGCTGCCTCCCCTTGATGTGCTTCTACCAATGAAGTGAAGACTACACTCACTATGTCGACTTTCTCCCTTAAAGTCATTAAGGTGTACCAGTTAGCCAATGAGGACCCAATGTTCAAGCTTGTCATGGCTCCTCATTACTTGGAATTTTGAGTTTATATTGTACATCTAATTTTTGAACAATTCATTTACAATAAATTTTACAAAAAAGTATATTACTTCTCTCACTCCATAGTTTTGACAATCCAGCATCGACTTCACCAACTCCTGCCAGACAACTGACCTTCAACTATTTGCTTTCTGTTAATGCATGGCTGTTGTTGAATCCATCTGAGCTTTGCTGTGACTGGACCATGGGCACCATCAAGGTCATTCAGTCGGTCTTGGATGTTCGAAATCTCTGCACAGTAGCCTTCTATGCTGTCCTGGTGGCATTAGGTACTTACGCTGTCTCTCAGCAGACTCAGAGATCCAGAACTGTTGCCATGGTATGTTTGATGAAGAATTAATAAAATATATTTATTGCTAAAGAAATTTTATATTTTTTTTGTATTAATCGAATATTTGTATTGTAAATGAATCTTAATTAGATTTTATTCGCAGAAATCGTTGAAATTATTTCGGTACTATTATTGACCCATTTCAATTTTTTTTTAACCTGGATGATTTTCTCAATTCCACACTGTTACTTGACTCCCATCCAAATGACCCCAAAGTGGCTTATCATGTCTCTGAACAGTCATATTGATAAATCATTTATTAAAAACTTTTTATCCCAGAGTTTGGCGGTACTGGTTCTTCCCTTCATTCCTGCCTCCAACCTCTTCTTCCCGGTTGGCTTTGTTGTGGCAGAGAGGATTCTTTACACTCCTAGCTTTGGATTTTGCATGCTGGTAGCACTTGGGTTCCAAGTACTAAAAGAAAATGCAAGGTGAGTAATAAAAATAATAGAAAGATATGACTCTTTATTAAGGTTATATAGTGTCACTGAAGCCAACACTCCACACAAGCAGCTGAAATCCTTCTTTTCTTTAAAAAAAATCCAGTTACATAATATTAATCACATAATATATTTAAACTATTTTGCAGTTCTAAAAAGTTTTTGCTGGATGCACTCTTGGCATTCCTTTTGGTATCACATGGAGCCAAAACATATCTACGCAACTTTGATTGGTAGGCATACTACAAAATATAGTTTTTATAACAAAATATGTTTGTATAGTTTATTTCTTCAACCATATTAAAATACAAGAATCCATAATCCTTTTGTGAGATGCTTTATTTTATGAACTTTAAATGCAATGCATTTTTTTTTAGGTGCATGTTGAAATTTCCCAGTTCTCAACATTTTTATTTTGTTTTTATAGGATCTTGATCTATGATCAGATAACTAGTAAATCCTTATGATAGAGCCTCTCTTTTTAACCAATAATTTTCATCTATATGCATAATACTTACAGTGTATAGTTTTCAAGAGTAGTCTTTAAGTTTCTTCAGGTTGAAAACCTATATATCTATACAAACATTTTTTTAAAATATTTTTTTATTTTGAGTTTTATATTACCAGGGACATGTATTGAACCAGTTTTACAAACTCTAATGTAAAGGAATTTTATTGGATTTATTGGGAGTTTTCCCGTTTACTTTACCTTTACAGATTGATCAGGCTTTATACAAGCTGAAACATCAATCATATATATAGATACACATATATAATTATAATTCTCTTAATAACATCATTATAATTATTTGCTTGAAGCTCAATGTTTCAAAATTATAGTGTATCTTTGAGAAAGTATTCATGATGAGATGCCACTCACATTATTATAATTAATAGAGGTAAACAAAATTTCAGGGAGTCTGAGTACACAATATTCCGTGCTGGTCTTAAAGTCAATCAAGAAAATGCCAAGCTTTTCAACAACGTGGGACATGCATTAGAAAAAGTTCATAACTTTTCAGAAGCCTTGGATTATTTTGAGAAAGCTGCCAGGTTAAATAATTATTACTTTAAAGTAGAAAATGTATTTTATATTTTTTTTAAGGCTTATTAATTTTTTTTTTCAAATCTAAGTTTCAACACTGTTTTTAACTTATTCACAAATGTGTAATATTAAAATATATTTTAGGTAAAAATCTGGAGTTTGTATGGAAATAAAACTCATTTTATTCCCTGGTTGGGTATTTTTAACAAATGGCTTTTATTTTCTTCCATTTGCTTTATTGCAGTGTACAGCCAGATGATATAGGTGCACACATCAATGTTGGGAGGACATATGTTAATCTGAATCTAAGTAAATCAGCAGAGCTTGCTTATCATAGGGCCATCAGTCTGTTTCCTCCTATAATCAAAGGTGACTGCCTTAAGGACTTCTGGGAAAATCACAATCTTGAGAAAAAGTATTAGTTCCTAAAACAAGCTTGTTAATTGTGTTTATAAAGTTACTGAATACTATTTCCTCAGGCAAATCTTACCAAGCCAGGGTTGCACCAAGTCATTTGAATGCATATCTCAACTTGGCCAATTTGGTCTCTAAAGATCCCAGCAGACTAGCAGAGGCAGATCAGGTCATTTTTTAAAATAATTATTATAAAATTGAAATCAGGGGCTCACAACTTTCAAAGTCAGGAATCAGTTTCTTAAAAAAATTAACCCTTTAATTTAATTCTTTTTTTAGTCCTAACTGACACTAAATCAGATTTTGTAATGCCTATTTTTTATGTAACTATTTTATACTCACATAAGAAGGCAATTGTGTTTTGTAATTGATCCAAATTAGGGATTTGTGCTTTTTTTAAAAATCCCTTTGAAATGGTAATAGTTAATAACAGTGAAGTTATTGCAAGGTGTTTAAATTGTGTTTCTTTGTAATGGATTTAGCTGCTGAGGCAAGCTATCACAATGAGAGCTGATTTTGTTGAGGCCTACATTAATTTGGGTGATATACAAGTGAAGCTTGGCAAGTAAGTCAGTGAACAAGTATTTGCTGTAAACATATTTGGGAATAAAATTGAGGAATGTCATTGTCAGTAAAAAGCTGCACTTGGCTAATTCCATTTTAAATTCATCTACTTGTAGCATAAAGCTAAGTGCAGACACATTAGTAGAGCATTGATAAAATACCGATGGTTTAGCCAGGAAAAGTTTATGGATAGAAATATGGTATTTAATCTGTCACACTTTGCATGCAACAGTAGTTTGAATTATATTATTTTTTAAATGTTAAAAAATAATTTCTGTCTTCAGACTAGATGATGCTAAATTAACATATGAAGCAGCACTGAGACAAGATCCCAAAAATTCAGACCTTTATTATAATGTAAGATTCAAAATAAATTCTTGAAGATGATAAACTTTGAATTTATTTTAAGAATTTTAATTAGAAAATAATTTTTTTTTTAAAATATTATTATTACATAAAAAAGAAATATATGTTTCCTTGCGGTAAATGGTTTTTTTCTACAAATAAATTAACAGCTTGGAGTGGTTCTGCTTGAACAAAACCAAACAAGAGCTGCCAGGAAGAACTTTGAGTTGGCATTACAATTTAATCCAGATCATTGGGTGAGTGCAAAAAAAAAAAAGTTACATCGCCATGTTTTCTTGTAATTGTAATTTTTATGTTTTTTATTGACAATTTTATGTTTGTCAGAGCTATCATGCATTTAATGAATAATAATTTAGGTAAAAAAAATAAAGAAATATTTTAAGTTTAAGTTAATTTTGTAAAAAATGGACTATGCTGCCAAGTAATTTAATCTCTATTCTTATCTGAATTTTAAAATTTGAATATTTATCACCATTATAAAAATCAGCTTTTTAAAATGTATATTTACACAGAAGATTTGTCAGTTTACTTTATCACTGATATTTTTTCTTTTTAAATTAAATGTATGACATTTGAAAAAATCGTTTTTTGAATGAAAAATTTTTGATTTTGCTTTATCATTTTGATTTTTACCAGCAAATATACTCGCAATAGTTTGCACCAGTGGATATATTTGAACCCTTAGTTTGGGGTGGTCAAAGTGGGTATTTGCATTTGAACTGTAGATAGGTAGCACCCTTAGTTTTGGGAGTTATGCGGCTCTTTTTAAAAGTAAAATAACTGATATTTCTAAAACTGACATCACAAAAATGTTTCCATAAAACATTGAAAACTGAAAAGCCATTGTCTTAAAGTATGTCAGCTTTAATAGACCCAATTACTCTTTTCTTCAGTGTAAGAGATAGCAAGGAAGAAAAAAATTCCCCAACTTTTGCATGACAGACCATTCCATATATTAAATAATATTAAACAAAATGATGTTTAGTGGATAATATGTTGAGTGGATAGGTCGCACCCCTGGATTTTCATCAAAACATTGGGTAAAAGAAAAGTGTGACCTATACATGAGTATATATATGGTAGTTGCATTTCACACCTTGTGTGCTGCTTAGAAATTGTGTACTTTTGTATTGATGTTTCTTGCACCCATTTATGCCATTCCATATTAGCAATCCCTCTACAATTCTGCCATTCTTATGCAAGAGGGGGGAGATCCAAGGGAAAGAGATCTAGCTATGCAGAGGTAACATCTTGAGATGCACATTTTTTAAAGTTATCAAACAAAGAATTAGGAAGTATATTCCTTATTATTCATTGTTAATAGACTAATTACCCAATATTTTTGTATTTAATTATTTTGAGTAAGTCATTTATCACTCAAATCATCTTTAGACATTCCTTTATACGTATATCTCATTTTGATTTAAAAACAACATAACCAAACTATGTTACTAACTTCATAATATTTTAAACATTATTTTAATTTAACATTTCAATGAATAAAATTATTCAATGTTATAAAACAAAATTTACAGTTTTGAATATTTTAAATTTTATTTCTAAGGGTTATCTATTGCATATAAATATACAGTAAATGCGTGGTATTATTTAGCCCTCATCTTTAGATAAGCAACTCAGATTTGCTTATTTTACATGAATATTAAATGCTATCTTAGATGATTAGTTTAAAATTTATACTTTCATTAAATATTTGAAATCAATTTTTGTTGATTCAGATTTTACTTTTATTTACGGAAATAAATATTTACTGGTATTTATTACAGGTTGGAGAGGTTGAAATTGCAGAAAGGGGAGGATCCAAAAGTCTATTTTAATTATGCAATGGTGGCTATGGATGAACAAAAATTTGATCTTGCTGAGAAAAACTTTAGAAAAGCTATTGAGGTATATTATTATTATGTTTCTTCATCATAGTAGCCATAATAAAATATCTGTATCATATTTTTACTCTAAAGATAGGCCCTTTTTTCCTTTATCATTGCTAGTAATTATTATCAGGGTAGTCCCGTGCAATCTATTATCTTGACATCCTGGTGGGATGGGACTCATTAACCTTGGATGTCACCTTATTTAATAAGAAAAGACAAACTCTGAAATCAAACCCCAAGATGGAGTCCAGTAGGCGGTATAACACTGAAACAATGAAAATTCTGACAACAGTGCAACGTGGAATGCATCAAGAGCACAGTGAAACACAAAAAAACAACAATGTTCATCATCTACTCTCCATCACTTTAAAAAAAAAATACAGCTCAAGTTAAGGCTGCTACTCAAGTCGAATTTTTCCTTGGTCATCATCATGTGCAAAGTACGAACAATATAATATATATTATTATATGTACTTTTGACTTTGCGTCTGAAATGTTTAAATTCAGTTCTAAAACTTTTTCTAAAAGAATATGAGTGCTCTTGAGAAGATGGGGTTAACACCTGAATTATTTAAAGTTTTATCCACCTCAGATTATTAGGATTGTTTTATGTAAAACATGTATGCATTGATATTTAAATTATTTGTTTTAGTTTTAGCAACAGACTAATGATTTTTTAGTTAATTCCATAAATTATTAAATCTCATATTTGACCTTTACAAAAGTTTTTGAGATAACTTATTTTTCCCTCTCCTAAGCTTGATCCTATGTTCCGGAGTGCATTGTTCAATTTAGCCTTGATGCTGGTAAACAACCTTCAAAGACCCCTCGATGCTGTGCCTGTTTTAAACCAGTTACTTGAAGTAAGGAAAAAAAAAATTTTTTATTTTAAGTTATAGTCTTAATTGATCTATACAAAATTTAATCAGCAGGATATGATTTCAAATTTTTTGTTAAGTAATCTGGAAGGCTCTATTGGCTCTAAAAAAATGTAATGTTAACATTTTGATTCATTTAAAGGATTATAAAAGGTATAATTTTACTGGGTATTTATTATTTTATTAAAGTTAGAAAAGTCTATTAGTCTTTTCATTAAATTAGCAAAAATGATGTACTGGTACCAGTATCTATTTTACTATTCACTTAAACTCACAGATACGAACATAACTTTGTGTGGTTTAATGTATCTGTAAATTATATTTTAAAAAAAATCTGAATTTAGTTGAATAGTTTCATTATGAAAATGCAGCATTGGTTGTATGATATTTCAGCACTATCCTGACCATGATAAAGGTCTGATTTTGATGGGGGATGTCAATGTGAATACTCTGAAAGATTTAGATGCAGCAGAGAAGGTAATTATCTTTGAGAATATAAGTCAATATGAATAAAACTGACTTCAGCTTCATTTGTAATTTTATTCTATCTATTCTTATTTTGTTTTACAGCAGAATATGATAGGACATGTAAATAGCATTATAAATGTTGCTCAGATATCTAGCAATAAATAGCTATGAAAATTTTTGTTTACACTTGAGATGAAGTCACTACACTACTTATTAGGTTTCTTTGATGTAGACACGTCTCCTTCATCTTTTTCTAAAAAAAAAGTATTTTTTACCATTCTGATTTACACAGTTATGTTTTACCCTTAATATAACACATACTTACTTTACTCTATCCATATTTTTAATCTGCGCAATGCCTCTTTCACTAGAATTTCAACAGCATATTAAGCCGAAATCCTAGTAATAGTCAAGCTATGCACAACCTTTGTGTTGTCTATGTTGAACGCGGGGACTTACTCCGTGCAGAAAAGTGCCTACTTCATACACAACAACTTGACCCAAATGCTCAGTACATTCAGGACCATTTGAAAATTGTTCGCAATAAGATAGCCGAGGTAACACACTTATTTTACAAAATATTGTAGCAAATATGACCTAAGCCATTTAAATGTAATCAGTTTTTGTATGTAAAAAGTATGTAGTCTATTTTGTTGTGAGTTTGGTAAAATAGTTAAATGTGAATTGTGGTGACTTTTTCTATACGGGTAGTGTGAATATTTTTCTATACGGGTAGTGTGAATCTTTTCTAAGCACTTGTGACCCTACTTTACCTTTTTAGTCACCTTTTGTTTTGTGTGGATAGAACTTAAGGGTTACTTTAACTTTTTTTGGTAATAGTTATGCAAATTAAATGAGTACCGGCATAATAATAATAAAGCTTATTTGAAAATCACGCTTCATCCCCAATGGCTCGAAGCGTGGTACAAAGTCATCCATATTAAAAGAGAAATTTAAAAATCTATATTTTACCAAATTGAAATACAAAAGGCAACATTACAAAAACTACATACGAGAATACTCATTCTAAGTCTTTCATCCCTTGCAACATAAACAACACAGGCCATGATACATCTAGGAGATCTAGCTGGAAAAGATGGTAGACATCACCCCAGCAGGTGTTTGCGATATAGATATGTTTTCAAATCAGTTTTGAAAGACTCTAGTGTCTGGCTGTTTCTGAGAGGTATAGGAAGTGTGTTCCAAATTATTGGGCCAGCAAATGCGAACGTGCGCCTTGTGCAAGTCTCAAGGCGAACACATGGTACCTAGAGTTTGCCACTATCGGATGAGCGGATTTGTCTAGTGGGTACATAAGTTGTCATGAGCGCTTTGAGATAGGACGGCGCCAGGTCATGCAATCAGCGGTAGCACAGAGTTGCAATTTTTTACTCTATGCAACCACGGACCGGCAGCCAATGCAACTCTCTCGGAAGTGTTTTAGCATGGTCAAATTTGAGTTTGCGAAAAACAATGCAAGCCGCATTATTCTGTACTTTTTTAATTTTATCCAGGAGCGTAGCTCGAAGACCCAACATGAGAGCATTGCAGTAGTCCATGCGTGATAGCATGAATGCATTAGTAAAATATTTTTCAAATTGCAAACCTAACTTAGGAACATTGCTGAGATTAGGAACACCTCATTTCTGTAATATATTCAAATTCTATTTGATCTCATTTAGAACCTGTTTTGAAATAAGGAAAATGTATCTATGAAAAGATATTGGCAGGAGTTCAATCCCTGCTCTATTTCTCATCATTCTCCATATTTTTTCCCCCAAAAGGATTTATTGGCTTGGTTCCTACTATCACTATTACTCTCATTATCATTAACTGCCATTACTAATGTAGTGTTGTCATCATTTTTTTAAATTATTTCCTTTCTCCAATAACTATTCTGTATTAGCTTTTAACCTTTTAAGCAGTCATTGGACAAATTATAAGAATGTTGGACTGCAATAAAGCTTTAAAGTAGGACTCACCATCAATTATTGCTTAATACAAGTCAAGAACTCTCTTCACTGTAGATTTATATAAAATACTGGTTAACTCTTCAAAAATCTTTTTATGTTGAAAATTTTTTTTTTGTCCAAACTTATCCTAGTACCGGGTAATAGCATGATTTGTGTCATAAGTTGTGAGATATCGATAATTATTAAGGATTTGTGAAATGTTTTTTGATGTGTTCCTGAGATTGTGTATGGTGGAAGAAACGAATTTGGGGCAATGGGAAATTATTATTTCTTTTCTTTATAAGAGCTATACAAACAAAAAAAATAAGTACAGGTACGGTATTCATAATTTTTTAGCCTTCGGCTTGGTGGGTCATGATTGTTTAGTGTAAATTTTATTGGTGCTCAAAAATGAATCATCTTTCCTGTGTGCAGTGGACAAGATAGCTTTGCTCATTACATGAGAAAATTGTGTAGAGTGTTAATTTACTTGATATCTGAATGTTGTGAAATGTATCAATGTTGAATAATTATTCCTAGACAAGGTTGGGCAATCTTTTTCTAAAATAGCCACACTATGTATAAATCATAAAAAACTACTTTTAAATAAAATTAAATTTAGAAATAGGCTGTTAAATCATATCTTAACCGCTGCTAGTATCAAGTACTAAAAGCTACATAATTTCTTTTTAAATATAGGTAAAAAAGCGAATGGCAGCAGAGCAAAATCAAGGCCAACAACCAAAACCTGAACAATCAAGGGACCCAAAGCCAT
Organism: Lymnaea stagnalis; assembly: GCA_964033795.1. Taxonomy (NCBI): domain Eukaryota; kingdom Metazoa; phylum Mollusca; class Gastropoda; family Lymnaeidae; genus Lymnaea; species Lymnaea stagnalis. The sequence goes on from CAXITT010000857.1 coordinate 229,423, forward strand.
CATCTGGTCAACCTGAAGCTCAGTTGAAAAGCAATTTACCTCCCCAAAAAGAGACTGTATGATAGCAAATTTATGATTAGTTTGTAATATTAATGTTTTGAAAATTATACATATGTTTTTTCTTATTTATTGTTTATACATATCATTGAGACCAATATCTTTATTTTCTTGACTTATCATCACAAATATATTTCTACATTTTAAAGTTATTTTTACACCATATCAGTGGTATGCATTATTCACTGTCTGTGATTAGATTGAGGTTGTAATAAACAATAACTATATCTAAGTTATGACTATTATGAGCACGAGAAATGATTTATTTTTTCTAAAAAAAAATTTCACATTTAATTTACTTCTACATCTACCATTACTATGCATTGACATTAATTTCTATCATCAGAAGTATCACCATTAATTTATTAGTGGTACCTACAAACTTTAGTTTGGAATGCAAAAATGGAGTAAAATGTAAATTATATTTTGTAAATGCAATTTTTAAAAACTTAATCTTCTGAATGGGTCTTTCAAGAGACTAAAATGTTGAAAAATTCTTTTGATCCATAGTCTTTTTCAGTGGTGAATGAATCTTATAATTTTCATTTTAATTTTTTGGGGTTTAGAAAATAAAATAGAAATTAATGTAGCCTCTTTTGTGGTTATCAAAACATTTTATGACAATATCAGACTATGTGAAAATAAAAATTAAGATTTAAGATGTCAGTAGTTTTTTTAAAAACTTGTTAATATTAATTAGATTTTTTTAAAATGTGTTTGAACAGAATACAACACAATAGATATTACTACTTATTCTAGTATTTTTTATGTCTGTATGCTTTTTATTGCAATGTTTTGAATAGTTTTAAAGGTAATAAATGGCTTTTACTATACTATAATATTAATACACTGCTATAGCCTGCCATGCAGATTTTCTGCCATGTTTTTCTCCTTTACTTTGCGTTTATAATGATGCTATTAACCAATTGTAGTTTTGAGTTACCTGATTAATTCTGTAACAGAATAACTCTGTGCAGCATTAGCATGGAAAGAAAAAAAAAAATGTTATAATATAATATAATCTTTTATTTTACATTTCTTAGAATTAGAACATTTTTTCCCCCAAAGAAATGCTTACAGCTACAGAAGCTAATTTAATTAGTAATTATGTATAATTTTAGTCTTTCTTTTGAATAAAATTAATTTTCTAGTTATAGTTTAAGATAAATCTAACTGCAAAATAATAAAATTTAATGAACCCATTTTTTTAAATACCGGGTACCCAGTACATTTTTGTGATCACAATTTTTATCAACTTAATATAAAAAGTAAAGGTCTTTTACATTTTTTTTTTAGGATTTTCTATCAACTTAATATTTTTGATTTTGTGATCACAATTATCAACTAACAGAATATTTAAAAAAAAAAAAGAATGGTCTCGTTTGCAGATTTATCATCTTCCTAATGCAGCCCTTTGCAAAACTTGAGTAATTCCCCTCTGCTCTGTGAATTTCTCTATGCAACATGCTCCTGCTACAGAGAACTAAATAAAACAGTTTTGTTAACTTTCTTTAATGATCTGATAATTCAGCCATAATAATTTTTATTTTTAAAGTGCATTGTCATTGATGTCAAAATTATTGTGTTTCTAAAGTTTCTTACTTTTTAAAATGTTTAAATGTACCGTAATTGTTTATTGGTATATTATGTAGGCACTGAAGCACAAAAAGCTGTGCGTTATTTATAATAGAAAGAGATTAATACAAGGGCAAGTAACTTTTGTAGTGGTCCTGACACACAAAATATAATAATGTACCGTGGGGGGGGGGGGGGGGGGGGGGCGCATTAAATCTTGGTGTACCTATCCAATTATTGGATGTCACATTATTTGAATTGTTTCTACTAAGAGTGAAAACAATCACTTTCATTTCATTTTGATTTCTTCTTATATTCTAATGTTTTCCATTATTTGTTACGGTATGCCCAAGATAATGTCTGATGAAATTGTTTGTTTCAAGAAACTGAAATGGACTAATTCTATGGTTAATGTTTTAAAATTAATAAATCTATAATTTAATCAAATGATTTGCAATTAAAGTAGCACTTAAGTAAGTTCCAGTCATTTTGACAATCCATTAAAATCCTAAGAATAACCCAGTTTTGTTGATAAAGTTAACACAGATCTAGAATACAACCATTTCCCTTCAAAAATATAATATTTCATAACCATAGTTCTTGCGCAAATAAAGTACCCAAAAACTGCAGTGTCGTTGGTATAAGCAATGAAGGGTGTCAAACAGTGCTGGGGGATGGGGGGTATGAAAATAGAATCCATTGGTCCCCTCTTATAGTGCAGTTTTTAAAATATATATCAAAATACAATGAACTTATGTACTATGAAGTCGTACTGTTCACTTCAAGTTCAAGCAATGTACATTTACATAAATTTAATGGTGGCATACAAGTTAAGGATGAGTATCATATCAAATACATTTGAAAAACCTAATTCCAGTGGTTATTTTTCAGGCATTTATATAACACTTTTGTTTGAGCAATTATTTTGCATGGATCAAATTCTCAATTAAAAACTGATAGCAAATTGTTTGTGTTCTCCCTTTCATTAGCATCTGTCATAAAATGTTAATCTTCATGATTTTAAATAAATTCAGTTTATCAATCTAATTCATTAACAAACATCAGGGTCCAACTTTTGTATAAATTTTTAATAATAAATATTAATACAAAATGATTTATGTGAATACTGTCACATTTGTAAAAATATAACAAGGTGAAATAACGAGGTGAATGAAACTATACTATTACTCGATTGATAACATTTACTCTTTTAGTTAATAAGTTTCCTCTACACACATGAAACTTTTTGAGTTTTTATTGCCTTAAATCAATCTGTTCTTATGATAAATGATATATATTATTTTATAAAATAAATGTAGTATAAAAAAAACTTCATGCACGTTTTAATTTTTAGATAAAGCTGTACCTAAAAAGACTTCAATGAAGATTTATTCTAAATATTGATAGCATTTATTTATATCTGCCATCTTTTTCTGTTTTTAAATTATCAGTAAGTTTAGATCAAATTGGGCCCTGAGAAAATAAACTAATCAAATCCACAGATACATTATCTACATCGTGACAACCCCCTGTTCCATAAATTAAATGTTGAACGAGTTGACCGTGGTTTATTCTGATAGCTCGCCCTCTTCAACATTATCCAGCATAGGGCTTTCATCTTCATATTGTGATCCAGGTACTTCTGATTTAATATATTTTAAAGATGATGAGATTCCAAATTGTGACCCAATGCTACTTTCATATTTTCCCCTTGAAGTAAGTTCATTCTCAGAAATTTCTCTCTTTGGGCTCACTTCTCTAAAGTTCTTCCAGCTTTCTTTTGAACTATGGGGCTTTTGGTTTTCTTCTTCAGAATATTTAGACCTTTGATTCTTGAAATGGCTTTCACAAAAGTTTTTGTCATTACTATGTTTTGGGGGTGATATCCGCTGCAAAGATGCTGTTTTTTCCTTATTAGAACAATAGTTGCTAGGACTCCTCCTTTGGTAGCCTCTGTGGTTGGATTGTAACCTTGATGACTTTAGTTTATCTTGCTCCTTTGGGGATAAAGCTCTATCAAAGATTTTTCTATTCCCTCTGTAACTATTTTTTTCTTCATTCCTTTCATGAGATCTTGTGGGTGAATTTTTCTTTTGTCCAAAATAACGGCTGGTATCTTCACCAGCCATCCTTTCTCTTGCAAGTTGTCTACTTCGATTACTATAAGATCTCTGCCCACGTTTTTGAGGGCTTCTGTCTCTGGAAAAGTTAGAATAGCTGGTTTTCTTCTCAGGGTTGATGCTATCAGTCACCCAGCCCTTAAATATCTCATTTGTTACATCTTTACCATCTCTACATCTTTGTCTACTCCTGTAAATATCCTCCCGGGAGGATACTCTTGATAACCTAGGGGATGATTTTCTTGGGTGTTTGACTGGCCTGCTTGAAGAGCGTTGGTTAGGTGATGGTGACCTTGATCTTTTCCTCCCCCTGTCTGAAAACGCGCAATCTGTAAGATAACTGTTTGATCTATGGCTGCTGTGTGTCAGCTCAGGCGAACTGCTGTGTGTCAAGTCAGATTGTTTAACATTCATTTTCTGTGGCTTTTTAAACTCTCTTTTGATGACGGCTTCAAGCTCGTCTCTTTCATTAATGAATGAATTCTGTTTTGAAGAACAGGCTAAGTTTTCTTCAAAAATTTCTCCATCTTCAATATCAGCAGATTTTGATTTCAATACCGGTACATATTCAGGGCACAGCTTTGATCCCTTTAAATATTGTTTTGTGTTGGAATTTCTGACAGCTTCAGTGTTTGGGATTTGGTTTTTTACTGAGTTTGAAAAACAGCCAGTTAATGCTTCCCCATTTTTATTTCCTTTGTTGTCTGTAAATAATGCCTTTATAATTGGTATCTTCTCAAGCTTTCTTTCATCTGTGCTTACATTCAAACTGCAGTTTGGGCTACTTTGGTATTCTGTCTTTACCTTACTGAGATCCAACACATCTTCCCCTGCCACTTGTTTGACAGGTGGGCTCAGCATGGAGTCAGATACTTGAAGGATTGGACTTTGAAAAGGAAGGGATTCTGGGGTTTTAGAATGCCCGTCCTTTACAAAATCAAGGTCAAGTTTCTTTTTTACTTTGCTGATCTTTTGAATAAATTCTTTTTGATCAGAGGACAATTTCACATTTGATCTACCTTCTGGCAAGGACGTGCCGTCTGCTTCAGTATGATCATCAGCTGTGTCAGATCTCTCATCCGTATCACTCTCAGTATAAACGTACCTGTTTTTTACAAGCTTGTTTCTTTTAAGTTCCTCAAATGTCATAATTCTGCTCAGTAAAACATAACATGGTTGATTTTCTTTTAACAATTTTTCACCACCATCAAGAGAAAATTGCTGTGAGTTTTTCCCCACTGTTTTATCACTTGAAGTTGAAGTGTGTGCCGTTTGCTGGTCGAGATCTTTTAATTTTTGGGAAAGCAGTTTTTTACTCACGTCATCTATTGACATTTTACTAGGCCTGGCTGTGGCCTGGAGAGTTTCTTTCAATTCATCTTGAAATTTTGGATTTTGATGCTCCGTTACAATGTGATGTGGCATTATCTTATTTTTGAAAGACAGAGGTGAAACATACACATTCTGTTGATGTGATTTTATATTCTTAACAGGAGTCCCTTTTCTGGCTTGTGCAACATCACTGTCAAATTCTGATAAGCTTACTTCCATCAAACTAATCTCATCAGGTGCCAGTACTGTTTGTGAATCCATGTTGAATTTAGGCAAACTATTTTTATCTTCATCTACCCTGCTCTCCAGATCATCCTCCTCTGTGTCAGATACACTGAATGTTGTGTTTAAGATAAGCTCTATGTCAGAATGACATTTTCTAACCATGCTTTGTCCTCCACTTCGTAAAGGCTTGGTTGCATTGGCAAGGCATCCAACGCCATCATCCTCTCTCAGCAATACCCGGTGAACATTATTATCAGGTGGCGACTTCAATAGCTTTCTGTTGAGTGCTTTGTCTTCCGTGATGTCGTCTTTTAAATTTGTGAAGGCTTTTGAGTTTTCCTTTGTGGAAATAATGTCCTCTTTAAATTTAAAATTATCTTCAATATCAGTATCATCATCACTTAAATAAAGCTGGTCAGTTAAGGATATCGAGGATTTCACAGAAGTCACATGATGACTGGCATCATTCACTCTGGAGTCACTCTTATCTTTCTTGAGTGATGTCTTATCATTCTTTAAAGGAATACTTTTGTCACTTGTCACCTCAGCCTTGTTTGTGACTAAGAAGTCTTGTGATTTATGTTTGATTCCACTCCGGCTGTCACTGGTACTATCTGGCTCATAATGGCTCATTTTATTTTTATCAGTGCAGCTTTCACTAGATTTGACTGATACAAGAGAGTGGTCAGAAGATGTTACTATGCAAGTATCGTGAGCGGTCTGATCATTATCCACCAAAAGAGGGACGTAGTCAGTTTCCCTAAGGTCATTGCATTTTTCATTCAGTGGATCCCAAACTGTAAGTGACTTAGGTTGATTAGTAGCAGGGAGCGCATTATCAGATTTGCTTAAATTGGGTATATTAGGACTACAGGGGTTTCTTTTAAGAGGTGAGCTCCCCAAAAGTCTAGACCCCTCAAAAATCTGTTGTTGGCCTTTTAGAATAGGCTGCTTCATTAGGAGAACCTTACGCGGCAAGGAAGCTGGTTTAGCTTTACGTAAGAGATTTAACCTTTTTTTGTACAATTCATATCTGTTGCTGTTAAATTTTCTTAATGGCTTAGAGTAAATGACGTTACCGTCTTTAAATGATTGGAGTTCATTCTGAAAAACCTTTTGAAATGTTTTTTGAACAGCATTCATCCATAACTGCCTGTCGCAACCAGAACTCTCTAAGTCATCTGTTTTTGCTTCCAAAGTTTTCAAACCTTCAAAATTACCTGTCGAAATAATAGCTGTTACTTCATGAATTGAATCCTGAGAATACTGTAGTTCACCAATGTTTTTAAGATGATCACCATTAATAATTTTGGTTGTTTTATTTTCAGCATTGATTAACGGAGAAGGCTCATCTGTTGATGTTGGTAACTGTTTCTTGCAAGTACTATTTTCTTCAACCACCATGTCTTCACTGTGGGGAACTCTGGATTGCTTCAATTCCTCATTTTTTGGGGACCCATTATTGGATTTATGTATTACTTCAGGTTGTCCACGGATGTGTCTTACATGAAAGCTTTTATCACTGACCTGACCTCTGACACCTGGGGGGTAAAACTCAGAGGGCAACAAATGTGGCTTAGAGGGACTTATGAATGTGGTGCATGTCGTCTCTTCATCACCAAGCAAAATAAGATTTGAAGTACAAGTAATGCTTGTGACATATCTGGTTGGTGAGCTGGCTAAGGAACATTCAATCTTAGGCACAGCATGTTGATTTGAGCTTGTCAACTCATCATTCGATGATTGTTTATCTGTATCTGTGGACGCTGCACTACTACCAATGCTAGTTTTATCTGAGTCGTTGGAGTTGTCAGACTTGGCAATGGCTTTGTACATCTTTTCAGATCTATCAGGTTTCGGTTCAAAGAGATTTTTAGGATCCAAGTCTGTTTCAGAGTCATCTGTATCTTCATCATTAATAGAAACAAGGTCAATTTCTATATTAGTTGCATGTTTTTCAGGAAGCAATTTGGACGCATCATTGTTCATGTGAAAATTGTTGCAGTGAACCCGATTACCATGTCTGGCTTCTATGGAATGGCTTTTGTTATCATTCCTATTAGTTTCTATCTCATCTTGTTCATCAGAAATTGATTCTATGTCCACAAATGAGGAAGAAAGTGATGGTGACTTTGCTGCAGTTGGAGTAACTGTCATCTCAACAATAGGAAAAGCTCTGATGGTTTTATTTTGGGGGGCTGCATGTATACTGTCCTTAGTGTGAAACCCTTTCTTATCACTGCTGCTACAAGCAACATGTTCAAATGACCATGTTTGATTTGTTAAAGCTAAATCTTTTGCAGGGTTTGAAATGTCCTCCTTTAGAAGGCTAAATGGCTGCGTTACACTATTGGACTCATGATCAGCTGATACCATTTCATTTTTCCTTGTTGTTGCCGTGTTGCATGACTTCTTTAAAGGAGTTGAGACTTTTTGGTTTGCACTCTTCAAATTTTGGTCAGAATATTTTGGTGAGGATTTTGAAGAATTTCCCACGCAATTAAGAGAATGTGTTTGAAGGTTGAGAGAATTAGTTAAGCTTGGTGTAATCTTTGTGTTATATGAAAAGTTATTGTGATTAACTGTCAGTTCTGATCCTCTGTTCAATTTGACCTGAGGTCTTGGAGCAACACAATTTTTTTCACTTGTTTTCTTATCAAAATTGGACACTTTGACATTTGGAACTTCTAGTGATGACCCATGAAATTTCGAGTTTAATCCACTCCCTTCCTTGGCTTTTACCACCATTTCAGGATTTTTTTTATCTGATGAAAACTGCTGCAGTCTGTCTATGGATTTCAATTTGCCAGGCGACGCAAAGTGATGAGTACTAGCATCTTTAGAGACATCATTAGATGAAGAATCTTTTAATTTCCGACGAGCAGCCACACCCTTGCATGCAGCGAGAGAATATGATTGGTTAATTTCTTGCTGTAATCTGTCTCTTATTTCACTGTGAGGTTTCTTATCAGAGACGCTCAGTCTCCTTTTTTTTGTAGAAGGTGATACACTCTCCAGTTGTTTTTTAGAAGCTGCTAGAATTTCTTTAGTGGGGGTGATTCCTTCATTGTTTTGCTTATGTGATGGTCTCCTAATAAGACATTCAGAACCAGGCATTTTTACTGCTTTAGGCTCATCTTCCTTGGACCTGTTGTGTTGTAGTATAATTTTCCTGGATGTCTCTTCTTCTTTCTGCTTATTTTGTGGAAATATACCTGGGCTCTCCTGCTGTCTGCTCTTCAGCATTAACCTCAAATCAGTGTTGCTATGGTCACTGTCATTTCTTTCAACGCCCTTGGCTTCCTTGGGTGGAAAAGTCTGTACTTTAACTTTGTCTGAATCACGGTGTGATTTGTCAGCAGAAATTAAACTTATTTTGTTTTTATTACCCTCATGTTTTAGAGGCGAGCGTCTTGCACTGAAAATAGCTTCTCTTGTTACAGCTAAGTCTGGCTTATTGTCTGGGATAGATGAAGTTTTACACCTGTCACTAGATATGTATTTTCTGTCATTATTTTCAGCATTTACTTTGGTAGATTTGAAGGTGGCATTAGGAGTAGAGTCTCTTTGCTGAGCTGTGACATGTTCTTCTATAATTTTTCTGTTGAAGGAAATGTATTGTTAGAAATGATGGTATACAATTAAAGTGAAAATTATAGGTCTTAAATTTTTAGATCATGTACTCTCAATTTTAAAACAAGCAATGTGTCTTTCAGGGGTTGGGGAAGATTTTTAGCAATTATCCCAAAATAAATTACCCCCGATTTCTTATTCTTCTACGAAGAATATATTGATCCTTTTGGCTCCTATGATTTGAAAGGAAAGTAAGAAAATCATATATAAATTAAATTCAGAGTGGTTATGAAATATATTTATATGGAGAATACACATATATATAAAAATATAAAATTAACGTGATTTTAAAAATATTACTTATAATAGACACAAGGTTTCTTTGAAAAAATTGTTATTTAAAATTTTGGAGAAATTATGTTTTATATTTGATAAATAACATCAAAATTGGGAGAGACTGAGCGATTTGGTTAATGTAATCGTGGTTCAATTATCTTTTGATTAATCTGCTTTGTTTTTATGTTACTTTGTATGGAAGATCCTTGTAACTAAAAATATGTAGTTGCAAAAGGCAGCAACCACTGATGACTTCTTCATGTGCAATTTTGAAAGCCTATGGAGCTCTTGACATTTTGAGCATATAAACAGTAGCGCCAATAAGGGGTCCTCACCGGGTGACACCCTCACTATGTAAAATAGTAATCTGACAGAGCTCAACAAGTTATTGTAATAACAGATCTCAGTTATACAAGACTGGGGTGTCATATGAAAAGGATGCCACAGTACAGGGTGCCACCAGAGTAGCCAGACCTTGGAGAAGGTCCATGGGAATATCTGGAGGGGGTAACATCATGAGTTTATTGATCATTCTTAAACCAACTCTATTGATGCCTTTGAGCATAAGATAAAATAGGTGACTAGGTCAAGATGACTTATTCAAGAAAAGATAAGAGGTTATATTAGCTGCAGAGCCAGTAGTAGTCACAAAATGTTTGGTGCGTTTCACCATTTAACGGGCGAGATGTAGTGTTGCCAGAAGAATATTCTTTCATTAAAAGGAACGCACTTTTAATATAATTTTATTTCTGTCTATTGAGCCCTCATTACCATTAAGATTTTAATTTGTACCCCATTTGGGATAATTTACCCCAGTTCACCAACACCTGATTTAATTGCACTTCTGCCATTTTTGGACCCGTTTAGCTTCACATCAAAGAAGTAAGGTACCACTCAGAAAGTATATCACTTTAAATAGTTTAGTGCACCGGAACTCAAACATAAAATCAAACTGCTCTAATAATGCTCCTGAAAATTCTACATTTTAAAAATATTATCTTATATACTCATGTGTAGAAAATGTTTGTAACAAAAAATTTGACACACTTCAGTTTTGTTATTTCTGCCTCCTTTTTCTCCATTTCTTTTTTTGCTGTCAGAAAGAGAGAGGAGATGTTTTTACTCAATTGTTCCTTCAACTGTTTAAGCATTTTGTTTTCTTCAAGAAGCTCTTGATTTACTTTCTCCAACTCTCTTACACGATGGTTTGTCTGCAAATAAATTTTTATAAACAATTTAGCTTGCGTAGTTTATAAACATTTATTGATTTTTAACATTTGAAATTTTTAAGACGCCCTTTTTAAAAAAAAAATCAGTGGAAATCTTTATTAAAATCACAAAATATTGTATTCAGTTAATAAAGAAAGAACAGTAAAATTGTGGAACCCTATTGTTTTAAAAATGGTTTCTTACCTTTTCTTTTTCTGTCAACTCAGAAGTTAATAGTTCAGTGTATAAATCTAGGCACTCTATATTCTTTTCAAGCTCCCCATTTCCTTCAGGCTTTAATAAAGATAATCTTAAACAGTTAATCACATTTTCAACATAAATGGTTATTCTTAATATAACTTAAACCATCAAAACATTTATAATTTTAAGTGGAAACATTAAATATTATTTACTTGTCTTTCTTGAATCTTATAAGAACCCTTAAAACTTTGCACAATATATTATTAATCTTTTAAAAATTAACAGCAAATAAAATTTGTAAAGAACTTAGAGTCTTTTAACAGAGTCAATGTTTAAACAAAATCTACACACATCAGTAGAATCATTTTTAAAATCGAAAATAACTTTACAAAGCAAAAAGCAGTGTTATGTTTTACCTTGTTCAAAGTGCAAAAAGGCTTCAATTTCAAAGGGCTTGTTTTATAATTCTTTTCTGTATGAATTACGCTATCCATGGACAGGTCACTGTAAATGTCCACACTACATTCATCAAAGCCATGAGAAATTCTGACCCCATTTGATAAATTCTTTCTTTTTTTTGGAGACACTTGTGATTTTACACTGACTCCTCCAGGTATTTGGAAAACATCTGAGTATAACTCATCCAGTTCTTCGTCCATCGTTTGGTGAAGTGATGATTGTCTTAAATGAAATCTGTTGAAAAGTTATTTGGAATAAGATTTTTATGGGATTTGTTTTTAAAGTATACATCTTAAGCATTATACAGAAGAGGTGGGGAAACTTTTATCCTTGGGACCACACACAAAAGTCTACAGTTTCTAACCGGCAGCATGTGACAGTGATTTATAGCCATCACAGTCAAAGCATAATTTACATACAGCACATGTTTGTATGTACCGGTATATGATATATGAGCTTGATCATATTTGTTTCAAAAATATCTGTAGATTATGCATTTAATTTATCATTTCTTAATAAAATCATTAAGTTTTAAAACTTGTGTGGGTATCAATTCACAAATTGATGTTTTGGACCATATTCAGCCAGCATTTGCCAATTTTTGGTATACACTAGTTACATTTTTAAATCATCTAAGTCCATCCCTATACAAAAATTCTGTATTTAAAGTCACTGCTTAGCTCTGTAAACAAACATTAATGCCATAAGCTAATTATCGTTAACAAACAAATAGGTTAAACAATTAAAAATTTTCTGAAACAATTTCATAAAAAAAATAAACCAAATTAACTTAATAATACTCAAACGGTAATGGGTTTTAACATCATCTCAACTGACACATTTCTCTCCACTGATTTTTTTTTTAGTCTAATATGCATTATTTTTTACATTTAAAAAAAAATGCATTGCAAAAAATTTTTTTTTAAAATTGTTAAAATATCTTATAAACTAGTTAATGAAAATTTAAATCCAAAGGAGCACATAAACATGCAGTGTGTTCAGTATCTAGCAGTAAGAATACATTTTAAATCAATTATTGGAAATATATTCGTTTATCCCCTTTTCAGCTCTACCACTGGCAACACGCCCCCCCCCCCCTTTCTTATTTTATCCATGAACAGGGCAACAATTATTTTTGACAAATAAAAAAATGAATGGGTTTTATTACTATGTAGCAGTAAGAATACATTTTAAATCAATTATTGGAAATATATTCGTTTCTCCCCTTTTCTGCTCTACCACTGGCAACACTCCCCCCCCCCCCTTTCTTATTGTATCCATGAACAGGGACACAATTATTTGTGACAAATAAAAAATTGAATGGGTTTTATTACTTGACTTCATGAAGTTGAGGTTACATGTTTCCTCAAAATATTTTTATTAAAGTGAGTTACTCTATCCAGGGGCACACTGAGGGCATTTGGCATCCATAGAAAAACTAAAGTTCATTTTAAGGTACACATAGATACTCGTAGAGAAAATATTTTTATTGAAGAATTACTTCAAACATAAATAAAAACACTAATATTGGATTACAATAAGTATTAAAACTGGCCAAAGAATTTTATTTTCAGTTTCTTCTCGTTAACATAGTCTGTTTTGACCCACGGAGCCTATCAAATATGCATGAATCAATAACTTATTGGAAAACCTCTCATTACTTGTGTTACATACTGTTATACGGTTTAACAAATTTAATCTATGGTTTTAAAATTTTACTCGTTAGATGAAAGATACCCATAACAAAGGACTGAAAACCAGTTTACCAAGAAAAACTATACCAAAGCTGGTAATATAATCAATTATCAATTTAATTATACTTTTTAAGTGGATATAAAAATACAAAATCAAATATACAGAAATAAAAACAATATTAACCTATGGCACAGCAAGTGAAAAAGTATAATACAAGAAAGGTACAAATATTAATTTACAAGCATACAGTGAAAAATCTAACAGGTCTTGTAAGTAAGTCTGCCGTTCACCATTGACCATCATATTTATAGTGAGGAACTCAGAAATCTCCAGAACTTAAAGTCTAGAAATTCAATCATCAGAGGCTATTTCCCTCTTTATGAAGACCCTTCTGGAAATGTGAATTAACTTAATCAAGAGCCACCAACAACACAGTTTTTTTTTTGATTTTCTAAATGTTTCACACTTTTTGTATCAAATATGAAATTTTGTTATTGTTAACTAAAATTTACTAAAAAACAGCACTCATAGTTGCCTACTCAAAGTCTTAGCTTAATATAATTAGTAGTCAAGAAGCAAAAATAGTCGACTTGATGATTGATATCTGAATCTGTTTTAAACAGAACTTCAATATGAGGTGTGTCCACATTTTTTAAAACAGTGAGTTGCATTGGAGATCTCCCACTTTTCTTGGGGAATTCCTAATTACTGTTTAACTTTTCTTATCTCAATTCAACTTTTTTAATTAGGACTAATTAAAAAAGACCCTAATATATACATCTTTTTCAAAATAATATACTTTCAATCTGAACGAGTTTTTTTCCTTTTAATCCATGGTATCATCCTACAATCCATGTTTAGATACCCAAACCATGGAAGTGACCAATGATATGAAAGCGTAACAACTTCACTTGCTCTCAGGAAAAAAAGGTATTATAAGTGGTGATTTATAGCCCATAAACTAATTGCCAAACAAAATACTAATTAAGGCCTATAAAACAATTTCTAAGTTATTCTTTTTCAAAGTTGAAGCAAACAGTTTTTTTCCCATCTGCTCATTACTTTACTGATTTTTTAGATTTTAGTGTCTCAGCACACTTAGACTCAGGACCAATATTGACAAGACTGTGGGGCACGACCTTTAGTGCCTGATTAACTAAAGTTCAAAAGGCAAAGCAGGCATGTGTTTAGGGACCCCCCTCCCCCACCCTCAATTTTGAGGGCCATACACAAGGCTTGGTCTTGGTAAATGCAAAGAGATGTAGCTGTGACGTATATGGTTTCACTTTTACACACGTTATTTCAAGTTCCACGGAAAAGAATATCCAGAAATTGAATAAAGCACCATACCGTCATGATGTAATATTTTGCATTTTCAAAAATGGCGGAACACATAAAAATATTATAATTAGCCAACCAATGAAATAGTAAAATTATAATTAATCAATCAATAAAAATTTAATTAAAACGTGCCATCGTCATATTAATGAAAATGTAACTCTATTAACGAAAAAATAAAGGGAGTGAATCCAAAACAAAGTCGTGGTGGGCCGCTAAATCTGAAATAGCCTAATGTAATTTTCCACATTATGACATAAAAATAAAATATAAAAAAAGTTGTAAAATTATTAGGGAAGGGAGTATGAGTATTGAAAACAACATAAGTAGGCCTACACTTCATGACAAAAATGTATTTATTAAGGCTTCATTAACTTTATCATGGATGGATAAATTAAATATCATAATGGTAAATTATTAACTATTAACAATAGTTAAATATTATAATATATAAATATAAATTAATATAATGTAGGCAAAATATATATATAGTATCAGTATAGTCTAACAGTGAACAGTCTATGCAAGCCTATGCTGAGACCTGGGCCTGAGGAATGCCGATGGGATGATTAAATAATGAAATTTGGGTAAACTTAAATGTGTCCTAAATTAACTTAAATTTACGCAACTTTTTTTAATGCCTACCTATCTACTAATATGACGTAGTAACCATAAATGTGTTTTTTAAATTAAATTTCGTCAACGGATATTTTGTAAACTTCATATCAGTTCGGTTTTTAATTTTTATTTCGGTTCTTAATTTGTAGGACTATTTATTTATCTATTCTATAATTACATATAAAGTTAACATAGGCATAACGGGTGATATATGAGTTTCGTGTTCCTGCAATTTAAACAAGATTTTACCTATTAATCCGAAAAATCAATTTAGTCACACACACTTGAGTAGGCCCAATTGTTGGATCATTTTTCAATATGAATTACAGTTTTACAAGATAAAGTAACGTCTTTTTTTTTTGTAGAGCGCGCAAAGAGTGCCAGATTTTTAAACATGCTAATCTAATTTCCCGTCCAAGAAATTTGCTGTGTTGATATGGCTATCAAATACTAACTGACAAAAATACTTTTTTGAATGTTTAATGTTACTATTTTAACTTTTCTACTTAAAATATATTTTTATTGCAAACCCACTAACATAAAATATAATCTTAATAGTTTCACTTAATAATAGTAGAAAATTTAAATGTACTACTTGGCAAATATATTGGTAAAAATTGTATTTAAAACTCCTTATCATCCAACGTCTTCATTTCTTCCGCACGGGGGACAAATATAAGCGGTGGGGTCACTTTATTGTTATTTGCGACCTGTTTAGTAGCCGTGCTGCCTTATGGTGCTTGATTGTTACCCCACTTACGAAAAACAATAGGCTTACTCATCAAACGTTATTAAACACTGGTGATATCGGGGTGGGCGGACCCCAGAGAGTCTAAGTAACAAATCATGCAAATCTCGTATTTATTATTTATGACAGTGAAAATGTATTCATTTTACCCCCTCCTTCTTTCGGCACTCTAATACCCATCCATGCTTCAACGAAAAATAATTATTTAAAAAAAAGCA
The DNA here is from genome assembly GCA_964033795.1 of Lymnaea stagnalis. Classification (NCBI taxonomy): domain Eukaryota; kingdom Metazoa; phylum Mollusca; class Gastropoda; family Lymnaeidae; genus Lymnaea; species Lymnaea stagnalis. The sequence continues at coordinate 245,127 of CAXITT010000857.1, forward strand.
ATAATCACCTATTCTTTTGTTCCTTTTCATCCACGAAGTCATCAAAGGACAATATCAGTAGCCTCTCAAATTTACAATTTACAGCAGGCCCGCACAACATACGGCCCGTGGGCCTCATGCGGCCCGCCAGCACCCAATTGGCGGCCCGCCAGCACACAGTTGGCGGCCCGCCAGCACACAGTTGGCGGCCCGCCAGCACACAGTTGGCGGCCCGCGAAGTAAATAAATATTCTTTATTATTATTATTTTCTTAATAGCTTTTCTCCCTGTCCTATTATCTTTCGCCCGCCAGGGTTTTCATAAGGTATTACGGCCCGCATAATTTTTTCATAAAGTATTACCGCCCACCTACATTTTTGAGTTGTGCTGGCCTGGTTTACAACCTTCCGGAAAAACATCGCCTCTTAAAATATGACTACATTTGTTTGACTTGTTCTACGATTTAGTAGATGTTATTCCTTTAATTTTCTCCCAATATTATTATACCTTGAATAGGCTATTTAATATTTTTCTTAGCTATTATGTCAAAGTAGCAATTTATCAGTAAATATCTCACCGACGCTGCAATGGCAAAAATGACAGCCCAATGTCACAAGTGACTCCTACGGCGGAACGCAACCTCTATTCACTGCAAACGCATGGCTTTCAAAGCATGTTGTTCGTCAGTCGGGAGTTGACCATGACCACTTTAATCATCAGATTTGTGCTATTTCTGTCTGTGGGTACGCAGATGGCGAATGAGGCCGATTCTGGCATGATATTTTCTTGTGCAGTAGCTGCAGGGGAATAATGGGGCATCTCTGGGAGCAGAGTCAGGCCGGGCCTTCCTGGCATGTCTCTTGTGCTCTGCAGCCGCTGTTCTGCCAACTTCATGTTGCATAATGTGTAAAGTGGAACGCAATGATGTCCGATCCTTTGCTTTTTTATCCCACGTGTCTGGGTTTATATCGAACGCTTTCAGTGAGGCGCCTTGCCAAGTACACCTTGTTATTGAAAGCCACTTATATTTCTCAACCTGTGGGTCGCGACCCCTTTGGGGGTCGCACGACCCTTTCCAAGGGGTCGCTGAAGACCACCGGAAAACACGTAGGCCTATACTCTACAGTTGTGAAGTAGCAACGAAAATAATATTTTGGTTGGGGGTCGCCGCAACATGAGGAACTGTAATAAAGGGTCGCGACAATAGGAAGGTTGAGAACCACTGGTTTAGACTTATGTTAGAATGATTTTTATAGGAAAACAGCAGCAATGTCTTGCTTGACAAATCGACTTACGTGTGATCGTCGCCGTTACTTAAGTTGTTTGTTATAATTCTCACTTTAAATTCCGAACTGTCCCAATTTACTATAAGAAACAGATGATAGGTTATCAATAAAAATAAAGACACCACCCTCCTAACCTGAGAAAATCCACTAGATAAGCGGTCGGCAACATGCGGCTCAATCCATTAATAAATGCGGCTTTTTTCATTATTAAACTAAACATTAAAAAAATAAAAATAATGCCATTTAAAAAATTCGCCCAGTCAGCCGCTTTCAAAATATTTTCTTAGTAGCTTAGATATAATTTATAAAATGGTTATTCTCTACATAGTTAAGTGGTTGCTGACCCTGCACCAAAAATTTCTGAAATTAATCCAATCCACATTTACCATTGTCAGTTCCGTCAGTTGACGGATATAGTATCGCGTCAATCTTCGAAAGGAAAACATGGCAGGACCGAGGCAAACTCCACTAACATGCAGTGGTCATACTCGTCCAGTTGTGGATTTATCATTCAGTGAAATTACTCCGTTTGGATATTTTTTAATCAGCGCTTGCAAAGGTGGGGGGTTGGTTTTTGTTCATTGATCAATGTCAATATATTGTAGCTTAACACAGGAAAAAGTTGTCTGAATCAAGAATATAAGACATAAGAAGATGATGAATTTTTTTTAGAGATTGAATTACCAATTTCATTATTTCGTCACTAGTCCACTAGTACTGATAATATGAATAATATTACTATAATTATAATCATAGGATTCAACAGAATAAGCCTCTGTATTTGAAATAATAAAATCACTGTTTGAATCATCATCAGAGTAATACCTTTATTTATTAGAATTGGATTGATCACCAGATGGGTCAGGTCAAGATTTCATGGTTGAGTTTGTAAACAAAAATAAAATGGACAATCAAAACAACTGCTTCAATGCCTTCAAACAGTTTATTCTCTGTAAAACCTCGTTCAAACACAGAAAAACTGGATGTTTATACAAAGCAAAATCATTCTAGAATTCATTTAAAATAATTAAAAACCAATAGCTTCGAAAAGAACCAAAATAAGTTTAAATAACAGGTTTTATACATTGACTATCCCATCGTCGATACGCCAAAATCTTTGATGATGAGAGCGTTTTTTTGGAGAGAAAGAGTTAATTTGTCACTCATTAAAAGTCAAGCCTAAGCAACAGGGTCTTGGCGCGGGAGGGGGGATGGATGTTTGTTTAAAAAAACAGAGATAATTTACTTTTCAAATAGATTTTCATTTCGGTTTTCTAGTTTTAATAAAATATATGAATTTCTGGAGTAATTAGGGAAGTGCCACATTAAAAAAAACATTTGGGTATTAATAAGCTTGTGATGGATTATTTTGTTTCATACTCGGTAATGTTGAGATTTGGTTTGGTCCAGGTGGTGTTCGAGTTCAACTGTGTGTTCATTTCCATCTCATTTATGGACACTGTCCCTTGTTTGTTAATAGTATATTAAAAATGCAAAGCCAGAGAATTTAAATGCATTTATCTTTAGCAGTGTCTCATCTCTCTTAGTACAAAAAATTTTTTTGCAGATGGTAAACCTATGCTTCGTCAAGGAGACACTGGAGATTGGATTGGGACGTTTGAAGGTCATAAAGGTGCTGTATGGGGAGCTACTCTGAATAAAGATGCTACCCGTGCAGCAACTGGAGCAGCAGATTTTACTGCGTAATTTCTAGGCTTATAACAATTTCTGAAGACAAAGAAAAAATTACATTTCTAATGTCAATTTTAAGTTACCCCAATTAATTAGAGATTTTTTTTTCACTTAAATTAAAGAAAGAATTCAGACAAAAATTCATTAATAAATATTAGTTTATTAACAACAATTTTAAAAAAAAGAAATGAAAACATAATAAAAAGTAATTGAATATTTACTATAAAATTTAAAAATTTTCAGATTTATAATCCTTGCTTCTAGTTAATAATGATTATCTCTTGCCAACAGAATACTTAGTTAACATTTACATACTGCCTATCCTGTTTGTAAAAAATAAATATTAAAAAAATATTATAATTCATAAATACCTAATATGATAATAAACATATTTCCAAACAATCCTGTTTTTGACTAATACAAACATATGTGGCAATTCAATTATATTAATGTGTTTATAAAAAAACTTTTTAACTTATAATTAAAAGTGTCTTAATTTCATTTCAGCAAAGTTTGGGATGCAGAAAAGGGTGAAGAACTCCACAGTTTTTCTCATAAGCACATTGTGAAGAGTGTTGACTTTTCGTCGGACAGCCACTATCTCCTAACTGGTAGTAATGAGAAAATATTAAGGATCTTTGACCTGGAGAAACCAGAAGCTGGTATGCCTTTGGATGGATAACCAAAACTGTTATGATTTCTTATATTTCCCTTTAAGTGTTGAAGTAAAAAAATATTTAAATTCCATAATTTGGTGTCATAAGTATGACTGATTACTCTCCCCAGAACCAAAGCAATTTGCTGGACATACATCAAACATAAAAGCTGTGCATTTTAACAAAGATTGTAATAGGGTTCTCAGTGCAAGTGATGATAAAACACTCAGGTAAATGTTGTATGGATAATGAGATTCACTTAATTCTATTCTAATTTTCTTAGGAAACAAGAAAAACAAAGTAATTTTAAACCTGAAAAAAAGAAACGCAACAAAACATCAGTGAACAAAAAAAAAAAAACAATGAAATTTAAAAAAAATAGCACTTACCTGATAAGTAGAATTCGAGAGGTCAGCAAAAGAATTCTTTTGTTGCCCTCTCAGATACTTCTTCTCAGCTAATTGCTATTTTTTAAAAATCAAATAAAACTTTAATCTTACATTTCCTTTATATAGACTTCTTAAAATGATAACTTCACAAATTTGATAACGTAAACTTTTATATGCCGTTTCTTCCTTGACTGTTAACCTCAGAAAAGTAATGTTATTTTAATGTTTGTTAAATAATAAATGATTTAGTTTTTGTAAAATAAAACTTCAATTTTCTGCAGAGTTTGGGATGTAAATACCTGCCAAGAGATTCACAAAATTGAAGTTTCATCACCCCCTGGGAGCTTAGAACTAACATCGGATGGCTCAATTTTTACAGTCACTTATGGACATTTTACAGCCTTTTACAATGCTGAAACGTGTGTATACTATATTCAACTTATAAAATATTCATGCCAATATTCCAAAAAAATTCTAAGATTTTGTATCTTTTTATTCCAATAAATATTTATTTCTAAAACATCAACTTTGTTAATCATTTCAGGTTTGAGAAGATAAAGGAGATCAAAGCACCTGCACCTGTAAATACAGCATCTCTCCATCCATCTAAAAACTTCTTTGTTTGTGGTGGAGAAGATTTTAAAATGTACAAATTTGATTATTTTACTGGAGCTGAACTGGGTAAAATAATTATTTTTTGAATTGGCCCGATGCTTATTATTTTTTTTAAGCATGAATAAATTTTTTAAAATTTGAAACATCATTTATTGAAATTTTAACACCATCCACTTAATTTTAAATTTGGTAAATATGGACTATTTCTTTTAAAAGAAATTTATAATTTTTAAAATAATATTAATACTTATATAATATAAAATAATATTAAAGAAAAAAAAGAAATTTTTAAAAATTTATTGTCAGAGTCAGTGGCTCAACTGTGATTACAAACTTTTTCTTTGCACCCCAGTTTGGGAAACCCCGCTGTAATGAAATAGTTTTGCAAATTTTTAAACTTTGCTAAAATAATTAAATTTTAACTGTATTCCATCCAGAGTCTTTCAAAGGTCATTTTGGACCAGTCCATTGTGTTCGGTTTTCTCCTGATGGTGAATTGTACGCCAGTGGGAGTGAGGATGGAACTCTCAGATTATGGCAAACTACAGTTGGAACTACCTATGGATTATGGAAATGTGTTGCGCCAGACATTGACTGCTGTGAGATCAATTCAACAGCATCTCCAACAACAGCAACATCAAATACAAATACTTTGGTCAAAGTTGAATCGTGATACTCCCAACAGTAAATGAATGTTGAGTAGGACTTTAAAAAATGTTGAAATACAACTTTTATTGATCAAAATTCGAAGTGTCACTGCAACCCAAGTATGTTACCTTGATGAGTTGCCCATAGTCTTTACAAGTCTACTGTTTTCAACTGACTTGTTGGACAGATAAATGCCTGTCAAAACCAATGATTTAATATTTAAAGTTAAGTATTGGCTATTTGATTTTTGTTGCTTTTTATTTCATCCAGATAGCATGTGCAACTGCCAGTCATAGTGACCTATGTGTAAATACTAAGCCTTTTTTTTTTCTTGCTCCATGGTGCAGGTTTTATAGTGAATTTTAAAATACTTATTTTTGTTCTGGTTAAGTGGTTTGTTAATTTGTTATACTAAGTCCTGTGGTAAATTTTGAAAGGGGTAAAGGACTATAAAGTTTTAATAGAAACTGCTTGAGTAAATGGGTTTAAAAAAATGATGCTGACTATTGGAAATGATTTTTTGTCTTTTTCACTATGGAATACACTAAATCTTAAAATAGTATTAAACCAACAAATCATTTATTGAATATTTTAAGTTAACATTGATATAAATAGAATGGAAGCCTCTTATGATTTTCCTTTTTTTTTTGAGGGGTGTGAGCTTTTTGAATATTTATTAAAAGTTTGTTGTGTACTTAATTCATATTAAGAAATTGGCCTGCTTGCCATCTGTCCAACTTGAATCCATTCAAAAGGCAGATGAGGAGAAAATTAAAAGAGCAAAGAAATTAGTTTTTAAGGTCAATCTATTGATATAATATTGGTAGTCTCTTGCTAAAGCTAAATAATATTCACCCCATTGATTATCTTTTTTAAAAATAATAGTTTATAGTTAAAATCAAATTTGTGCCTTTTTTTCCCACCAAAGTATACAAAGTTCCTTGCTTGAGAATATTTGGCATGCTCTAAATTTAGTTTTTAAAAATAATGTTGGATATGTTCTAGATTGACTGAAAGCTAGTAACAAATTAATATGTGCTTTCAAATAATTAATTTCAAACAATTAAAAATGATGCACTTTGCTAACCCAAGAAAGAGTTTTTCCAAGTTGTTTATAATGCCCGCTCTCTTAAGGAATATTCTTTATTGACTTTTGAAAAATAAATAACACTGTTTACATTATAACACAACTTAAGGATCACTGTGTTCCACTTGTTTTTATTTTTTGAAAAAGTATTTTGAATAAACTGGATCCTATAGTTGTTCAAATAATATGACTCTACCTTAAACTTTGCACTTAGATGAGAATTTGAATCTCAATTTAGGTTTTGGGCATTAGCTTATTTAAAAAATCTTACTAATGATCTATTATAATAAGTTAATAAGTCATAGCATAAACTTCTTTACAAAATCGACATGTGCTTACCAAGTAAACATTTATGTGGTTCAAAACCTACATTACATTATTTTGATTTTTTTTTTCAGTTTGAAAATTTATCTCATGTTAATAAGAAAATAAATACACATTAAAGAAAATAAACTTTTTTATTTTTGATATTTCAATTTAATATTTTGTATTCATTGCAATCAATGTTACATTATGTATTACCAATAATTCAAACATTTATGTGTAGTCAGCATCACCTAATAATAAAACTATAACATTATGAGATTGGAAGGAAAATGTGTTAATCTTATTTGGTTTCTCCAATTTTTATTGAAGATGTCTTGTCACAAGAAACTCAAATGTTAAAAAGCATTATTGCCAGGTAAAGAAGAAATGACTCATAAAGCAATAGCATTATGAGTTTGGAAGGTTAAAAAATGTTAATCTTATTTGCTTTCTCTAATTTTTATTCAAGATGTCTTGCCACAAGAAACTCAAATGTTAAAAATTAAAAAGCATTATTGCCAGGTAAAGAAGAAATGACTTCAACAAGCAATAAAACATTGAAAGCTAGGAACATCATAAAACTTTAGGAAGATTTGATTTTACAACCAACAATTAATAATGTATCCATTTTTTTTATTATGACTGGATTAATTTCATCAGTTATATACAGGAATGAATAATAAAAAATAAATATTTCCCCCATTAGGTTTCCCGGTTTTTATTTTAAGGAATGAGTGAGTTAAACATGTCATTAACAAAGTCAAATACAAAAATGCAACAAAACGCCTGTAAACAAAATCCATGAATTTAAAAAAGTTAATTGCTATGAGTAATTGACTGGATGGACAAGATTATAATTGTTAAATCATAGTAATATTACAGTGTTATAATTCAAGAATTTGATAAGACATGTTTCCTAAGTTTTAATAAATTTAATTTTTTTTTTAAATTTATTAACCTGAAAATTTCTATCTAAGCTGTAAAGTTGAAAATAATTTTTCACGTTACATTTAAATGTTAGATTAATATGATCTTGGTAAATATTATTTGAAGAACTTCAGCTTTCAAACGACAGAACTGTGGTCCTCTCTATGATTTGGAATTTAACATGAGTTTTTTAAATAGGCCTGTACCGACCAGTGAGTTTTTATTGATCAGTCGGCAACAAATAATTGTTTAATTCATAAGCAGAATGCTAAATTATTCTTTGGAATAATACTTTGGTGGCCTCCTAGAAATTCAGTAAGACATATTAATTCATGGTCTTATATTCAACTATCATCTTACAAAAATTTCTTTACTTGTACTCCCTCCCAACATGTGCGATAAATTGGCTTGTGAATGACTTTGAGACATTAATTAAAAACTATCTGATAACTTCTGGAAATGCCCCAAACTTTAAAATAAAACTGTGTTTAAGATAAAAAAGTTATGTGTCATTTTCAATAATCACCAAAAAACAGGACACTTCTAAGCACCTTAGTTTAAAAAGTTACTATTTATGTCTTTAACTTAATTATTTCTAGTTAACTCATTGAACAGTTTTTAAATTTTAGTTTCAATTAGAACTAAACCTTAATTTGTAGTCTGCATATTGACTGTTAATTTCTACTTGGCATCAGAATTGGTAAATATAATACTAATACCTGCTTATAGTTAAAAGATTTCTTTTTAATTTTTTTTATAACTTATTTTTGAAAATAGCCACACTGAATTTGAAAATGATCAAAGATATCCTGGATAACTTATTTTTTGTCACACAATACACATGCACCATACAAAAATTAATTAAAAGATATGTAATCAGCATGATAAATTATATGCTTTCTTTAAAGACATACAATTATTAATTAAATAAATACATTGAGATTATTAACCCCTTCTGATTCAAAATTAAGAAAAATAAACTTGAAGCAAACTTGATTGATGGACATTTTTTAAAAAAAATAATCTATTCATGAATAGTATGCCCTGCCAGAATTCTTCTTTATCCATAAATACCCACAGAAGTAATATATATTTACTTCCATAAATAAAAATCAAACTATTTTATTACTTCCAAGAGTTAAAAGTTGATAAAATTAAACTTCTTTTGTCCTGTCTCATGTAAAGATATATTTTTTATCCAACAAAATTGAATTCTGGTGTGTATTAATTGATGAATAGCCTAAAAGAAGTCAGAATTTAATTGGATTTTAAAATAAACCCCAATGTTGCACATTTTTTTTTTTTTTTTTTTTTTAAATCAAAATGAAAAAAAATTTCACCACTGATTTTTATTTTTTGAACATTGTTTATTTTTTAACCAGTAACAATAAGTGTTTTTCAATCACACAAACATTTTTTAAAAAATACTGAGTACAACAATAACACAATTGACATAGTAAACCATCTCCATTAACAGGAGACATATTTTGTGTCAGAGAAACAATACACTAATTGATGGACTGCCGAATCCCATGTTTCTCCGTATAGCTTATTTTAGAAGACTTGCTATTACAGCGCAGTTTCAGAGTCCACTGTCACATAATGTTTGCATTTGGTGTTGCCTGGATTAATAAATCAAGAGCTCAAAGAAATCCAGAAATAGAGTTTCCAACTTTCAGCTGAAAGATATTTACAAAAGTGAGAAAGCAGTGATATATTTGGTAGTCCTGTTGTTATATGGTCTCTGATAGGATCAATCTTTATTTTTATTTCTTTCTAAAATTATAAAACTAATTTAAAAAATGCCATATCCAAAAGTAATTTTTTAAGAATTTCAGAATTATTTTTTTAAAGAAAGAACATCTTATCGAGCAAAATGAAAACAAGAAGTCTAGCTTTTGTTGCTAGCTGATAGTTCTTGCGGAACATCTTGGCAACTTAAATTTATAGTGAATAATTACAAAATATCATTTCATAAATTATTGCTACATTTTCTATCTTGAATTGCAATTTATTTACAATGAATTTCTTCGTACGTGAAGTTTTAGAAAGAGAAAACAATAGGTATCCTTGGTGAAACCATAGAAGAATAATTGTTTACACAATAAGCCTATCAGTTAAAATTTCTTAAAACTTAATAGATATAGGACTTTAAATAAAAAAGACTATTTTCTGTACAAATAATAGTGGTTCACTGAAACTTTGTCCTACTCCCATGGTTTAGTTGTAATCACTAACTAACTACCGCTACTAGAAAGTACTCACAATTCATCTCTGTAATGGACACATTAAAAAAAAAAGTTGTGCACAGCACGATGAGGACATGCCAGATACAGGCAAACAAAAGTATTACTGTTTGCATGTGTGGCTTGTTAAAAGGCATTGTTCAGTATTATGACAAAAAATATATTTACATTAAGTTTATATCCTTAGAGCTTAAAGGCCATATTTTAACAATCACAGGCTCTGTTGTAATATGTCATTATTCTAGAAACAACATTGTTAGCTGTGATTAAGGCACACTCAAATTCATAATTGCACAATAAAGTTGATAAAATATGTTGGTGGATCAAGTTACCAAGAAATACATTTACATTAACATTTTATGGAATAAATTATTGACAAAATCACTGACAGATTTAATTTATCTCTTTCACTCATTTTCCTTCGCATAACCAAAGCCTCATTCACACCCCTTTTCTTGCCAACACCTCTGAATAAATTAATTTTATTAAGTAAACAAGATGAACAAATGTCATCTTTTCCTTCATTATCTAAACCAAAAGGCTCCAGTAATACAGCATTCATTTTAAAAAAATTAATAAAACTTGATGAGTTTTAAGGGAAAAACCCAGTGTTGTGAGGTTTTGAGAAAAATTGATAATAAAAGTTTCAACATTCCTCATGCAAGTATAAAAAATGTCAAGATGTCTTAAATATTTATTTATTGACTAACTGCTTTTTCAGTTGGCCTATGTGCCATATGCCATATTATTCTATTGAATGGCATGTAGCGGGGGATGGGGGGGATAACTTAAAGTTTCGAAAAAAACAACAACCTGACATCACTGTTTTTTCCTTTGAACATTTCAATTATATTTAAAAAACATGCAAAAGAATTATTGCTTTAAGATGACTTGTTTCTTTTCCTTTGAAGGCCATAAACATGCAGAGGAATGCATCATTGAGTTAAATTTTTCAAAAATTCTCATGGAATGTTTTTAACATAAAAAATATGAAGAAATGTTTATAAAGTAACAACTACTAACATACTGGTTAAATTATCTTACAGTTATTGCCTTTTGACATTTTTTAAAAATATATTTAAAAATTTGTTGTTATAGGTACAAGATTAGCAATCAAGTTTGAATTACATTTTAAAAAAATCTGAAATATGTTGAAAGATATTTATTGTTATTATTAGCTCCTTAGGTAGATAAGCATTGGAAAAAAACAACCTAACTGTTCTACATTAAAAAAATCATGAAAAACTTTCTCCTGAATTTTCTAGTCAGTAATTTCTTGATCCTGCTACTCTATCATACTGTTGATGACCTCTGCTGTGGGAAGGACCTTGAAAAGCTTGGTTATCATAGCCATATCTCCCATCATTATAATCAGGCCTATCATAAATGTGTTGATCACTACGGCCACGGTCTGAAGTTGGTCTTGCATACATAGGTAAATCTGTTGCAAACACATTTTGCTTCTGTGAATTTAGAAAATAAGATAATTTTAGTACAGAGAGAAAATGAAACATTAACAGAACTAAAAGTTTTAGATGAGTTTGATTTGATTCAAACACTTTGTTTTTGAGAAGGATACAGATGGATCTCTGCAGCACAGCCCCCCCCCCCCCCAATACACACACAAAAATGAGGCTTCAGCCTATAACTAAATAGAGTAGTATCATTTGCATAATAATATAATTTGAATAAGTCCTGCTAATGTTTTTTTAGCCAAACATTTCAATGAACTTAGTCATGATGTTAAAATGGTTTAGATTAATTTTCATTTTCAGTAAAAAAAAAAAAAAAAAATTCCCCTGTCAGGAAACATGGGAAAACATGTTTACTTTTGAAAAAAATTGTTTTTAGAATAAATTTTCGTAGCAGGATTATAATCTTGTTAGTAAAATTATAAATAAATTGACTGGCGAAGAAATTGTTAAATTTTATCATAAAAAATGATGGGTACACTCATTATTTAATTTTAACCAGATTGGAAAACACTGAAGTGATATACTGGTTAAAATATTTTGTAACTTAGAATAAAAAATTAATAGTACGCACGTTAACAAGCTTACAGTTACAATAATTTTCACAAGTATGAACTATAAAAAGCAATTTGTCTTAGACATTCCTTAAGTACAAGGATGAAGCTCGTGTGCGGTTGGCATGAATATAACTTTGTGCCAAGGCAGAGATGAAAACAAAGTTTGAGAAATTTGTAGTAACAGGCATTACATTACAAATGTTCAAATCTGTTCTCTTCACAATAACTTTTTTGCACAAGCAGGAAAGTGTGTCAGGGCAATGAAAGGATAGGAGGTGTTTATCTATAACTATACTTCATAAGTGGATATTTTATATAATTGTAAATCAATACTTAAAGATGTGTACTCCTTTGTAGCTAAGCATGCACCAAAAGGTTTTAAAAATATTCTATTCACTACTTTATTTTGAGTTCAGAATTAAGTACCAACATCAACTAGATTTTGAAGGAGGACTTGGTGGACCATGGGCCATGTGCACAAGTAGCTTGCCTATAGCTATAGAACACTGGTTCCTTAACGACTTCTGTTAGTATTTTTAACTATATTTTTATATGATATATACATACAACACCATTCAAAACTTAGTCATTTTATTAAAAAATATGGACACACCTTTTCCCCCTCAAAATATGGGGTGCGCCTTATATGCTGGTCATGTAGAATTTTTTTCCCTAAAAATTGTGTATAATAAAGGGGGCACATCTTATATGCCACTGCACCCTATTCGCAGACAAATATTTTAAATATTTTTATATTAGTATTTGAAAAATGTTGCAGCCATTGAATTGATGCATTGAATAAGTCTTAGTGCTCCTGAGCCCAAAAGCCTGGATTGAGTTTGTCATGCATGGTGTAGATAAGTGTGTAGAGTAAAGAACTAAAAGTAGTTTTTGTGATAGCACCTTAACATTATTCAAACAGATTTTCTCTTTCCTGTATTCAAATAAACTTTAAGTTTTAATGTAAACAAAGCTTCAATGCACACAGTGTCAACAAAGTTCATCTCTCAATTATCATTTGGGTTAAAATTACTGGACAGAAAAATGTTAAACCTGTTATCAACTGAGGATATAAAGTTTAGTGAGTATTGATTTAATATTATTAAAATTATTAAAATAAATTTATAAAACAATGAGACTTTATTAAAGGTTATACTTTATGGAATACACAGAAAAATCATCCAATGTGCTAATACTAGAAAGGTCTATGGATCAAAAAAAGTTTAGGATAGATCATGGGAATTCCATTTTTTACACAAGTTTGTGTGAGCTTTAACTTGTTAATGAACATATCTTTAAAAAAAAATAATAGAAAAAAAAACAACATAAAAATAACTTCACAGGTTACATGAGTCATTGATTTCATCCTTCCAAATTGAAATATTTCAGACTATTTGAGTCACTTTTCAAGTTAAATAAATAAATAAATAATATTGATGCAAAAGGAATGTCATTATCTTGATTTAGTAAAGGTTATCATACCTTATTATCAAGGTTATTATTATACTAAGTTGTATGAACATACACATTTTGTAGCTAACCATCTCAACATAAACTTTTTTCATGGTTTCGATGTGATGTGCTCATGGGGGGAAACATATATATTATGTGATGTCATTACATACAGATTCATATGGATCATGATCCCTATTATGTCCAGCTTCCCATTGCTTAGCTTTTCCAGCTGGTTGATGTATTTGCTCTGAATAAATTAGCTCCTGATGGTGAGCCCGTGGCTGTACCATCTGCTTCATGGTAACCTTCATTGTCAAAAGCAAATGAATGTGGTGCACTGGGTAAGACTCGGCTAACAGCCCCATAATCCTTCTGACGCATTCAAATCATAAAAGTATGCATCAAATGGGTGAAAGAATAAATTTATGACATTATATTTTTAATTTTAAAAAAATTACTAAAAAAAAAAGCTGTGAATCAAAAATTCAATTATCATATAATTTAAAAAAAAATTAAGATGTTTAATTAATAAACTGTCCACTATTAATGAGACCAGTTTCATTTGGCATGACCAAATAACAATTCATGCACAATATTATGACATTTTTTCTATAGGAATAAGACTAGCTTTTTAATTTTTAACATTGAGTTTATTGTTGTTGAAAAAAAGACTAATTATTTCACTCCCTTGAACCATTCAGCAGATTGCTGTTTTTGTATTTATTAAAAAGAATGACAAACAACAATTTTGTTGTTGTTATATGACACGAGAAACACAGAAATGGGACATTTAGATTGGTGTAAGTCTATAAAAATATGACTATGAAAACATGTGGCAGTTTAAAAACTTGATTTAAATATCTGAGCAAGAAAATATGATAAAGAATACCAGTCAATGCCAAGATAATATTAAGGCTGCTTGGTACAGATAAAATGCAAAGGCTTTATTAAGGAAACAGGAGCTCATTTACCATTCAAGTAAACAATACATAACTAACCTTATTACTAATATTACTGAAGATTAATAAAGCTTATTAAAAAAAGGACTTTACAGAAATTTACAGATTATAGCATATTTCTACAAAAGAATAACATGCTTTTGAAAACTATAATGCTAATATAGCAAATTTGAAATGGATGAGTTAATAATATATTATGATTTATGAAATCGTGATGAAGTGATAAAACCCAACCACCAAATATACATTCAAATATGAAATTAAGGGTTAGAAAGATATGCACATGACAAATTTTGAGACGTTTTCGTTCATTGGTTGAGGTAGATACAAAAGAAATGAAATAATGAAATGGCCTTACTTGTTCATGCCTTGGTTTGGGAGCCACTGCTCTGCTCGCAGGTCTAGGGCCTGCTGGTACTGATCTGCCTGCCAAAGGGCCTTGTGGTTTCTTCTTAGGATTTTTGCTGGGTGTATTGTAGCCAAATATCTTTATGAACACACCCATGAAAACAACAACACCTATGCACATTAGCAGCACAGCCCACCAGTGGTCCTTGAGAAGAAAAGTGGAAATAAAGGTGTAGCCTTCATTTTCAACATTTTTTACCTTTACATTTACAAAGTTGTGTGGTTGGTGGGTTGGGCAGGGGGGGAGGGAAGGAGGAAAGGGGGTTGAAGCTACAAGAGAGAAAATATTTCAAATTTTTTCTTTGAGATGAGATTGAACAAAATAGGGAAATTTATCCAGCCCCTGGACATTTTGTCTCTTGGGTAAATTAGATAAGGAACTATGGGATATTAATGATAAACAATTTTCTAATACAAAATATAATTTGCTTGCTGCTTGTATGTAAACTTATTATTAGATAAGTCTATAACCAACCTCAATCCATGTCCTAATATTTCTTAAAGTTAGGGGATTAAAGATCAGGTCCGTCAATTGCTTAAAGGGACCCTCAGCATCAACATTCTTACACTTTGAGAATACATCACAAAATCCTTTGTAGTCATTGCAAGGTGAACCTAAATAAATAAGAAATCTTTGTTTAAATACCTCTAAAAGAAAAAGCATTAATATTACATTTTTTTTACAATGGTTAATCTTGCTCACTGCTATACCATATTGCTCTGAATGTAGCAGCAGTTTTTCCCTCTAAATTCTTTAAATTATGAGTGTAGTCTACAATAGCCATAACAATAAATATGTAGGATGTAACTTTTAAACTTATTGGACTGTTCTTCAAATAAAACATGGAAAATTAAATTCTGTATTGTCAACATTGTGATTGAAGATCAGAACCCTATGCAAAGTGAAATGTCTGAAAATACATTAATGTAAATATAACAATTATGTAGAAAAATGGTTCCAGTGTTTTCATATTTCCAAATTAAAAACAAAGGCTAACAGATACACAAAAAAAATGAAAAAAAAAAATGAGGGGAGGGGGGATGTTGTTGTCATTCAATGCATCTCTCTATAGAAGAATCTTAGTATTCTTAGTTACCTGAGGTAAAATCTAATAAAACTTTGAGATATAGTCAAAGATAATGACCAACATATCAGTAATGGGAGAAAACTTGTGGTGATGACAACTTATTGCTGCCCTAATAGTACAACAACTTACTGATAACATGGATTCTAGTTTTAAAAAAAATTACTTAATGTTTAGGTTCTGAAATATGTTATTACGAATAAAAGGAACATTTTAAAAATAGAGTTCATTTTTAGGTCTAAATGACTTAATGCAATTAAAAATATTAGATTCCTTAGCACTGTGATTCTTAAATTTAAAAAAAAAAAAACTTTCATTTTTAGGGTTCTTCACCCTACCCATGAACATAGATTCCAATTAATTTGTGCAGTTGTTTATTTGGGACAGACAAATCAAAAGTTCCTTGAAAATGTGTTTTGTTCAGTGCTAGGTTTCAATGAAAATACAGATTAAAATGCCCCACACAATTATTATTTTAAGAATAGCACCATAACACTGAGAAATGTCAGAAAAACAAAATAGATAAATTATGAGCATGATATTCCTGAGCTTGGGGTGTGTCTTGCTAAGAAAACAATACTTTATGTAGACAACCAGTGCAATAATTATATTACATTTTGTTTGCCAATTTTAGCTGGTGTAAGTAAGGCTAGCTGATGTAAATAAGGCTTGCTTCATTGATTACCAGTAAACTGTTACCTGATGGTCGTTTAAGACCCAAAGTTGTGCTTTTCTGGCCGTCACGTATTTTCATAAGCAGATCTTTAAATTTTGCATTGGCATCCACTTTACCCTGGTCATATGAACTGATACACTCGGAAGATTCGCTCTCTTCTAAAATATAAATTTGAAGAAAAAACAACTATGTAAGATGTAAAATATTATTTTAACTCATGTTGAAGCCACAAGACAGAATACACATTTGCATTTCAAGTTTGAGAAATCAGAAATAATTTTTGTTATAAATATAACATACAAGAACATATTTAAATACTTTATATAATAAACAATGACTTCATAAAGCAGTGAGCATAAAACCAACAAGTACAATATTAACAGAGTAAAACCTACTTACTGCATGAGATGTAACACATCTGCTCATCAGTAGCACCCTGGGCAACAGTCATGAAACATTCTATCCAATCTATTCGAGAGCAAACGGATCCAATGCATTCCTGTGGTAAACAAAGTTCAGATTTCAGAACAGTTATTTATTGCTATTTTTAAGTGGATATAGATTTGGTGGTTTATCTATTTCAGAATTAAGGTTGATTCCTTAGAGGTTGATTCCTTAGAGTTGATCAAATAATAAAAAAAAAAAGAAAAATGCTTTCACAATAATTGTTACAGATTATGAAATTAAACCAATAGCTAGAACTTAAAGAAAAAACTCACCCCAAGTTCACAAACTTTATTGAAGTTATTGCAAAATGTTCTGTTTTCTTTATGCGAAGGTGGTGGGCAAGTGGCGGCATTAGTAACAACAGTTAAGGTAAAATGGCAAAAATTGTATTTGTAACAGTGTTAATGAGAGAAATATTTATTCAAATATTGGATTTATTTTGCATGATGTAGATACATGAATTTCATAGAAAACTGGGGATATGCCTAGCCAACTAATTTTTCTTGGAACATCAGGATTTAACTTCTATTTAAGAGGACTGTTTGACTAAATCAGTTGAAAGGAAACCCTAACCCTGGATATTGTCTTCAGCCACTTTATGCTTTTTTTTTTAAACACATAAGAGGCCTCATTTGAATTAAAACAATTAATGCAGAAAATCTCAAATTAATTTTTTCATTCTTTAATTGTTTTCAAAACCCACCCCTCTCCATTTTGTTAAAACTACTTATATATGAGCATACAGGATCATAGCTTAAAATACATATTTCACATCATTTTAATATTACTTGAGTTTTTACCTTATAATAAGTTGTATAAACTTCAGTCAAATAAGTGCATATATTTTTTTTGTTAAGGATTAAGAAAAAAAAAATTATGCAGATAAATAATAACAATATTATAGTAAGGATATCCATTACAGGATGATGCATCATTACAGTCAGTTTCAGCTAAACAAGGAGTACCTTGCGATTGATACGTACATGAACTTGCACAGCACTGACCTTGGGTAGGACTGCAAGCCAATGAAAAAAATAAAATAATTACTGCAAGCTAAAGGGAAAAAAATGAAATATTTAAGCACCCAATGAGACAAAAAAAAATATAAAAAGATAACACCAACTAATGAGAAAGCTAACAAATCACTCAAAAATTTAATGTTCTCCACAATGGCTGCCTGAAAGAGCCTTTCAAAGTTAAGACTAAGTGAACGATGGGTAGATTCTATACCAATTCTCTTCTCACTAGCTATGGAATGGCTTATGCAACAAACCACTCACTAGATATGGCTTGGCTCATGCAACAAACCACTCACTAGCTATGGATTGGCTAGGGAAGATGCAAGAAATACAATGAAATGTAACTCTGTGCTTGAGGAGAGAATACTCCTGATAACATAGGATTGTATTAAAAGACAAAGAGACTAGCTGGACATGCTGGTTCCATGTGTCTTAAAGTCAATGCAAGGAAAACTTAGTTTATGAGAAAAATGCCAGTGTGGAAGACATAATTACTGGTAACAACAGCTCACAGTAAGATGCAACAGTTTTGGATTATCTAGGAAGTAGGTGACAAATTGAAGAAACTTAAAAGCATGCACACCGTGCTCACTATGAATCAGGATGAGGGGAGACTACAGGCATATCTAAAGGAAAGGTGGAAGTTTTCTAGACCAAATGCCTAAATAAGGAATACAGAATCCTTTGGCCAGAGGCAACCTTGAATGAGGAACTGAGGTGGAATGGAGATGGATAACTACAGCAGAGATTGTACAGGTGTGTTTCTAGTGATGGCTTGGTCATGTTAGTGTAATGCCAATAGCAGCCAATTGAAAGAAACGTCTTTACAGGGTTATTGTCCTTAACAGCTGATGGCACATGAGGAACGAATGAGAAATAAATAAAACAAAGTGTTCCAGTTCTTAGAGAAAAAGAGAAAAATTTTATGTTGCTATAATAAAACTTATATCTCTGAACTGACTGAGAATATTTTGAACGTTTTTTATTACAGAAAAGACACAAAGAAAATCATGGAGCACAAGCACCCATATTGAGAGGGAACTTATTTCATTATCATACTTCTGATATAAAAACATAAAAAAGAATAAGAATTAAAACTTGGTAAACCTAAAATTTAGTCTTAAATATAAATTTTATACCTGAGTGCTCTTACCCTACATAATTTGCATATATGATTTTAAAAATATTTGTATTGATTTGAATTTGTTTAGCAGACATAAAATTCCATAATTATCCTTGGACAAATCTCTAAGCTATCAATTTTAAAAAAAAGGCTAAGACCAACATAATGACCTGCATTCACCCTTCCTTAGTGTACATGATGAGTTAGAGGGTAGGTTAGTTTGAAAATAGCAGCACTCATCCTTGCAGTCTTCTTCATAGCCGCAGTCACATTTTTCATTGGCCTCTACAACTCCATTACCACAGAAGGCATTTTTGGAAGCTGGGGATATATGTCCAAAACAATGTCTTCATTATCTAATTTAACTTTTTACATTTATACATCAAATATCTTTTGTTTTGCTCCTTTATTTATCAAGAAAATACATCATCATGTCAAACTAATCTTTAAAGAAATTATGTTACAGAGTTACGGCAGTAGGCCCCATATCAATGTTAAAGAGCTGTAGTAAGCAAATTAATCAATTTTGGGCATCAGAAAGAGTAAATAATTGCTGGTAATTAAAAGGACTTCAAATCAAAAAGATATTTTAGTGCTTAATGTTTAAATTACAGACATGTTAAATTTTTACTCTAAACTTTTCTTTCAAAATTGGTTGACAGCCTATCTATCACTTTGATGAAAGCTAAACAGTTTACAAACTTTTATACATACAATTCAAAACCAGTATTGAGAAAATAAGAATTAATTTTTAAGACCTCTGGTTAAATAAAGAGAACTGCACATTTGTGCCAAGGGATGAAACTACTCACTTTGGAAACAATTATTTCTTTTCCCTTTTGGTGCCAAGGTATCCAGAACTTTGGCTATATCATTTTTGCTACAAGAACTAAATTTAGCATTGTTGGGCAAGTTTCCTTGAGTTGCACTTGGAAACATGATATAGTTCCCAGATGAAGAATCTGGTTGTGATGTCCCATATGGTGCACATTCCGCCTTTGCATCATGCTGATGAGATATAAATAAAAACAAAAAATCTTAAATTATATATTTACTATCATTTCATGCATATACATTTAACACTTTGCCCATTACTACTACTACATACACCATAAATGTCAGAAAGCAGAATGACCTTAGTTATTTTTTTGTGAATTTAATTTGTTGATGCTGATGTATGTTGATTGCAGTAATTATTTTGCAAGATTTTTCATTTTAAAATAAAGATGCATCAAATTACTATTGCTCAGGTACTTGGATTCAGAAAAGACAGAAAGCAATTACTTTATGAGCTGACTTTGTGCTATGGAGCAATGAACTGCAAACTATAAATTTTACACACCTGAGCACCAAAATTGTGTCCAACTTCATGGGCAAAAGTAAGCTGTGACACTCGAGTGGGCACCTCCTGGTTGAAGTTGATCAGTGTAACAATGCCTGTGTTTAAACTTCTGTCAGAGATTCCGTTTTTGTCATCCCTCACTGCACCGTATTTACCACACACACCAGAATTACGGGCTTCAATAATCAATAAATGTTTCAAATTAAAATTTACATTCTACTGAAATCAAATAAAAAAAAACAACTACAAAATTTATTTGAAAGTCTTACAAAAAAATTGAGGTAAAACTCCGATATAGTCGGTAATTAAAATAGACCCAAAACAGCTTTAATAAAATAAAATACACCCAAAGCAGCTTTAAACTTTAATAACATAAAATACACCCAACAAAGCTGTAGTTAAAACAGTGTTACATTTATTTAAAGCACCATTCTACTCTGAACCACAACAGACTGTCTAATCGTGGATAGTTTTCGACAAGCGTAAACAGGAAGTTTGGAAACCTGCCTGTGCGCCGAAACTGGTTATGATAGGCAAATTCTTGCAGATATGGCGAAAACTATGCACGACTTCCTGATTACGCTTGTCTTGTCGAAAACTATCAGTGATTAGAAAGTCTATTGTGGTTTAAAGAAGAATGGCCCTTTAAATAAACTTAAAACTGTTTTAACTACAGCTTTGTTGGGTGTATTTTATGTTATTAAAGCTGCTTTGGGTGTATTTTATTAATTTTATTTAATTACCGACGCTATATCAGAGTTTTAACAAAATTAATTCTATATATTAGAGGCTTTGGAACATGCTGTTTTACATTTATTTTATGTCATATGGATTTTTGTAGTCAGTAAATTTACATTAGTTTAAACTGGAGTCCACGGAGTGCATTCATCAAGAATCATATCTAGAGTTTGCTAAAATATGTTATATCAGTTTAAAAAATAACAACTATTTTTCCCCATTGTGCCCATTAATAATTTTTACAATTTTTAAATTGCACTATGAACTGTACTGAATCCCATGCACTTACAATCAGGGGTAGCCACCCAAGCAAGGCCAAGGGTGCCACCAACAAAGTCTCTGTAAGTGAACGTGTGCACTAGACAGAAAGTATCATGGTTCTCATCAGCAGTCAAGTCAAGGAAATTACTGACGTCTAAGTTATCAGTACAGTAACCAGTTTGCCAGGTACCAGAACCACATCCAGTGATAACCTAAGAAAATAAAAGCCATAATGGTAGTTCATGCTTATAAACTGATGCTATCAAATTTAAAAAAATAAATAAGTTTAACAAACTGACAATGTTTTCTATTCAAATATAGTACATCAGCAAGGAGTTTATTTGAAATATTTCCAATAAAAAGTCATCCCAATCATTCGCCCGCCCCCACCCCACTTTTACATCATCAAAAGTGAGCTTGAGATCAAAGTGGTTTTGTTAATAAATTATTATGTTTCAAATGAGTAAGTCTTAATTGTGAACAGCTTTATCAAATGCTATTTATGAATTTTATATGAGTTACTATTTTTAAGGAATACTTTCCAATCATTTTTTTGATGTATTACTAAGCTATGATATATGGCAAGTATATAACTTATCATGTTTAAGTCAGGTTTGTTAAAAAAATGTCCAATATTTCAAGTGTCCATTTGAATAGTTTCGTTTAAAATGTTTTTCTATTTCTCTAAAAGTCAAATTCCATAGAATCAATTTTGTTCAACTTTACGTGGCCTTAATTAAATGTTAAGTAAAGAAGCAAAAGAAATCTTCATAATAAAGATATTAAAATGTTGAACAAGTGGGACTGACTGTGGATCTTTGTAATTGAAAACCAACACCCCTGGAGCGGATGGTGTCATCAAAAGTGTTAAAGACTGTTGTCAGATAAATATCATTCAAAGCCTTCACATGGCTGCCAAACAGGGAAAGGATTTCTTCTTTGGCTTTCTCCTGTGGACAAAAGGATAACATGATATGTGAGTAGTATGTGAATTGTTTGAGATTAGTGACAATTAATCTTAACAATCTTTATAGTTTTAATCCAGGATTTTACTATCATGGTGCTTTTAACTAACAAATAAAAGACAGCAAAACATTTTTATATTATCATATACAGAGGGGGTCTTGTCTTGGAATCTGGATGCCCCAGGACTTGAACAATTTGGAATCTGAACAAAATTCCAGCAAATGGTCGCTCAAAATCTGAATGCTGCTTTGGAATCCAAATCCCCAGCACTTTATTCATAGATTTTGTGGGATCCAGGAAGGGATTATTCCAGTTTCTGTCTTTTTAAAGTGGAAAAAATTTATTGGGACTTGAAAGATTTGGAACTCAAACAGGTTTCTGGAATGGATAAAGCTGAGATTCCAAGGCCCCACTGTATTTTCAATGTGCCACTTGAAACTTTTTTTTCCATTAGGATTAAGATATCTGCCAGTTCATTTATTAAACAATCCTAGCCTATATTATTATTTATCACTCAATGCCTTTCAACTGGAAACAGGAGTTAGACAATGATGTCTCTTGTCGCCTTTCCTATTCATCCTTGCTATTGCCTGGATAATTAAAGTATCCACAGACAAAATGAAGAGCGGGATACAGTGGAAATGCTGAGAACAACTGAATGGCCTAGACTTTGCAGATGACATTGCACTTCTGTCCCACAGCAAACAACAAATGCAGGAAAAGACATGAGATGAAGCCTTCTTTTCGGCACAGCTTGGACTCAAAATAAGCACAACCAACCAAGAACATATCACCTGGAAATGCACTGGAAGATGTGGAGGACTTCAACTATTTGGGGCAGCTGCATTGACATAAATGGTGCATCAGAAGCAAATTAGGGATAGAATTGGAAAGCTAGGTCTACATATGTGCTTTAAAGAAAATATAGGAATCAAAGGAGCTGAATCTGCAAAGACACTTGCCTTAGAAAGATCCTGAACATAAAACATCATCATCAACAAAGATTAACTGGAGAGCACATACAAGGAGCTTAATGATGAAGGCCATCTTAAGCAAAAGATGGAGGTGGGTAGGATACACTATTTGTAAACCCCCATATAAAAGCACAAGACCATCCCTAACATGGAATTCACAGGAAATGGAGGCAGACACAAAAAGTATGGGATACACTTGGAAGCAACTGGAAAGGAAATTTCCTGGAAATTCTTATTGATGGCAAATGCCCCAGGTGAGGGAAAAGGCATAAATAAGTAAGTAACCAATATTATTAATTACAACACAGAAAATTTAAGATCATTCTAACTAAAACTGACCATTATCCAAATACTTGCTCTGAACATTACACAAAGTCAGTTAATATAAACTTTAAAAAGCCAATATTATTGTTATTTCCATGTATTACTTCCATTTACAAAATAATTACTCTTTGACATTTTAAAATTTCTCCTCTGAGTACACTCATTTAAGTGCAAATTTAAAAATTAAAAAAAAACAAAAAAACATGCATCTGGGCCTTCAGACATTTCAACTTAAGTTGCCACCCAATGAGTTTGCATTTCCAACTTAATACTCAGCTTAATCATTAATTTTTTGGGGCTACTATTGAAGAAATAAAATTCTCACTGCATTATTTTTAGTTTTTGCCATGAAATGATCATAAAGTAGTTTATCAGCTCTCAAACTCATGAAGCAAGTCTTTTTGCCCTCCTCCAGCTGTCGCCTCTGTCTGGACTTTGCAGAATTGGCTTCTGCCGAATATTTATTGTGTAATGAGTGTTCAGATGAACTCTGAGAAAAGAAGAAAAAAAAAATTTGACTGTCACAAGGCATTTCTTTAACAAATCAAACATTCTAAAATTATTAATGGTATTGGGAACACTTTCATTTTTATTTTATAAAAAGAACTTCATTAGGTCAAGGAATACACTTTTATTTATCAAATGTTTACATACTATATATTTAGGGTTTAGGATAGATAAGACAGTTAACATATTTAGATGTAAGAAATGTCAAATCGGAATTGGACTCTTTAATTTTTGTTGTTATTCAGGCTTCCTTCCACCCCGTATCCGGAATTTTCGTCGAAAGAAATTTCGTCGACGGTAAATTGATGGACGGAAGTTTGATCGACCGGAATTTTGATCGAACGGAAGTTTGGTCGAACGGAAATTTGATAGACCGGAAGATTGACCGAACGGAAATTTGATCGACAGGAAGTTTGGTCGAACGGTAATTTGATCGAACGGAAGTTTGACCGAACGGAAATTTGATCGACAGGAAGTTTGGTCGAACGGAAATTTGATCGAACGGAAATTTGATCGACAGGAAGTTTGGTCGAACGGAAATTTGATCGAACGGAATTTTGACCGAACGGAAGTTTGATCGAACGAAAATTTGGTAGAACTGGACTTTGATTGAACGGAACTTTGGTTGATTGTTTTTTTAAATATAAGAGGTGCCTGTTTTTTAAATCTAAGAGGTGCCAGGGAGAAATGTGGATAGTGTAATTTGTTCGAGCTAAACTTTGTTCGATTCTTCTTTTTATTTTTCTTGTAAATAAATTTTATGATTAAGACTTGCCAGTGAGAATTATGGAGATCTGTTTCTGTGTTCTAAAGGATGTGTGTACGAAAGGAATTTTGTTTTCAAACAGAAAAATACGAAACAGTAGCCATTTAATCATTGAGAAATTAACGTATCAAGTTAACATTTAAATACCACCACTAAAACGTCTTTTTTTTAAATGTATTCTTTCGAACAGTTTTTCTATCTCAATCTTAGCCACGTTTTTATAAAAATTCTTAGAAAATCGGATCACCTTATTTAAATGTGTGACGCGGGACAACACTGATTTCTAACAACAAGAGTTCTAATTTTGTTCGGTATTTAGTGGCATCAAACCGATAGGTAGTCCTTAAATGACAAGTAATCAAAATGGCATCCTTGTCAGAGGATAACTTTGTTACAAGCACCAAAAATAAAATAAAACTTGTAGTTGATGGCTACATCTACCTGAAAGAAAAGCAGCGTAACGATAAAATCTATTGGAAGTGTGAAAACTTCAAAAAACTTTCGTGCCCATGTCGAGTGGTAACTGTTAACAACACTATTATTACCAAACAAAGCAACGAGCACAGCCATGCAGCCGATAGCTCCAAGGTTGAAGTTAATGTAGTTATGAACCAGATTAAAAGAGACGCTATAAACACATGCGACTCTCCGCATTATATTGTATCTAATGCTTCATTAAATCTAACACCAGCAACGAAAGGTCAACTGCCTTCAGTTGAAGCTATGAAAAGAAACATAAGAAATCATAGAATAAAAGAGACTCGGGGTCCAGCTATTCCTACTCACAGGAGGGACATTAGATTCCTTGGCGAATATAATTCTACAGAGAATGGTGAAGACTTTTTACTGTTTGATTCTGGGCCGGTGGATGACAGAATTTTAATATTTTCAACCAGGAATAACCTACGTTTACTTGCAAGCTCAAAAAACTGGAATGCAGATGGTACTTTTAAAACAGTACCACCTTTATTTGAACAATTGTATACAATACATGGCTTACGTGAACATACTGCTGTTCCATTGGTTTATGCACTTCTTCCAAACAAAACTGTACAAAGTTATATACAACTTTTAAGAGCTATCAAAGACTTGGAGTCTGCTTGTAATCCTCAAACTTTTCTCATAGACTTTGAGCTTGCAATGGTAAATGCCATAAATGTTGAGTTCCCTCAAACAATTATTCGAGGATGCTTTTTCCACTTCTGCCAGTGTATCTATAGAAATTTGCAAACAAATGGCTTGAAGCTAAATTACAACTGTGACCCCGAATTTGCATTAAAGATACGAATGTTATCTGCCTTAGCATTTGTTCCTACACAACATGTGGTAGAGTATTTTGAGTTACTTTGCAACAGAAATATTTTACCCCCTGAAGCTCAAGTAGTTGTTGAATATTTTGAGGACACATGGATCGGTCGACCTAATCATAGTCACCGTCGTCCACCTCGATTTCCCATTCATATGTGGAATTGCTTTGATGCTAGTCAACAAGGTTTGCCAAAAACCAACAATGTTCTTGAAGGTTGGCACAGGGGCTTTCAGAACCAAGTTTGCGCTGACCACCCCAACATTTGGAAATTTATAAAAGCTATCAAACGTGAACAAAGTTTGAACGAACTTCGTATTGAACAATACATCAGTGGTCAAGAGCCTCCTCCAGGAAGAAGACAATATAAAGATTCAGCAGAAAGACTCACTCGCATTGTCAATTCTTTTGAACCCAATATTCAGGCTGAGGACTATTTACGTGGAATAGCACATAATATTGCCTACTAAAGTGTGACATTAAATTTAATGAACCAACAGTCACAATAGAACTGTTTTATTATATTTATATATCATATATAACAGTATGGGACTTCATTGTTTGGATATAGTCCTTCTAAAGTTCATAACATCTGGTGATGTTTGACAAGACCCATTGGTTTCTTCATTTTATCTGTGAGCACTGTAAGTTTTCTGAAATTATTGTCTATAAGAACTTACTTCATGTCAAGAAATGAAGTATACCCATTATGTATTCCTTACTATTGTTACTCTATGAAACAACATGTGACATGACCTTAAGTTATGGTAACTTTTTTCTGATATTGATCAATGAGTTTTTCATCTTGCTAATGTGTTTTAGATGTTGGAACAAAAGAAAATTTTATGCATTGTTAGCTGTTAAATAGTTAAGTAATGTTTAAATGGATTTAATTGATAATTGAAATAATCTATACCACAGTAAACTTTTCTACTATGAGAGAATATATATATATTCTTTTAGTTAGTGACAACTGACAAGAAATAAATTATTTTTTAAACTTCTTTTGATAAATTTCTCATTTTATTTATATTGTTTATACAAACAAATAAATATCCCATTTCTCAAATTATATTTTAGTTTTTGGATCGACCTATTAACTGAGAATTTACAATGAAGATTTTAGGTCATCTGGGCTGAAGAAAACCCATGTTCATCTAGATTCTAGAATATAGTGTGACTTTGATCTGTGCCACTGTTTTGAAAGAGATTCAAATAGTGTCCTCAGAGCCTGGTGTTAAATTGGTATTTTCATCAAGAAAATCAATGTTTCCTTCTTGATTTATTTAAAGATTATTGGCAAAGTTTAGTCAATATATTTCTAAGAATTCGTAAAGTGACTAGTTTTATCACCCTTTTTAACCCAAACCTAAACTTGTGTACATCATCATATACAATTGTCTCATGTGAAGATTAATGTTATATATTATTTAATTAATACAAAGACTTAATATCTAGCATTTGATAAAGATCCCTTAAACATTGTTCCCAATGTAAAACATGCAATTGACATATTCAGATAAATGCAATTTAAAGTATTTTATTGCACAAATATTGTACATTATTTACAATAGACCTTTGTGGACCAGAAAGATTCAAATAAAAATTCCAATTCAACAAATCAATGCTCTTTTTAAAAAAAGTTGAAATCTAAAGCGACTCTGTAATATAAATTAGGGGGCCTATTATTTTTTATAGTAATAGAATTTAAATTTCCTTTCAGTAATTTTTTTTTAATGTTTTTTTTTCCAAATGTAATAAAATGGACTTTTTGTCTCAATTGATATTTTGAAAAATTGTGTTAATATTTTAATTATAATTTTTAAGAAACAGTGTTTGTGACAAACTTTAAAAAATGTGTTTGTGTAAGTTCAATGTATAACTGATTGTATGTGAGAGATTTGAAAGTTCCCAATTTTTTTTATTTGCAAGATATAAGACATATATACTATTCAATCTAACACTACAGTCAAGTACAACTTATGTTGTTAGTTACTGTTTATAACTTCCATTTAACCTTTTTAATTTTGATTTGTTAAATG
Source organism: Lymnaea stagnalis (assembly GCA_964033795.1). Lineage (NCBI taxonomy): Eukaryota > Metazoa > Mollusca > Gastropoda > Lymnaeidae > Lymnaea > Lymnaea stagnalis. The sequence continues at coordinate 273,385 of CAXITT010000857.1, forward strand.
GTAGGCATTTTACATGACCCTAATTCTCAGACTTAAATCCTCTTCATAACCTATGGCACAATTTCTTAATTCGCAATGTCTGCAGCCCCAGGGGTTGTGGTCTGCTGGAGGACACAAACATATTTTTAGCTTAATCACATAAAGTACCAAATAATATAAGATAAATTGAAAAATGCATCCCAAAATTCTTATTTTTTTTAGGTAATAATAGAAAACAGTTATCTACTATCAGAACAACACAAGAAAAAAAAGAGACAAACATATTTTTAAAATCACTTTCCATTAATTTGGTTTGGAAAAGGAATGAGGAGACAATAATAAGTCAGGAATGAGAAAGGGTTGGTAAAGAAAGCTTGTAAAATGTTCATTAGTAATATGCAATCATCAGCTAAAGTTTCACTTCTGAGCAGATTTTTCTTTTTATGGGGGAATTCTAAAAAAGGACAAAATGAAAAGTTATATTCATTAAAGTCAAAGTTAATAATGAATGAAGATTAACAATATTTATGCCTACCATAAATAGCAATTTAGAAAAATTGCTTTGTGTATAATATAACTGTGCAGGATTTTTCCTCTTAGATAAAAAGATAGGTTAGATCTTACATGAAAGTTTTATATGAATCTATGAGTATCCCGAGTATAGCTACATTTGGACTAGAAATAATACTTCAGACCAGGTGTTTCCCAAATTAAAATAAAACATAATGAATCAATCTGGCACTGGTACCTAGTGCAATTTTGTACACCAATCCACCTAACTTAACAGTTTGGCAAAAGCTGCTATCTAAGACTATTGCTATAATGTCCAGTTCATGTCCATAGTATAGTATTACTTATATGTAATTTAGCTCTTCTTCTTGAATGTATCCATTAGGCCGACATTGTAATTCATAATATTAAGTCTCAAGCTACAAAAAAGTAAATTAATAACATTATAGAAACTTAGCCTGCAATATTTTTAGAATAATATTTATAATTATAATTATATTATTATATACTACTACTACTGGTATAAATTATAAAGTAGGCTACATCATCTGACATCTGATATTTTTATAATAATTCAGGTGAAGGTGTTATTAAACCCTTATTTACTAACTTAAACTTCTACTACAACTTCTAAGCAAACCTTAATTAAAATTTAATCTTACAAAGTCTTTGGCGTAGGCCTAGGCTTCTAAACTATGACTATGACTAAACTAAGCCCAACCTAGTAGACCAAGTGACCTGAGCGTAGCTGCCTGAGTAATACTGACATTTTCATTTACATTACACTACACAGATTCCAGACATTGCAATGATTGTGTTTGATTTTGAATCGATAACTATTCGTATTTATAACCTTAAAAATGTATGGTAAATTCCGAGAGAGCGGACATCTTGTTTCCAAGGAAACGTACTAAATCATATCATTATAAATGAAATGTTGCAAACATTTAGTATACAAAAACTCTCTTTTGACAAGGAAATGTTAAAATAAATAAAATTGTATCATTTAAAAAAACAAACTAATTATCAGCAGACCATTCTTAAAAAAATTAATCAGTTTAGTTCAGTTATAACTCACCTCTCTTATATGCCTAAAAGATGGTTCCTCAACTGGCCGCCACATTTTACTGAGCTTTTCATAAACCTCTCTGTCTCCACAAATACCTGAGGCTGACCTCTTGTGCCTGTGAAGAGATTCAGAATTCCCCTTTTATGGCCACCAGTGACATGAAAAAAATATATTATCTTAAAATTTAGAAATACAAACATAAAAAGCCACTAACCTCTTTAAAATTGAGTGCCTCTTCCACATTTCCATTAATTCTTAAAACAAAAATGCCTGCCACTTTTTTTAAGGTGTCAAGATAGATGCTTTTTAACTATCATTTAACAGACTCTTTTCAATTTTCTAGGAACATTTTTATAAGTAACGTTATTTTTATTTATTTAGGCATTTTTATATAGCGCTTATCATATTTATAACATCTCTAAATTTATTCTCTTTAAAGTTATGTTCCTTAGCATGATCAGGAGTACAGCTCCTGCACTCAGCACAGCGTACAAACCTGTAAGGGTCCAGGTTCATTCGGGATTCTGGGTAAATGATGGTGTGGAAGTCTGAATGATTGAAGTGATTTCTAGCAGGTTCTATATGGTAAGTTGTGTGGCCAGGAACGATGATGTGTCCCGATACACTGCCATCAATAATGGACATATGGACGGAACTGGATGGCTCTCCTGCAGGGGCAGGGGAAGTTTAAAAAAAAAAAAACATTGATAAAGGGTGTGAAGTTGAAATAATATAAATTTAATTGAATTCAAGTTGGATGTAAAAAAATATGAGATATTTAAGGAAAGTTGTTCTTTCATAGGGATTTATTGAAGGATACAGGGATAGAAATAAGCTTTATTATCAATATATCTAAGAGATATTCAAACAAAGAAGAGTAATAACCAATGAACAAGTAAGTGTTGCTAAACTCTCATAACAAACAAAACTTGTACTAGATGGGTTCAAATCTGAGCAAGATGGTCTGAAAGATGCTTTATTTAAACAACAATTTATTTTGAATGTAGCTTAGGGTGGTGTTATAAACAGAAAGTGGAAATGATTTTTTAAAACAGGCTATTTACCCCATTGTTTGTGTAACAATCTGTAGCTTAAAATATTCATTAAAAGACTCTAAGATGAGCTAAAAGATATAGTTCTACTTGTATGTACACCTGGAGTTCTTTAATTTCCCCAAATATCTGTTTAAATTATTTATGGTATTGTAATCTGTGCGTCACCTGATCAGATTTATGGTGCGTCACCTGATCAGATTTATGGTGCATGTTGTCAAATATTTTAAAGAACTCAAGTCATCTTTCTTACCTGCTAAGATGCCTTCATAAATAAAACTGGTGTCCACTTTTTTCGGTGGTTCATCCCCAAATATAAGTTCATGATTTTCAGCAAAAATCGAGCTGGATGGCTGCAGCTGTACATTAAATGTCCTGAAAAATGTTGTTCAATGAACAGATGGAATAACAATAATAAATTAATCAATCAGCTGTTTTACAATGAAGACTTTAGTTGATGAAAAGCACCAATTAGGCCAAGCAAGGGATGAAACAAAAATGCCTGCTTAGCAAAACATTGCTATCAAGTTCAGAATTATGATGTCACTGCAGGAAGAAATCACAATTTAAGTTTTATTTATTTAAGGTCTATTTAAATTGTCTTACACAAGTGGTTCTCAACCTTTCTAATGTCACGTCCCCTTAATATAGTTTCTCATGTTGTGTTGACCACCAACCATAAAATTATTTCCGTTGTTACTTCATAAATATTTGTTTTCCGATGGTCTTAGGCGACCCATGTGTGAGGGTCGCTCGAACCCCCAAATGGGATCGCGACCCACAGGTTGAGAACCGCTGCCTTACACCGAATAACATTTGTGACCCACCTGTAAACAAACCTTTGCCTGATGCTAAATTGGTAATGTTTTTTAGGAAAGTAAACCTCAACCATATTTTGGTGAACCAAGGCTTAGATAGCCGATTATTATTATCTATGACTACTTTGCAAACCACTGACCACCTTTTTAAATCTCCATACTAATCAAAGAATTCAGGTGTTCCGGAGATATGTTGAAGTTGTCTGTCCTCACCTGTTGTATGCTTTAAATATCCATCTGAAATATGGATCAACTGACCGCCGAACTCGAGAATGTTTATCATGGAGATGAATTTGATCGAAATGTAATGGCTGGTAGTCAAGGATGTAGTCGTTGAGTGGGGCGCCATCTGTAATGAAATGATAAACAAAATACGTGTATTTAAGCTGCAGTTCTGTAACAGTATTACAAGATAAAAACCCAAAGTTTTAAAAACACATATAGGCAAACACACAGAAATTTGGTTGTTTTACAGAGCAAAATTCAACTGCATGAGTAGTTGGGCCATGTCCCAGAGGTCTGATGATCTGATCTGCTTTGATAGACTATTCACTGTTTACAGAGAGTAGTAGGGCCTATAGATTTGTAGGAGCGTAGTTGTTTTAAGCAAAAATAAGATAGCAACATTTAATATGATAAACAATAGAGTTATAGTTAGTCTCTGGCAATTTAATTTGAAAAAAAAATGAATAAGTTCGAGTCAAGTCTAGGTTGACCTCGGAGTATAGCTATGGGGGGGGGGGTGAGGAGTGGAGTAATGTCTGGAGCAATGAAGTAGAGTAATGGATAGGTAGGACCGTCGCGTGGGCCCTAAAACCCTGCGGCTGCAGTGGGCCTCAAACATTTAAAGGGCCCTTGCAAGGTTTTGATGTGCAAATAAAGTAAAGTATCAATTTTAGGATAATGTGCAGAGTTATGGAATGGGGGTGCTGTTTGGTCTGGTTTGGAATGTGCTGTTTGATTTGTGTTGGAATGAGCTGTTAGATCTGGGTTGGAATGTGGGGCTGTTTGATCTGGGTTGGAATGTGCTGTTTGATCTGGGTTGGAATGTGCTGTTTGATATGGGTTGGAATGTGGTGGTGTTTGATCTATGTTGGAATGTGGTGCTCTTTGATCTGGATTGGAATGTGCTGTTTTATCTGGGTTGGAATGAGCTGTTTGATCTGGGTTGGAATGTGGTGCTGTTTGATCTGGGTTGAAATGTGGTGCTGTTTGATCTGGTTTGGAAATTGGTGCTGCTTGATATGGGTTGGAATGAGGTGCTGTTTGATATGGGTCGTACTGTGTGAATTGAAATCAAGGTTCACACGTGTGTCGCGAGGTATTGACAGTACAAACAATAAAAATAATAAAAATCGTTGTGCAAAGTTTGTAGAATAGTAAAATAATTAAAATTGGAGCTGTGTCTTCTAGCTAAAAAATGCCGAAATTTAAAACAAAGACTTGAATCGTGTGTCTCAGAATTCAGACATTTTTGTGAGCCGCATGACAATTTATTTTTTTAACCTACCGTCTAATTCTATTATTAAGTTGTTGTTTTTTTTTAAATACTGGACTCAACTTCCTTCCGACATTCTCCGATGTACGGCCTCAACTGTGACGGATGTGCTTTCGCCAAAGCGGATAAATAAATAGTGCGAATAAATAAATTGTGTCCAACTACGTCATTCTTTTGAACTTTTTTTTACGAACATATTTTATCCAGTATGAAACTGACTTTTTGGGGTCCTGTTCGTTTATTTTTTCCCCTGAAATAATCTTTTTGTTAAAAATTTAAAAAAAATTGAATTAGGGAGAGTGTCAGGTGAGGATTAAAACCCTGTAATTTTGTTCGCGTAATTGAACATTCTGTCTCCTTTGATTGATCGTCCGAATCCACCGCAGAGTTGCATGCTGTAGTGTGACGCAATGGACTTATGCTGTGATCCGATGACTCAACCTCCGCCCCAGGGGGGGAGGGACAAGACACGCCTAAGGAGTGGATCACATAGAACTTCAGGACCTCTTTCCTCTTTTTTTTTTAATCACTCTCGTTCAAAAATCAAATTTCGTCACAAGAACTAGACCGCACCCCCTCCCCTAACTTTCTCTTTGACCGACAACTTTTCAACACCCTTCTCTTTCGGCACACAAGCACAAACAACTGGGGCGTCATATGCGACTCGCAAATATTAAAGGCCCCCATTCTGTGACTCCACATGGATCCCACCACTGTGGGCCAGAGTTTTAATATTACATACCCTGCTTCAAAGTGCCCTATTTAATTAATGCCTGGGCCCAGTGGCGGATTCAGAGAGAGGTGACCAGGTTTTGAAACTCACCCACTAGAAATATGTGGACATAGAGAAAGGTGTTGACACAGAGCACGAGAGGAAGCAGAATGTATGTGAAATAAGATAATAAATATATGTAACATAAAGCAATGAGTTGTATCATATAATAGGCACGCAGCTACCTGGAAATGTTGTGCTTCATCCGCCACTGCTCTCTCCGACTTTCGAATTAAGGGCGTTAAGGGTCAGAAGGTAAACAACATTAAAACACAAAAAAAGTCAGCACAGGAGACATATCCTCTACCCCTCCCCAAACACAACAGGTAAACAGCACAGTCACACACGCATGTCGTCATAGCCGGCTGACGCCAAGGGTTGATGGCCACCCAGCACTTAGGGTTCCCCAGGCTCGGAGACCAGACGTGCCTGTACGTTCGTAACTGTATAGAATTACAGAGCTCTAGGCTAACAAATTAGTTGGGCCCTCTTATAATTACAGCTACAGGTTGCCACAGGTACAGGCTGCATTTCGTTGTACAGACAGACAAAAACCCACGTGATTAGGGGGGTCTCCTAAGGAAGTTGCTACTCAGGGCAGTTGCTACCCAAGAAAGTTGCTACTCAACAAGTGCCCAAACAATGACTACATCCTCTCTCTCACCGTTGTCAGCGGTAAATGTATACATAGAACCTCAAGAATACTTTTACAAGTTTTTACTACATTCTGCTAATTAAAATTCGTTTTGAGCAGATCTTTGCATAAATAAAAAACATATTTCTAAACATCAATTACTGCTAACAACTATGGTGATTAATTAAAGGGAAAAAAACGCAATTAACAAAACAATTTAGTTTAGTTCAGGAGATTGTGTACGCTGCATTAAGATGAGCAGGTGCGCAAGATACTTAAGAACAGACAAAAGTCTACCTAGTAAATGGATCAATATGACAAAAGGTACTGGAGAAAAGACAAAAGTCTGGCTAGTAAATGGATCAATATGACACAAGATACTGGAGAACATGCAAAAGTCTGGCTAGTAAATGGATCAATGTGACACAAGATACTGGAGATGAGTCAACAGCCTTGCTGGTAAATGGATCAATATTACACAAGATACCCCCGGTGCACCATGCAGACAGGCGAATCAATATTAGTCACTGCAAGAAACACGCACACTTCTACTATCGACAGGTGAGTGAAAAGAAGGGACATGGATCAGTGGTTTATTTGAATAGGACCCCCCGCCCCCCCCAACCTGACTTGTAACCCGTCCGACATCCAGGCGTACATCATCAGGTCAACTCAACGTTTATTTTAAATCTTAACCCGTGGTCCACGAATAAGATCTTGGAATATTTTCTGCAGTGGTTGCTCCCAGGTCTTTTAGACCGTAGGACACGCCTAAGTTTCACAGAGTCACCTAGATCAGTGGTCCCCAAATGGCGGTCCATGGACCTTCACCGGTCCTCATGCCTAACGCATAACATAAATAGTTATTGTCAAATAGAAATAAAAGTATAAAAATAAATCATGCACCGGTCCCTGGTAAAATTTCGAAACTTGTTCACCGGTCCGCCAAACTTAAAAGTTTGGGAACCGCTGACCCAGATGGTCCAGTCTAGCTATAAATCCTTTTCAAAAGTGGAATGTAAAGTGGTCGGCAACCCGGTGGCGGCAAAAAATAATTTCTTAGCAGTTGTAACCTATTCAAATGTCTGCTCGCTTACCTCTCCCCGAATTATTTCATAAGCTAGAAGAAAAAAAAAAAGGGGGGGGGGGGTGAAAGTACACCCTGCCTTGACGCCGCCCGTGCCCCTCAGAGGGTTCTCAAAGTACGGGCCGCGGGCCACATGAAGCCAGCACGCCTGGCCAGCGTACGGGTGCTCGAAGAGGCTCGTGAAAACGCGCATGACGGTGTTGTAGTCGGAAATACACGGGACTGACATATAGAAGAAAACAAGCGAGAGTTTCAATGTGCAACGTCAATGGAAAAAAAAAAGTTTTGGTGGTGTTGTTGTTTTTTTTTTTTTTTTTGGGGGGGGGGAGTTGGGTGGACGACGCTCATCTGTGTTATGCATTCACATGTGACGACTTGGCCTTTAAAATTAGATCTACTCATTAAATAAGAGAACGAGGAAAGCTTCTGCCACCTTCCCACAATTCAAAATCTGTTGCCGTGACGCCCATCAGCTGCATTCACCATCAAAACACGTATGGATCGTGATGCCAAAAAAAAAAAAAAAAAAAAAAAAAAAAAAAAAAAAAAAAGAAAAAAAAAAAAAAAGAAACCAAATTAGAGCTCAAGAGCTTAATCTCCATGAAAGGAAAACAAAACTGCTCGATGTCTCCGTTGCCACTGACAACTGTTGATCCAATGGACTGAACTACCGCATCGCTCCTCTAATGAAGACACATTCAAGTCAAGCAACCTGAACGGTGCCGTCCATTGAGGATGTCAGGTTATTTGAAAAAACAAACAACAACAACAATGTAACCCCACCCCCCAGGAGGTCACAAATTTTGGAACACCCTCCTCCCACCCCAAAAAAGTATTTCACACTTTGGCACTAAATGAAAAAAATAAAAATAACGCACTTAAATGAATAAATGGATCAAATGTTAACATTGAAATGAACACATTATTTTTTAAAAAAATGACTCAGTAGACTAGTTGAACATGTGTTTCAATGGTTGTTTTTCAAAATGTGTATCCTCCTCACGTATGATCTTCATTAGCCCACACAGGGCCACAATGTCTCACTCTAATACATCGACCCCCTCCGGAGCGTGACGTACTTTACGGACGGACGCCCCCTCCCCCACCCACTAATGGCACGCCAGATACATATCTCGATCTCAGGGAACCATGCACTCTAAATGGTAACCACCTTTAATCTGTGAACATAACCCAAACCCCCCCCCCCCCAAACACATCTGATATGTCCCACCAGATCAAGGCCAACCGATCCACACTCGCATCATTCATTACAAACATCAGTTTCAAATACAGGAGAGGACATTGACCATCTCAGTAGTCAAAAGCCCATACTCGCATTGCAATAAAATAAGTTAATGTTGGTCTCATCGTAAATATTGTATTGCTTTTCCTTGCTATTTTTAATATTTTTTTTTGTGTTGTGGGGGCACTTCTAATAACATATGTGCACCTATGCATAAGGCCACTGCCCCCCTCCCCCCACGTTTATTTAAATATGAGTATTCTGCCACATCTTGTAGTCTCACCACAATACGTGTCAGCGGAGCTCTTGTGTGTTGGTGGTGAGGGAGCTCCTGAATGTGGTGGTGAGGGAGCTCTTGTGTGTTGGTGGTGAGGGAGCTCTTGTGTGTTGGTGGTGAGGGAGCTCTTGTGTGTTGGTGGTGAGGGAGCTCTTGTGTGTTGGTGGTGAGGGAGCTCTTGTGTGTTGGTGGTGAGGGAGCTCCTGTTTGTGGAGGTGAGGGAGCTCTTGTGTGTTGGTGGTGAGGGAGCTCCTGT
>CAXITT010000858.1:7986-22746 GCA_964033795.1 Lymnaea stagnalis
CGAAGTGGATGCGTACACCGCTGCGGTGTACCTAGCGAAACCATCGGCTTTGGCCTGCGTAAACCGCGGCGGTGTACCTAGTGAAAGCGTGGGCTTTGGCCTGGGTACACCGCGGCAAAAATGTACCATTGGCCTGGTTTTAAGATATGCTTGTTAGAGAAAATCTTGTGTGGTCAAGTAGTAGAGTGGACGCTTGGCGATAATATGGTTTGAGATCAAATCTCAGTAGGGGATCGAGTTTTTTTTCCTCCCATTTTAGTTTAAAATATTTTGTAGCAATTTAAACAATTTAAATATATGTTTAAATATTATATTAAATACACTTTATATATTTATTTATATTACACTTTATATAATTATATATATATATATACGTGTTTCAACAAGTTGTGCGGCCTTTGACTTTGAAAATACCGGTAAATTTATTAATAAGACTTTAGACATTTGAAAACAAACTTAAAGTTTCTGAAAGCGCATGTAATACATGCTGATCATGTATAGTGTATGTCAATGTAACATGTATAAGAGAAACATTATGAATACTAAGTAACTGTTATTCTATTGTATTTTAACATTCTTCGTGTAGTTGAATATTTACATTTTACTTTTACGAACACCCAAAGAAAATACCAGTATGAATAATATTCATACCATATGAATATTAATGTACATGGTCGTATTTCAACCTTGAACCATCTTGCTTTCACTATGCCTTATGCATTGGCAAAATGTACACACGATATCAAAGGTTCATTCACAACACTCAGTCTCACAGCAAATCTTTTGAAAACACCTCGATTTTAGAAACTTGTGGAGCGCTAGCAAACTGTAAAGCAAAGCCATAGGTCTGTGTTTACCCTTTTCATGACGGACTTTGTTTCCAGAATGGCATGGCATGTGCTATTCTCAGGGTAAAACACGACGTTTTCTCACAGAAACCATTGCACAATGGGCTTGGGACAGGATTTGCACTATGTCAAAGTTTTTGTATTTGTTTTTGTTGTTTTTTTTTGTTAAGAAATCGATCCTTGCTGGGGGATGGGGGGTGGTGATAAGTTGTGGGCAGAGACTTAACCAAAAAGGGGGCATTCACAAATCACGGCTCAGGATAGGGGTTGTCCCCAAAGGACGTCCGCACAACAAACTTACCTTTTGCATCCCCCCTCCCTCTGCCAGCATTTTTTACTAATGTGTAATGCCAATGTAAAACTAAATCAATGATATTTAATTATTGTTAAAAGACTTTTAAAAATCACTGCAGTGTTTCGTATTTATCATCATACTGTTGTTTTGTGTTGACACATGCTAGGTATCACAATGACAATGCCTCGGACAACTTCACGACTTCATGATCAATGTATGAGCATGTGATTCTCTTCCCGTGGTGTAGACCTATTTGTGGCGTAATTATATCTTGGTGCTAACAAAATAGATTCACAGTCTTCCCATTCATTTTTACACCACGCCCCGAGGGATCACATTTAATGTTATATTTATAATGCCCCCCCCCAAAAAAAAACAACTGGGTTGGGGGGGGGGGGCATGAGAGAATAATTTCAAATTAAGATTCACAATCATATGATAAAACTTACAATTAATAAATATATTTGTATTTCAATATATTGGGGGAGGGGGGAATAAAGTGGTTAAATTTAAAAATAAAACATGGTTTAACATTACACCCTCAGCCCCCTCCCTTCCAAAAATAATAAGAAATGCTTTACATGCACTTTGCCACATAAGCGTGGAACTTACTCAATATCTTCCCAAGGTAATAAACGAATTTTAAATAGTTTTCAGTTTTAACACGAGTATAACATTAAATCTACAAGTACCGGTTAGGCCAAAAAGTTAAAGACTCGCAAAGACCATAGTTTTGCTACTTTAAATCGCTGCGGTGTACGCAGGCCACAGACCATGATTTAGCTAGGTACACCGCCGCGGTGTACGCAGGCAAAAGTCATTAGTTTCACTAGGTACACCGCCGCGGTGTACGTAGTGCCGGCCTTAATAGTTAATTGCCCTGGCCCAAATTATTCATCGCGGCTCCATTCACCATTGTTACCAATATCAAGGTTGTCAAAAACAAATAACGAAAATACGAAGCTGAATGATCCATTGTAATCCGGAACTATTAGTAGGCTTAGGTATATTATAAATATACTAAGGAACTGATATTATTATAATTATTGATATATTTATATATTTTATATATTTATTAAAATTGCATCCCACCTTTAATTTTTTTAACCGAACTATTACTATTACAAATCTATTTTCGTGTGTCCTAGTAAGTCTACGTTTCAGTTTGGATAAACCAATTTCTTAAATTAGTTTTTCCAGATTCCTCCTTGCCTACTGATATCTGTAAATTTTTAGTAATAACGAAATAATCAATGCAAAACATAACTTTGATCCATAAGCATATAGGCCTACTTATCATTCAAATTTTTTATGTCAAGTATTAAGCCCCTTCTTATGCAATGTCATGAATTTTCAGTTAGTAAAAAATCTAGATAACAAGAACTTAGGCCTATAAATATTGATATTTTTAATGTATAAGAAAAAGTTACTATAAGATATAGTTGGAAGATTAAATGTCTTTATATAATTGTATCTTAAATTGTGTAATAACTTAAATTATCTAATCTCTATGAATACTAATTTCCACTTTAAGTCAACTGCTCAGTTAAATTTATAGAGCATCTTAATTAGATGGAAACAAGTATTGTGTCTCATTGTATTGTAAATGGTGAATGTTTTAACTGACTTTTCTTATCATTGTATTTACAGTCTGAATGCAACTCAAGGCTTGTGATTAGGATTTCTATCTGATGTCAATGCACTGTTACAAGATATTTTATGACATACGACCTTGATAATGCTACTCGTCTAATATGCTTCATAGTATTAGCCATAAATCAGTGTGTGCAATCTTCTGTGCACGCAAACATTTCACAAATCGGTTTCAATTTTTTACAATGTTTCAGTATTGTACAACAAATTTATTTACGGATAAAATTCAAACTCAGCTCTATGCAAAGTTTCGTCCAAGCTACACAGATGACATATTCAAAAGATTTATTGACTTTTATCAAGAAGAACATTGTGATTTCCAGCTTGCTGTAGATGTAGGCTGTGGTTCGGGACAAAGTACTCTCCCCTTGGCCAAACATTTTAAACAAGTCAGTTCTATACTACTTTTTTTGCACTGAATTATTATTATTTACTTAGGAGCTAGAATGATCAATACATTGATCATGGGCCCTTAATATATAGAAGAAGAAGAAGAACTTACTCTGAACCAGGAAATTGGATTTTTTATTTCAACTTGAGATAAGCCCTGTGTCTTGCCTGGGTGTAACTTACTTTTGTCAATATTTTCTTAGGTGATAGGTGTTGATGTCAGCGAACAGCAACTAGCTAATGCTCCAAGGGATGTTCAGAATATAACTTTTCACATTTCACCTGCTGAAGAGCTAAGCTTCATTCGGTCATCTTCTGTAGATCTAGTCACAATAGCCCAAGCTCTGCATTGGTTGGATCTAAAAAAGTGAGGTATTATTTGGCTTCATTATTTTTTGTGTTTTTTGCGTGTGTGAGGGTATTTTTGTAGTAATTTTGAGACCTTTCATTACATATTGTTATGTAGACCATGTGTTAACGTCATGTAATCAAGCAGACACCAAACAATCTACCACCTTTAAGGTGTGGCTAGCTAAGAATAGTCTCTTGGCTTTGTTTACTATCAACTAAATAAAATCAATAGTCTGTTTATTCTTAGAACCTTGTAGAATTATGTGGAACATGTGAGAGATGATTACAATGCATAATCCTTCTAGAGAAATCTAAGAAACAGGCCATACCGGTATATAAAGCCAGGGAATTGAAAGACAGCTGAGGCTAGCATTTATTTTTACTATACGGGATGACAGGCGAGAGTTATTTTAGAGTGTGGTATTCTTGATAGAACTGCGTTCACTTATATGTGTGAATTCACATTTATTATTGTACCTTTATTTTGGCACATTGTAATTTTCATCAACTTTTGTACCGGTACAAGAAACACAATACTCTGTAAGTTAATGATTTTAATTATATTTCTTTATTTTGTAATTTATTAGTAACTTAATAAAAAAAAAAAATTTTAGTTAGCACTCTTTTGAGTGTCGTATTCTTTTGCTATTGTATTTCCCATATGGTATCGTCTTTTATTATGCACTGTTTAGAACGAGCCATAAACTTAAAATAAGAGATTAATTTCTCAGTTCATTTGTTAAATATCAAATCAGTGTTCACAGTCCCTCCAAACCATTTTGGTGACAGTTCAACACAGCAACATTTATACATACTTTGAAGTTGGAAAGATTTTTTTTTAATTTTCCAACTTTTAACTTATTCTTTGAATATTTTTGCCTTTGATGCAGTTTTTACTTGTTTGCAAAGTCATCTTTAAATCCTCAGATTTTATGCAGAAGTTGACAGAATTTTAAAGCCTGGTGGTTCTCTAATTGCCTATGGATATGGTATTTGTAGTTTAAAACCAGAGGAAGCTGAACACATCTTCTCTCATGTGAGCATCACTAATAAACCCAAGGAAGTTTTAGGTGGATCTAGTTGCATTCATCACCACTTTGAGTTCAGTAGTAGTTTTTTACAGATTAGCTGTTAACCTAATATCAGTGGCTTAAGGAACTAAAACATTTCATTTAATTGCAATTAGCTCAGTAACTTCACTTGTGCTTGTGGCAAAAAATAAATAAGCACTAAATTAAAGATTCAAAGGGGGAAATTTATACATGAATTTGAAAGAGATGATTTTTACAAGGATTGCAAAGGTGAGATTTATACATGTATCAAAATGGGAGATTTATATATTTACTCTAAACATGAAATTTATTCAGGATTCTAATTGTATCTCTATAAAAAATAAAGTTGTTTTTTTCAATAGACCTACAAGGCATGCCGTTTGTTATTCTATCTAAAATTTAAAAATAAGAAAATGTGGTTTTCAGATCTACCATGAAGTTTTACCAAGTTTCTGGGCAGAAGGTAGAAAAATGGTTGAGGAAAAGTATGCATCTATTGATTTACCATACCCTGGGTGGATAAGGTGAATATCATCCTAAAGTTATTTATTACAGTTATAACACCTTGAAAACTTACTTCTTGATCACAAAAGTTCAGTGGTCAATTTATTGGGGAAAGAATTTCAGAGTTTGCCAGTGCTCATTCTTAACAAAGTATTTTGTCAATGTATTGACTACATCTCTTTTTTTTTTTCTTTATTGAAATGTTGATGGCTTTTGAAACATCATTCCTTTATGCAGTTTTCTGATTGAAACATCACTGTAAGAACCTAGACAATTCAGAAACCAGTAAAAAAACACATTAGTAACTGGCTGGGTCTGAATTATGATAATTTAAGTTAAGTGTATAAACTGTTCTCAGCCTATATTTCAAACTCTTTATTTTAATGTTAGCAGCTTGATGTAAACTTGTGAATATTTCCAACTTTAGGGATGACAGCCTAAATATTGTTAAGAAATGCAGTGTGTCAGATTTTATTGGCTACATGGGATCATGGTCTGCCATCAACAATTACAACAAGACAAACTCAGGAGACATCTTGGACCAAGTCCAACACAAGTAAAAGTCTCATATCTTATTACACTACCATTCTGTCATGTTTTGTTTTTTTAATAATTTTTTTAAAATTCCTGATTTACTCAAGCAGCAGATGGTATTGTAGTGAATGGCTACAGGTATTTCTGTGAAGACAGCCCCTTTTTGAACCCCACCACAAGTTGGATGCTGTCCCCTGAGTAGCTGAGAAGTCGTTCAGTAGTTTTGATATTCAGGGTTTTCTTTCCTCCCAAAGAAAAGCTTTTTACTACCTTAATGGGCTAGCAAGTCCATTTCACCTGGCTATTTTACACATAGCAGTGGAGTCAAACCGAACCTGCTGTCTGTTGGCCAAGAAGCAGATAACATAACCATTTGGTGTTTTCTCGTCCTTGTATAAGTTTATAAAATAGAATGTTTAAATGTTTAATAACCACCTTCATCTTGACTTCTTATAAGTTTTATATAAACAATAAAGTTGGATGGCTTCAAATTTGTCTCGTTTTGTTTGGATGTTAAAAGGGTCTTTTTTTTTAATAATCTTTCTGGGTGGTTTTTCATGATTTCTCTCTTACTTTTACGATACAGGTTGAACTCCTGCTGTGCAATGACAAACTCTGATACCCCCATCACTGTTACCTGGCCAGTTTTTATGCTCATGGGCCACAAGCCAAGACCCTAGTCCAGGCTGTTCATGTGCTGGTTACACCTAAATTATAGTGAACTTAGCAAGATAAGATTAATGCGCATTTTTAAAATCATCTGAGGCTAATTCAGACATTATTTATCCAGAATAGGATGATTTTTTTTAAATGTACAAATATAAAGTAAAATATTTGTGCTATTTATAATTTATTTTCATATATAACTCTACTAAAATGGAGTTATAATTTCAAAATCAGTTTATCTGTATAGAATTATTTTTGCCTATACTACATCTGGGGTACCATAATTTATTAATATGCTGCGTTTGATTTGCATGTGTGTCTAAAATTGTTCTTTGAATACTGTGATATATTACTGAAAATCTAACTATAAAGAATTCAACTTAAACTCAATGATAGTTTTTTACTATCTTTTGTTTCAAGTTTTATTTTAATGTCATTGTTAAAAATCAAAACTTTTTTAAAATGTTGATATTGCCAAAATCTGACTAAATAATAATAATAATAATAAAGTTCATTTCAAAAACACGCTTCATCCCCAAAGGCTCGAAGCGCGGTACAAAGTCAACAAAAAACATATATATAATTACCACATTTAAAACAAACGCAACACTACAAAAACTAATTACAAGCATACAATCTCAAAGTCTTTCTAGCCATTTCAACCCGGAGCAACACAGCCATTATGCATCAACTGGAAAATAAGGTAGACAATCATCCCAGAAGGTATTTGCGAAATAGATGTGTCTTTAGATCGGTTTTAAAGGACTCCAGTGTCTGGTTGTTTCTGAGATCGACTGGAAGGGCGTTCCAAATTGTTGGACCAGCAAATGCAAAAGTGCGCTTTCCGTAAGTCTCAAGGCAAACACGTGGTGTCGAGAGTTTGCCACTATCGGATGAGCGGAGCTCTCTAGTGGGTACATAAGGCGTCAGCCGCTCTTTCAGTTAGGACGGCGCCAGGTCATGTAAGCAGCGGTAGCACAAAGTTGCGATTTTGTACTCTATGCGAGCACGCACCGGCAGCCAATGCAACTCTCTCAGAAGTGTTTTTGCATGGTCGAATTTGCGTTTGCGGAGAACTATGCGAGCCGCATTATTCTGTGCTATTTGAATTTTATCCAGGAACGTAGCTGGAAGACCCACCATGAGAGCATTGCAATAGTCCATGCGTGATAGAACAAATGCAGACATCAGCCTCTTTGTTGTATCATTTGTTGGGAAGGGCCTGATGTGACTAATCCTTCGCAGCTCCAGAAAAATCGCCTTGCATAGCATGTTAATATGACTTTCAAAATGAAATGTGAATATGCCAAGGTTAATCCTAAGTATCAGTACAAATTAATGATCACTTTTTATATTTTTATGTTTATTAAACAAATTATAAAAAGTGTTGGACTGCGATACGTTTCGGCAGATGCCTTCATTAGTACAACAAAAAAACAACTAAATAAGTATAAATTACTTAACTGCCATGTCTTTTTCCTGTTTGGTTTTTTCCATTTTATTCTAAGTCACTTCCTTTCCATTCTTCTTTACTTTCTTTCTGTCTGTTTTTATTCCGCCCAATCCTATTTTTCTCCCCCTTTTTTAGGTAGGATATATGTATATATATACAATATAAATTTAATTTATACTAATTTGTTTTTTTGTTGTACTTATGAAGGATTTTGCCGAAACGTTCACTTGTTTATTATGTAAAATTATTATTAAAGCTTAACTTATATTGTTATATTGACACAAATTGTTCGTGTCTTATTAATCTATGTTTATTCAGCATGTTTGTCAACCAAGAAATGTATTAACTAACAAATATTTGTACTTCAAAAAAAAAAAAAAGAAGTAGATATGGCTGTGTGTGCATGCTGACTGACTTGTAAAAAAATTGTCGGTTCTAAAATCTATAGCTCTGTAAAGTCACTGTCTTTAATAGTTTTTCTTGAGGTGCACATGCTCCGATGGTCACTGGATCCAAACGTTGAATATTTATGCTAATTACTAATGCAAAATATTAAAAACTACCGGTTAATCAAATGTTTTATGTGGATGATGATCTCTTGAACTTGAAGGCTGCTGAGCTGTAAATGTACATTATTAATTTAAGTATAATGATAAGTCTCAATTTTAAGGAACACATTTACTTGATGAAGAAACAACAAACAAAAAATAGTGATGAACATTTGTATTATGCTGCAAAGGTGTGAGAGTCAAGAGATGATTGTGCAGAAATTTAGATTTGGCATCATTCCCATCATGTCCAAAAAAAAAAAAGAAAAAGTCAACAAGGTTATTTCAAACATTTTTTCCATTTTAAACATCAAGTAAATTATAGTCTATCAGGCAAATTATATTATATATTTATTGATCTTATGTAGTTTAGGGTGAAAATAAAGTATTGCATTAAAAGTTTTTAAAAATATGTTGATTTCTATCCTTGGGCTTATTGAATTGTTAATGCTATTTATTGAACTCCGTCAAATTTGTAATTTATAACTGATCAATTTGAAATAAAAATTTTACAAATGAAAAAGTAAAGCTTTTTTTTTTTATTTCATTGGACATATGCTTATGGTTTTCTTTTCTTTTTTTTTAAAAAGAGTGAATATTTTGAAACTCATCTGCTATAGTGAATCTGGAAAAAATGACGTGACATATGCAAGTTATCTTGCATACAGACATTAATGAAGCTTTATTTTCTTTAGAAACAACATTATGTTTTTGTAACTTGTGATTGGAGTGGTAATAGTCCCAAGTATTTGATAGTCTCAAAGGATACAATTCAATAATACAAGTTTAATTCTCAATTGGCCTTATAACTTGTAATGAACAATACTATCACTATCAAAATGGTATAGTGAATAAGAATACCAGGTGACTTAATGAAGCATTAACATATTTTAAAGAATTAACCCAAAGTACATCTTCTGGCCAATAATGAGATTAAAATCTCATTTTTAGCTGGGTATGCATTAAAAAAATGTCATTAAAAATTACAATTAGGATGTAAATAATAAATTGTTATTTACATTGTGAGCAAATATGTTCTCATTCGTCATGCTGGAAATGTTAAAATTAAATTACTTAAAAAATTGAAATGTTCATTTTGTAAGTTTCCAAATAATCATCATCATTATTCACTTACATTTACAAAACCACGTTGGATCAAACAAAATAATTACACTGAACAATAACGAGTATTATACAAGGCCGTTATTACATTAAATGTACATGCCACTTCTAACATGCAGTCCCTCGTTCTGTGTTGGGTATAGCCACAGCATCCAATACAGTGGGTCTCAGTCCATCAGAAGTTTTATTGCCAGTAGATGCTGATTTTTGCAGAGCCACTGGCGACCGTTTGTCAGAGTCTTTGAACGAACGTTTGGGTTTCGAAATCTTTCTGGTGGTGTTCTCATTGAGCTTGTGTTCTTCATTGTTATTTCCAACATCCCCCATTTTTAATCTGATGCTGTCATGGTTCTGGTAGATGCCAAGGTTTCGATTAGGGTCTAATGTAGAGATTGTGGGAAATTCTCCCTGATGAGCGTTTGTTGAATGGGTTGAATTATTTTTCTCTATTGAGAGTTGTTTCAAGGAATTGTCATTTTGTGCTGACTTCTGCAACACCAAGTCCTCAGATTGAGGCAAAACCTGACCATCGACACTTTCCTCACCAACTGGAGCCATGCGGGTTTTGATTTTTCTCTTAGATGTTCTGATGGAAGATGTCTTTTTGGTTGATCTCGTAATTTGACCATCTAGCTCATCAGGGGAACCAGGTTTAAAGCAAGGGACACTGTCTAAGTGGATGCATGTCGAGTCCATACAGCTGGGATTTTTTGGGGCTTCTTGAGCAGCAACTGGATCGTCTTTACTGTAAGAGAAGACAATATGGAACTTTAAGCAATTATCAATCAATGTACCTTTAATAGTTATAGAGAATATTTCACTATTATTACTTTCTTAGCTTCACATATTGTACTTTGTAATTAAATAAAGGAAGAATTTAAGTGTTAACAATAGATGAAATAAACAAATCTATTATATTAAGTTTCCTCAATTTCACAGTTAAGAATTAGCTTTGCCCAATTAAAGTGCCAATTTGTTTATGCAGTCTGATTGACACAACTGGATTTATCATATATGATTCCTCATAAACTGATAAAACATAAAACTGTTTCAAATCTCCTCCAACCAATCACAACAATGAATCTCATATATGGTTTGCCCTCCAACCAATCACAACTATGAATCTCATATATGGTTTGTCCTCCAACCAATCACAACAATGAATCTCATATATGGTTTGTCCTCCAACCAATCACAATAATAAATCTCATATATGGTTTGTCCTCCAACCAATCACAACAATGAATCTCATATATGGTTTGTCCTCCAACCAATCCCAACAATGAATCTCATATATGGTTTGTCCTCCAACCAATCACAACAATGAATCTCATTTGATTCATTTAATTTACTCAGCTGCTCTTTATGTTTTTAATGTTGAGTGCATCCATGAGTGTGGCCATATGTAACCAGTGATTTACTGAAGTCAATATTTGGCCAGTGATTTACTAAAGTCAATATTTAACCAGTGACTTACTGAAGTCAATATTTGGCCATTGATTTACTGAAGTCAAAAATGAACCGGTGACTTACTGAAGCAATCTCCTGATGACCATGACGATGGCAACTACCAAAGCAATGACTGTCACAATAGACGCCAAGACACAACCTATTATGATACCTGTTTCTGAAAATATTAATACAATTTAAATATAGTGCCATATTGAAAGCATTTGTTGGTGAAGAAAGATCAGTTGCATAGTGTAAATTTAAATTACGGTATTTTACGGACTATAAGACGCAACTGACTATAAGACACACCTTCATTTTTATCAATTTTTTTTTTTTTAATAACATTTTTACCATTTTTATATTAATTTCGAGTGTAAGATGCACCTGAATTTTGGAGGCAATTTTTCGAAGAGCAAAGTGAGTCTTATAGTCTGTAAAATATGGTAATGTATTACATGGCTGCCCAATCGAATAATAATAAGAATGGATTTATAACTGTTTATTACAACAAAAAAAGTAAAAATTTGAGAAATCATTATTTTCCGAAACCAAAAAGACTAACATTTAATACAGTTATAAATCACAAGATGCATTTGTTTAAAGTTTACTGCACTCTGCTGCTTCAGAAAAGTATTTCTCATGAAATAACCCGCAAAAAATGTTTTTCAAATAAATACCAAAGCCAATCTTTTATTTGATCAATGAAGACCCTTTCACCGTAAGAGAACACTTAAATTGCTATAGTGAAGTGTGCCTCTCACAAAATGTACAAAGAGGTTATTCACCTCTAAGGTCATCACTGGTACTCCCCCCCACCAGAGGTTTCTGAGTGACTGTGAATGCCACTGGCCTGCTCTTTCCTTCTTGCAGTACTTCTTGCACTGTGCTCAATGGTTCAGTGGTGATGTTGGAAACCGTCGTTGCAATGGTTGTAGAGGTGGAAGATGCAACTAATGCCACCATGGCTATAAGAAAAAAAGAGTAGAACATTTTTACAAATAAGATAAAGAAATCATGAATCGTATTTTGAATTTTTAAAAAATGTTTTGCAAATTATTCAAAAGAGCAACAAAATCTTTAAATAGAAGGCTACAAAAATAATTTTATAGTTTAAACCAGTGGTTCCCAACCTGTGCTCAGCAGTGCACTGACTGTGTGCACTTCTCATGGGCTCTGTAGTCCCTCCAGGAAACACCTGAATACTATTTACATGTGAGACATAGGTTAGGCCTAAGATACGCCCAAAAGATATCTATCCTAAAAGGGGCTCCGCAAGTCAAAACGGTATAGAACCACTGGCTTCAGCTCTTGTGGTGAGCAGGGCTGAACATTTGGAGCCAAGCAGCTTAAGTTGGAACTTTTGTACAAAACATTTTGAGTTTTACAAACTAATTTCTGTTTTAAGTCTAACGAAATCTGAATGATGGCTTACATCAGAGATGTATATTAAAAAATAATTCTATTTAACACACCTAAATTACCAAAGCAGACTAACTTTGAATCAGCTGCAAGTGTTCTAAATTTTGAGCAATATTTTACAAGAATCATAAGAGTTAAATAATATAAATTGGCCAGAATGATTGGAATGGTTCGCCACTCACACTGAACGCAGGAATAACTCAGCAGCAGCACCGTGCTGTAGCCGCACTGCGGGGAGTACGTTTTAAAGGTCTTGTTGCAGCTGGTCAGACCTTCACAGTTTTGGAAAATCCTGGTCTTGTCCCAGCAGTCTCCCTCTGGGGTCAAGCAGGTGCCCCACTTATTTCTCCCCAACAGGGCGTCAACTATGTTGATGACGTATCCGTCTGGACAGGTGATGTTCACGTTTCCGGGGAGGTCAGAGTCTGTCCCTTTGAAGCACTGTTTGATTTGTTCATCTTTGGATCAAGGGGAAGCAGAAAAAAAATATATATATAATTTGAGGTTAAGTTAATTGAAATTTTAATTTTTTTGTTATTGTCTTCAAAAATGGTTTTGCCATAAGGATGAATTTAATGGTCATATCAGAAAAGTTTTTTGTTACGTTTGGTCAAAATTGAGATATTGTTACATTTGGTCACATCTGATGAGTTACTCGCCTTAGAATGTGACACGTGCACAAAATCAACGTCACATTCAAAAGGCCGTGCAGATTCAGCCCTGCTTGTTAAGTCACGTAATCAATCATACCTGCATTCACTGCCTCTGATGTCAACCAAATAAACAGTGTCACCATGGCAACCTTCATTAGCCATTGGCTTCTCCAACCGATTTCATCTGCCGGCATGGTTCTTTTGCCATAGATCTATACAAATAGAAGAATGGGTTACAAGAAATTTTCGTAAGAGCACACGTTTTAAGAACAGAAAATATCGGGTGAATTATCGTTCGGTTGGAAAATCTTTTCTCCGGTGACAACATCAAAGAATCTAGGTAAGGAATTAGGTAAGAAAACCCACATGCATAAGGAGGAGAGGGGCGGTAATGTTCGGTGCCTTTCAAATGCTATACATGTCACCGAGTGGGGTAAACTCATAGTGCCACCCTCTCCATCAACTCCCACTGGAACTCCTCCGAGCCCCCTTCCTCGGGTAGCAATCTCATCAGACCTCATCTGATGCAGCATGCTTTGGCGACAACCTAATCTGGTGACAATTAGCTGTGGTGGCGGTGGTAAACAATGTTCCCTCTAAGGTTTGCTGGTTCGTGTGCAAAATCATACAGCTGTGTGCAAAGTTTTACAGCATCAATTTTTTGTGTGCAAAATTTTACAGCCCACAAACACAAACACACACTTACATGGAAATTTGCTGCGCGGATACTCAAAACTGCTGCGTGACGTCTGTGAGTTAGCAGCTTAGTTGGAGTGTGTCAAGATGATAATGTATCGCTAACATTAAAATGCTTAGTTGGAATGCATGTGCAATAGTGATTATCTTCACAAAATTGCTGAGTTGGACTGTATGTATAAAGGTGATTATGTATCACAAAATTGCTTGGGTGCACTGTGTATCTAAAGTCGATGTATCACCAAATAGGTTGGTTGGACTGTGTGTCTAAAATCGATGTATCACAAAATAGTTTGGTTGGACTGTGTTTCTAAAGTCGATGTATCACCAAATAGGTTGTCTGCCAATGTTCGAGTCTTTTCACATCACAGTTCCCAAGCCTCCCCCCCCCCCCCCCCCCCCAATTTAACGCTTGCTATTTCCACAATTAAACAATTATTGTTTTGTCTTTGATAGGGCCATTCTCTCTCATCAACTGTCAAATAATGCCCCAGGCAGACCGCCCAGTCCATACTGCAGTTGAAGGCGGGAGGGGTAAGTGAGATGAGGGAGGGGAAAGCTTGATTTAAAGCACTGGCATAAATCTATCAATCGGTTGAGTCATTCAATCTATGTATGTTTACAATCTGTTGAGTCATTCAATCTATGTATGTTTACAGTCTGTTGAGTCATTCAATCTATGTATGTATACAGTCTGTTGAGTCATTCAATCTATGTATGTTTACAGTCTGTTGAGTCATTCAATCTATGTATGTTTACAGTCTGTTGAGTCATTCAATCTATACATGTTTACAATCTGTTGAGTCATTCAATCTATGTATGTTTACAGTCTGTTGAGTCATTCAATCTATACATGTTTACAGTCTGTTGAGTCATTCAACCTATACATGTTTACAGTCTGTTGAGTCATTCAATCTATAAATGTTAACAATTTATTTATTTAGGCATTTTTATATAGCGCTTACCTTAAAGCTCTAAGCCCTTTACAATTATTAAAAACATGTAAACTAACTAAAATAAAAATGAGACATTAGGATAGTAACTACTATACTATAGAAACAATTAAAATGGCTATAAAACGAGGACACTTTGGCACGTTTTGGCATATATTACAGGATTAACCC
>CAXITT010000858.1:34131-182495 GCA_964033795.1 Lymnaea stagnalis
AATGGGGGAAACGGGCCGGCGCATTTACACTAAACTTTTCTGTCATGTAGCGGGCCGCAAAATATCGTCTTGCGGGTCATAAATGGCTCGCGGGCCGCGAGTTTGAGACCCTTATAATAGATGTTTATTTATTAATATTCACGATTCTCTCATTTTTTATCAAAAGAATGTAAATATTTATACTTTCCCCATCATTTTCGATAAATGCAGAATGTATGCGGGAACGAATTTCAAAACATCTTAAAATTTCATTTTCGGTTTCGGCTTCGGTTTCGGCAGAAATTCATTTTTAACTTACGGCTTTTTTTCGGTTTCGGTCGAAAGTCATTTTTAAACTTTCGGTATTTTTTCGGTTTCGGCCGAAAGTCATTTTAAAATTTCGGCCTATTTTCGGCTTCGGCCGAAATCAGAAAATCACTTTCGGTCGGTCTCTAGTCTAAAACAAATAACTTCAAGGCCTGCTGGGCTGGTCTAAAACAAACAACTTCAAGGCCTGTTGGGTTGGTCTAAAACAAATAACAGGATATATTATGGGCCCTGTAGGCCTACCTAAGCTTGAATGCTTGTGTTTAAAATGAGTAGAAGTTTTTAAATGACTTTTATTGTTGTTTTGACAGGCTTTGTAAATGTGCATAACGACATCGTGAATTAATTTAATGGTAGCAGTATTACACAGGATGATACATAACTGTTCACTGGACGGGGCGTGATGTGCTTATTTAAACACGTGAATGCAGCCAAGTCTTCAGGGCGAAACAAATTAAGTGGACGGCTCGTTAAACCCATTGCAGAACATAACCCTCCTGCCTCATACCATTCCAAAGGTATATGGAAAACTTCAGAAATTATACATATTCCAAAACAAACAAACAAACAAACAAACAAACAAACAAACAAACAAACGAACGAACAAACAAACAAACAAAACAAAACAAAACAAAACAAAACAAAAAACAAAAAAAAAAAAAAAAAAAAAAAAAAAAAAAAAAAAAAAAAAAAAAAAAAAAAAAAAAAGTCACGTGCAATAACAAGTCACGTTATGTCGCAATTACCTCTATTGTAACGAAACGTTTTTTTAAAAACTTATTATCCTCGGAAAATTTTAAGTAAGTGCAGCATAATCCTCACCCACACCAATGATAAAATACCGAGGATACCATCCTACTATTCTTGGAAAGACTTTACTATCACCTATCCTAGACCTATCATCAATCAACATTAAACATTACCCGACATCATCTTATAATTTAAAAAGTTTTATCCCTTGGGTGTAAATTCAAATATTCAAGTTCGGATACTGAACTTTTTAACAAGTCGCCCACAATGTTTCAAGGTCAAGAGTGCGTTCTCTCCCCTGTCCTGTATTCAGTAGCCTACATGCATATACCAAAGTATATATTTATAACGTAGCATGGATACAAGGCTCTGCACCGAAATATCTTAAAGAACTGATTTATAAACATGTATCCTTAAAGAGCCTGCGGCCTTCAACACAGTCCTTACTGAAAATTCCCAGCGTGGATGAACACAGAAGAAAGTCTTACGGATCGCCCTCTTTTGAAGCGCTGGCGCCAAAATTATGAAACAGTTTGCCTCAATCTTTGAGGGGAATTGAAAATGATAAAAATCATTTAAGAAACATTTTAAAACTTTTTTGTTTAAATATATTTAAGAAAACCAGAGCGCAGTGAGCATGCTAAAGTAGCATGGATACCAGCGCTATATAAATATCCACTCAAATCAAAATCAAATATAAATATTTAATTCAATTCAATGACATCCAGAACCGAAGTTACACTGTTCCAGCCATTCAGTTTGCTGATGATACGACCATCTTTGGCTTATTCAAAAACATAAACACAGTTTACATACAATTATGATTTTATGCATCTGTCGGGGAAACCGTAAACCGTATCAAGCCGAATCAGTTGGTGGTGTGATGAAAAAAAACAATAAAAAATTCGGTTGAATCTTTCAAAAACGAAAGAAATGGTTGTCGATTTCCGGAGTGGAAATAATCCCATTGCAGATCTCGCAATGAAAAAAAAGTCACAGTTTAGAGCAAGTAGAGGCTTATAAATACATAGACCTAATTGTGGTACCATTATTAATAAGCTGACATATCATGAACACGGCCAAATTCTGTACAAAAAGGTCAACCAACGACTTTTTAAACCTAAAAATATTGTATAATTTCAGTGTAAACAAACAAGTTATTAACTTATTCTACACCGCAACCTGGTGTGGAAACTCATCTTCTGACTTCAAACACCTATAAATAGACTAATCAAGAAAGCTATTGTAATATCACACAAACTAGACATCATTCACTTAAAGAACTATTTGAATAAAACTGATGCTGTAAAAATACAAATTGTTTGGGGGAGACATCTCAACCACTTCAACACAGATACTTAAGATCACATCCCACCCACTTCATCACAGATACCTAAGATCACATCCCACCCACTTCATCACAGATACCTAAGATCACATCCCACTCATTCATCACAGGTACCTAAGATCACATCCCACCCACTTCATCACAGATACCCAAGATCAGCTCGAATTCTTTCTTTTAAAGTTAAGACAGAAAGAAATACAAATTCGTTTACTCCCTGGTCAGTATGAATTTAACAGTATGCTACCCCATCGTTTACCAAATCTAAATGATCACTCATCAAGTATTATTGTCACTAAAGGAGTTCATTGATGGCTGAACTCTACGCTAGAGAAATACTTTAGATGTCTTGTGTTTAAATTGTTATAACTGTAAAATGCTGTCTTGGTTTTTAAAAAAATGTAATTATTTATGTGCTGAAAATGAATTAGTACAATGTGAAAAAAAATATTTGGATCAATAAAAGAATCTTATCTATTCTTCTTATATCTTATCTTATTTAGCATAATTTGTGATATAATGTTGACATAGGAATGTAATTTGTATAATACAGTTAGTGTAGATGTGGCTTTGGTGGTAACAATAATTAGTATTTTATCGATATGATTTTTTTAATTGAATTCAGAACCACATTATATTTATAATTCAAATATATAGGCTACTACTAGACTGATTATCACATTGCACAACATCAACACCTACAAAAAAACTTTCCATCAAATTTCTCCAATTCGTCTTAAATACCTGTGAGAATTTCTTACTTCGCACATTAGTCAACGAAAAGTTTCATTGAAGTCGACAGATCTTGTTAAATCTGTTTCAATAATTTTCCGGAGACCCATGTCAACTTTTTCTGAGGAAATTAAACAGTATATAAAAGTGGTAACGATAAATTTTACCTACCTACAATTAGTAACCAAATAGAAGTCAAGCGATATGAGCGTAATGAATCACTTGGAATCACCATTGTAACTCATAATTTGAACTTATCCTCTAACACGTGTTTTACACTGAGAGTGTGAGAGAGAAATGGCAAGTGTGCTTTTAGCCTGTGATTTAGCAAGACAGCGCAAACTGTAAAGATCAGCAACGTAAATGTATGGCTCAAAATATTTAATGTATACGGATGTGAATTTAAAAAAAAAAAAAACTATTTTTATATGTCCTTTTCTAAATAATACTGAAAATTTTGTAAAATGTGTTTGTTTTTCTTCTGCAGTTACATACTTTACTGTAAGGCCATAGCATAGGTTGTCCTTATGGGACATCCGGACGTGGTTTGATGATAACATCCATGGGGTTGGGGGGGGGGTAGAATACTGTTCTTTTGGTCAATGAAGTATCAGAAATTTCCTAGAATGCGGTTTAGAAAAAATGCGGGCGTTTAAATGTGGTCATTTTATACTTCAAAATAGTATACTTAAGTTTAAGTAAATATAATATGTACATAAAGCGATAACAGCGTGTATTTACTACCTAAAAGTTACCATGGAATTCCGTTTTTATATAAATGTTCATTATTGCCTGCAGTTCCTTTTTGATTTCTTCCAGGGTGTAAAAGTGATGCCCCCTTACTTTAACGGAAATTTCATTGTGTTATTCATTTTTGTCTTCGTATTGTATCATACACTTTAAAAATCTCTCAACGCCCGCGGTTATCCGAGAGATTCATGTTGGGTCGTCAGTCTCCACCTGTGAAGCTCAAGACATACCCCAAGCCAACTTTGATTATGCCCCAGTGTCAAGAGCCGTGAAACAAACTTTGCAGCAAAGCAATGTATCTTTAAGTTCAATGTGCGGATTTCTTGTCAAATAAATGCGGTAAATTTGTAATGAAATTTGATTGAAGTAACTCTACGTTGTCTTGATAAATACTGTTTTTTTAAATATATATATATTTTTTCATACAAATTTGGTAACTCTTATTTTAGTCCACTAAGCTGAATGAAATGGAAATGCGATTTTCTTCTTATAGTTAATTTTTTTTTATATAAATAATAAACTTTTTTTTTTTTAATTTTAAAAGGATTTTATAAATCAAATATCGTCTTTTTGTACAAATTAGAAAATATTAAACACATTTACGAATTTTTTTTTAAAAAGTACACTCCATTCATCTTTCGTTATTCACAAGGCTTTGTGGCGTACAAAGAGGACTCAGAAATTAAAAATCCCGTTAAAAATCAACGAAAATGTAAGACATCCAAATTGTAAAACAATAAAAACCTTTTATATTGACGTGTTTTAATATAGTTCCATCTGGTAAACAGTGATTTTTACAAATTATTTTTTTTAAAAAATGATATTTAATGTCTAATAATAATAATTATAACTCATCATTATGTCCCTTAGTCTTTGGACCGTTGGGGTGCCACAGATGACATGTGAACTATCCTCCTCCATTCGTCTCTGTCTCCTGCACGTCTCACAACATCGCCTAGTTTCAGTCACGTCCACTCTTTGACGTTGTCTTCCCATATTTTTCTTTATCTTCCTCTTCTTCTCCCTCCTCTTGTGGTGCCCTGCATGATTTCTTTGGCGAGCCCTTGTTTCCTTGTCACGTTGCCATACCATTCTAGTTTGCGTTTTTTACAGTCACCATTGGGTCATCGTACTGTCCAATTGCCTGTTTGATTGTACGAATTCCGGACGATTTTGAGGGTGTCTAAGTTGTGTGACACATTTGTGACGATGAAAGGTTGTTCCCAAATAATTTATCAACTACTCTAAAATAAGAGATTACTGCAAATTTAAATTATTATTTGTTAACTTATTATTTTATAATAATAATAATAATAATAATAATATGATCTTATTTACATTTCATTAATTTATTGTTAGTCGTGAACGGACCATACAGTTCTTATTTATATCTTTTACTTTTAAGGAACCAGCTTGTTAAAGACAGGTCATATTTATTGTCGGAATCTAAGATCTTAGCGAGATGGGTACTTTTTATCCCATCCCAGAAACAAAAACAAAAAAACAAAAAAAAAACTGACCAAAAAACTATAATTTTAAAATAAACACTTTATGAAAACATGAAGCGTATTTCTGCTTATAGTTTTAAAATTTTAATTTACATTTGGTGACATACTAATATAGTGTATAAGTACAGTATAGTGAAAATAAATGCCTACTACTACCGCATAAGTATCGGTCACAATATTAATTTTCTGTTACCCCTTTTATAAATTATACTTATTATTCGTCTGAAATTTTACTATCTAACACCAAAACACTGTAAATGATTAAATCATGAGCTACTGGGACACAAATGTTTTACTTATACCAATGTAAAAGTTCAATATTTATCTAAATGAACCGACTTTACTGATTATAAAATTGCTTAGCAACCAATCTTAACATCTAAAATACTATATCTCGGTAGTATTTCCCTCATCTTGGTAAAAAGTGAAGTCGCAAACTTGTAAAGATCAATGTTATTTGTTATGGATGCACTTCAGATTTGCACCCCTTGTTTATAAATGCGTAACTAATTTTAATTCATTATTAATAGGCTGAAACTAAGCTAATTTAATTACACGAGTTAGTCTTATGACCTAATTAGTGATTTAGACTTTAACTACACTTTCAACGTTATTCTACGAGTACAAGGTACAAACAAAGTCATGATAAAAATTAAATAACAACTCGGTTAATCTGGGTACATAATAATAATAATAGCTATAGTGCATGTGCTGTGTGCTCAAATGTGAGTCTTGAGTATTCCGAGTATAGAAATAGAGTCGGTATACTACTTATTAATAGTATAGTACTCATCACTACTCTACTCTTTAAATTTCAGTATTAATTGAGTGTTAGTAAGTGTTAGTTTTGACAATTCAATAATCACAACTTAGGCGACTTATATAATTAATTAGTAATAGTACTTGACTTAAAAATGTCATAGTAGTCTTTTAAAATGATCAGTTATTATATTAATACTAAGAGCCCATTGGAATCTTAAGGCATTGCCGGTAGATACTTGGATAAATAATTTTTCTACTAGTGAGAAGTCATTGCTGCAATGATTGCCGAGTAGCATGCCCCTTTTTCAACTTTTGGTAATCTACCATTTTAGCATTGGTCATTAAAAATTGTGTTGTTCCGCTATGAAGTTTTTTTCTTTTATTTACATCCGTTAATATGACAGTGGAGCAAGGTACACTGATTTTTGGGTGGCATAGAAATCGAGAGTGGGTGCTGTTTTCTCATTAAAGTGCAAGACCGACATGCGATCACTTTACAGGAGTGGATAAAATTAGAGAGATATATCCTTCCTGGCTCAATTGTTGTATGGATGGATGGTTGGCTTAATCAAACATAAACCAGATCAGACAAGGAATCTACAAATGCTCCGTTGTGGTCCATCAACAAAATTTTATAGATCTAAATGACCCGGGGCATTCATAAATGACATCAGCCTTATTTTTCTATTTTTTTAACCCCCTATTGTTACAAATTTGTCACAAAATTGAGACATCATCATAACACATAGAAATTTGTGACCCCACACCCCCATCTAGATGTGTGACATTGCTTGTGGATGGTCCCCTATGTTACAATAATTATTTTTTGGTCTATTTAAATTTATTTTTAATATAAACACTGATTCTATCTAACAAAATAAAATTATTTTATCTGTCAAGAGCTGGAGAGTAATTTTTGCAGTCCAAAGAATTTTTTTCAACTCTTTCTCATACCCCAAAAACAGTTTTATGGCCTTTTTGGGATATTTTACTTTCCTGTCTTCTATTTTGATTTTTAAATAACTTGATGCAAGGTTAAATAAAATATTTACAAGACATTTATTAAATTTTATGTTTTTTAAATATCTCTATACTTTTAAGATGATGCATCTCCAGAACACCATACTCTGTCTATAGTGATTCACAATGCTTGAGGGGCTCGCAGCATGGGTACTTAATACATATGTAGGGGAATATGTGGAAAATCTAAACACAACTCAACTCTCAATTGCCCTTTTGCAAGGTTAGTTTTTATCATGTTTTAATTTAGCAGCAGTATCCATTTGATTAAAAATTTAATCTATAGTGAAATAGGTAGGTGCTTCATCTTGGCAGTGACCATAACTTGAAGGCAGGTTCACCAAAACACTGCATAGAAAAAACTGCAGAAAGTTCAAAACTCAGCTGCTAGGCTAGTTTTAAAGACAAAAAAATGTGATCACGTCTCTCCACTACTTCATTCCCTTCATTGGCTACCTATACAGGCACACATTGACTACAAGTTGTCTGTTCTCTGTCACAATTTTTTCTAGGATTCCTGCCCTTCCTATCTAACCGAACTTCTTTCTGTCTATTCACCTCTTCGACAGCTTTGCTCCTCTGTAGACACGCGTATTCTGTCCGTTCCCAAGACACACACTAAAACATATGGTGAACGATCTTTCTCTTTCTGCGCCCCCAAACAATGGAATTCTTTGCCAACATACGCAATATATCAACCACACAGGCCTTCAAATCTGCACTCAAAACATATCTTTTTAAATTATACTACCCTGACTGATTCCCCTCCTCTGACGATAAACGATCTTGCTGGCTGCCGTCCATGGTTTGCCTTGTAAAAGTTATGTGGTGGGGTGGGTCAATATACATTGCTGTTCTTTATTTCATAAATGTATTTTATTTTAATGTCATGATTATGTCTCTTTTGATAAAATTTTTATGTACAGCGCGGTGAGCCCAGCCCTAGGCTGGGGTACCGCGCTATATAAGACCTCTTATTATTATTATTATTATTATTATTATTTTCTATGACCAGATAGTTCTGAAATATTATTTAGGATAACTGCATTTTATAATTCTTGAAAATTGCATAGACTCTAGTTAAAAGTAACAAATAAATAAATGAAGGGACTGCTTTCAAGCTATGTAAATGAATGAAATAGTGAAACGAGGTATGTGGAAGCTTGAAATAAGGTAACAGGACAAGCTGAGGAAGGCTTTATGCCGAAACGTCCTTGTTTTTTGTCCTGTTACCTTATTTCAAGCTTCCACATACCTCGTTTCACTATTTCATTCATTTAAAAGTAACAGTTGCATGTCATAAATCAATAAAAACGTGACCATTATTTTATTATTTTTATCTGGATTCACGAAACCTAAGGAAGTTATAATTAAAGTTTGAAGCTGACTTGAAAGCGCTAGATCATAACTACGAGAATGGCATGGCAGCTATTGATGGGCAAAAATCTTTGAAAATCAGCACACTCTATGAAATAATAGTGATTTATAAAAAAAATATTATCAAGTGATTTAAAAATGTGGACTATAATTTCTATTTAAGGTTTTGTTGAGCTTGAAAATTTGCCACTAAAGAAAGATGCCCTGAAGAGTTTAGACATACCAATTGAAGTTAAGTCAGGTAAAAGATTTGATTGATATTTAATACATCATTTTGTTGTCTGCCAAATAATTCATGGAAATATAATTGTTTAAATATTAAGACCTTATTTTGAGCTACCAAAGCTATTTTGTTGAATGAAAATTTGACTGTAAACTGTTAATAAATTAATTTTTATATTGCTAAGAATTGCATGTTCATGATTCAGCTAAATAGCTACTGTTTATTTCAGGGTTTATTGGAAAGATAACTTTACACATTCCATTAAGGAGGCTTAGAAGTGAACCATGGGTCATCTCTATTGAAAAGCTTTATCTTGTTGCAGGACCACTAACACATTTACAGGTATGTAGTCCCATCAAAACTATAAGGGTTAGCAGGTTATAGGGTTAATTACTTTTAAATAAAAGAAAAACTGTTAATATTGCATAACTGGCATTGTTTCTTCCTCCAAGAAGCATTTTCAAAAAATAAAATGTTTGAATTAGTGTAAAGTCAATCAATATCTTACATGTATGAATTCTATTATTTTTTTTAAGTTTTAGCACAATCAATCTGATTTGTGACAAACGCATTTTCTGAATATAAAAATTCATTTTATAATTTTTTTTTGTGTGTGCTTGCTATGAAATATGAGAAAATTAAAAAGAGATTGACATACTCATTATGTATAAAAAATATTTAACCTTTAATAGCTGTCATAATCAAAATGATTTAGATTTTCTAATTCCTTGTCATTTTATTCAGTGTGATGCAGAAGAAGAGATGAAAAAGGAACAAGAGCAGAAAAAAGCCATGCTTGATGCCTTGGAGGAAAAATGGAAGGTAAATTACACTGGTGCTTATTTTCTAGTCTGAACAAATGAAACCACTTTAAAAGGTGAAAAAATTATTTTTTTAAAAATGGTTATGTACATTAAAGGAAAACAATGACATAAATTATAACATGCTTATAAAAAGTCTGTCTGCTCCATTAGAAAAACCCAGGTGGTCACTTAAAGCATTTAAGTCCTTGGAGAACATCACATAACACTTTATTTATATTAAAGTTCTCTGATTTAAGAATATTTAAGTAGGTGCCTCTCCTGTTTTATAGTCGAAATGGGAAGAAGATTATCTAATAATTTCACTAAACATTTTCATGATATCAAGCGGGGCGAACTCTTCCTAGTCTCATTACATTACAACGGAGATAAACACAAAGGGACATCAGATGTTTCCATCACGCCACTGATTTCCTGCACTGTCACACTGTTGAGAGTTATCAGGGAAAAAAAATTCATTCAGATTTTTGGCACAATATCAACCTTGTGGAATCAATCAAATACTCTCATACTAGTGATTCTTAATTTACCTCTATTTCTTTTCTTATTTCTTAGATTTTACATATTTTCCAAATATTTTTGTTTGTCAAAATCTTATTTTTTCACATTAATGATATATAAATTCTTTTAATTCCTGTAATCTTTTGAATAGAAAACCTATTTTGGTTTTGGAAAACCCAACTTCCAGCAATAACATTAATGGGGAATTCCAAACACAAATGTTTTTTTTAACTGTTTTCTACTTCTTGTTGTTTTTTCATTTGTCCTGTCTGCTGAAGATGGCTCTTAGCCAAAAGAGTCTCTTTTTATTGTCCTGTCTTTATATTTCAAACTTCCAAATATTTTGTTCCAGTATTTCCTTTAAGAATATTGAATTTTGGTGTTGTAACATCACTTTGAGGGTTTAAATTAAAATCCTATGAATGAAATGACAGCACAGGCCAATTGGACCGGTGATGCAGTATGCAACTGGGTGAAACAACTATAAGTTAGACCTGTTTTCTATGTTGAGCTACCACCAGGGTTGAGTTAGGCTTATAAAATTATCAAGTGACAACTAATGAACTAATTATAAGAGTGTTGAACAATTTGTGAAAATAAAACAATATATGTTCAGCTTTCATAATGATTATACAGTGTGTATTCAACAAAAATACGAGGGCTTGTTGCTGATCTAAATATGAGAGGATAAGAGTGGGCACAAATCCTTTACAAAGACAAAGTTCAGAAAAACATAAATGAAGTGGGTGGAATTAAAATTGAAAAACCAAACAGGAAAAAGACATTGCAGCTATGTAAATTTGTGAATTTGGTTTA
Organism: Lymnaea stagnalis; assembly: GCA_964033795.1. Lineage (NCBI taxonomy): Eukaryota > Metazoa > Mollusca > Gastropoda > Lymnaeidae > Lymnaea > Lymnaea stagnalis. Next base: position 45,043 of record CAXITT010000858.1, read on the forward strand.
TACTGTATGGAGTCATGTACCAAATCTTGTTTTTAGGTAGGATACATGTATATATATTTTATGTAAATTAAATTTATATGAATTTTTTTTGTTTTTTGTACTAATGAAGGCATTTGCCGAAACATCTACTGTGCATACTGTATAATCATTATTAAAGCTGAACAAATATTGTTTTATTTACACAAATCGTTTGTGTCTAATTAATCTACAACTAATGAAAGCTTTTCTATTTCAGATCAACCAAGGAAGTCAGCAGGACCAGTCTGCCTCATGGTTTTCATATGGCACCTCCATGGCAGCAAACATTTTGGAGAATATTCAGGTAAATTGAACTTCCAACCATCAAAATATGTCCTACCCACCTTAATTATGAATGAGGCAACTCACTAAATTATGAATAATCAAACATATTAATGTGGTTTCATGTATCTTAACACAAAAATTAGCTCTAACTCCAACTCTGTCTTTTTTTAGCATTTTTTTTTTCCAACTTAATTGTTTGAACCAATAAAACATGTTATGACTTCTAGGTTTTCAGTGATGTCCTGTTTGTAATTGAAATGTCTGTCATTTTATTATAAAAGTTTAGATTTTTTTTTGTGTGGTTGGAAATTTGTTTGTGATTTTTTTTTTATTGTGACATGTATAGCAATCATCTGTCCTAAAAATGTTTGGGATGCTTTGTGTCATAGATTATTTTTTTTTGTGTCTCCTGAAAGTTATCCAACCAGCCTGCCTCTTAAACTAATACTGCAAAAGACATAAAGTCCAGTGCAGTCCTTCTCTTTAAAACTAAAATTTTTAGAAATTGTGTGCTTGCATTAAATATTACATTTATATCAGATATATTATTTCTGTTAAAATGAGTTGTTTTTCCATGTTGTTTCAACTCATTACTTGGTGTTGTTTTTTGTTGGTTTGTTAGAAGTAATATTTTCTTCTTTGATCTACAGCTTAAAGTGAAAGATGTACATATCAGGTACGAAGATGACAAGATGAACCCCTCTTGCCCCTTTGCCTGCGGTGTCATCATAAAAAATTTAAGTGTACAAAGTACAGACGCAACCTGGGTAGGTTAAAATTCTGCTCTTAAGAATAAAAAAATCTACCTCGGAGACTTAGAACAAAAATTGCTTCTTATATCTTGAAGGCTATAATAGACACAGTAAGAGTGAGTTAACATTTTTCACGTCCTTGTGGTTCAACAATTATTGACTTAATCAATTTTAAGTAAATGAAATGTTTTTCAGTAAATAAATTCCAGGTTGTTTTTTTTTACCTTAAATTTTCATTGGTTCATTTATATGTATTTTATACATACACTTACAACATGTTCATGAAATGTTGATGTTATGAAGTATCAAGTCACAAGATCCGCATGTTACTTAAAGCATAAATCAGTACATGTTGCCAGACTCACAAAAATTGAAAAAAGATTGTATTTTAAAATTGAAGGAATAAATAAACTAAAATGGATTTGATGTAGATTGATTTGATTCTTTCTAGGTTCAGCACATTTCTGTGATGAACTAAGCTGTAAAAGAGCTTTGTAAAGTTCACAACAAAACGTGAAGAGAGCTGTTCATTTCATGAACTATGCACATTAACACAAAAGCTGTTACACAAGCTGCACTTAATATACATAGAAATGTTAATTATTTTCAATCAAAGTAAAATATATATGTGATCTCTTTTTTCCGTAGGCCTCAAAGTTTGTAAGTCACAATGAGGAAGATGTTATGTTTAAACTGGTGGATCTCAAAGATTTTGGCATTTACTGTGATACAAATGTAACAATGGTGGGAGACCTTCCAATGTCTGATCTGGCGGTAAGCTTTGGGGTTAACTAACTTCACTGTAAAGTTTCTGAACAGGTGGTGGAGGAAACATATCATTTAAAATTGTCGCATGTACTGAAAAGGAGAGATGATATTTACACATTGATGAAAACTGTATTTGCCATTTTATACGGTGCTTTCTCAATCAGAAATAATTCTGTCTTTAAAATTAAAATATTGATAAAAAGTTTCATTCATCCTTTGATTTGTTTTTGTTGTTGTTGTTTAAAGGATGTGCTTGAAAGGGAGATGTACTTGTCAACATCAGGGAAATTTCAGGTATGTTGGCTTGTGTGCTCAGGTATCATGTGAGCATTGCTCATTTAACATAGTATGGTAAATCACCTGATTGTACCATAGTTAACTTAAATTGTCAGGCAACGTTGCAGTCGCGACATCGATGTAAATATGACCGTTGCTGCTACACTCTACTTACTTGATAACCTACGTCTCACTCACACTATATGTATCAGCAGAAGTCCAATATCAACATATCATTTATTTATCAACAAATCACACGATTTAGAATATAGTTCACATCAATGAATAATAGAATAATGATTGATTGAAGTACAGTCAGTATACAGCTACTTCCTTTAGAATAATAACATTCAATTAGACTTTCTAACTGCCATCTTAAAATCCATTACAATATTTCTTCTTTACTATTGCCGCCTTATCTATATTTAGATCCACATATCACTACTCTGACACAAAATAGTGCTTTTTACCCAACTGAAAATTAACATTGAATATCATTATCTTTACTCCCATGAATAGGAAATATTTACAAATTTCATTTATTCTTTGTTTATGCCAATCATTGCTAGAAAATATTCCTGGTGACATAGTACTTGATAAAATAGCTTTAAAACTTAGCTTGATGGCTACAGAGACACTGTTGTCATGATTACCTAAGAGATGCACAGAACAAGGATATAAACAAAACAATTTCTACAGTGCATTTCATTGCTTGCAAGTCATTTAAATTAATTGAAATGTTTCATCTTTGCAGCAACATGAATACATACTACAGCCCATCACAGCTCAAGGGAAGGTTAACAGGAATACTTCTGCAATGCCCCTTAGATCAGCAACAAGCCCTCGTATTTTTGTTGAGCTCACTCTGGGCGACATGTCTTTCAGCCTTTCTACTGAGCAGTATCAGTGTTACAACCTGTGGCAGAGGGAGTTTGCTCGACATGGAAGGCAGCGTAAATTTAGAAAGGAACGTCCAAACTGCAGTGTTTCCTCGAGGTAGATCAGGTTTTTTAAAAATAAAACTAAGTTACTGTGCTGAGGATCTGATACTTTCAAGTCTTTAGTGATTTCATTAGCCATGTAGTGGTATAATTTAAGTTAAAACTTATTAATTGTAATAAAATAAAAATTTATAAATGTAAAAAGAAATATCACAGCTCAACTCTGAATTTTTTTGGAAACTTTTTTGTTTGTTTTTTGTTTTGCACAGTTGATGTATTAAAGTATAATGTTTAGCAAGAAAATGATTTTTCCACACAAAAAAAAAAAAAAAAAAAAAGAAGAGATCCATGCTTGAGATTCTAGGGTTTTTTCTCTTTCTAATAAAAATCTTGTTGCTAATCAACGCTATTAGTATGGTGTTTCTGCATGCATAAATAGCACAGGAGTAAAGTTGGTTTTATCAAAGCTTGTAGGAATGTATAGCCTTTATTATTGTTCATTTTTTCCCCCTGTGCAGTCCTCGGAAATGGTGGCATTTTACCCAGGAAGTCCACCTGGCAAGGATACAAGACAGAAATGACAGGCTTACCAAAAAGTTCATTTTGGACAGGGCTCATCTGGTTGCTGTCTATGCCAGGATCTACACTGCCTACCTTAGAGGAGAGACACTGACAGTGCAGCAGAAGGTGAGCCAGTACACTTGTTGTAGTTTCTAGCTGCACTGTTAAATCACTCCATCATGCTGTTGCATGAGTTCTCTTAAAACCTGTATTCTCATAAACAACTTAATAATGAACTGCAACTCTTTTCAAATAAATGTGTGTTTTAACCCCCCTCCACCTATTTTGTTCTTTCTTTTTTTGTTTTTTTTGTTTGTTTCAACACTCACACTCCTCTGTGTTTAAAATACAAATCTTGTTTTTTTTTTAAATAGCATTTGCCCTATAATCATTACAAATAAGTAATGATATACCAGATTGACTAGTCCATTTATGGACAAGCAAACATTTTACCTATATAAAAGTGATTCTATTTTATTTTTTTTAGTCCACTAAAACCAGCATTGAAGAAGAGCTGGAGTTTGATGAACTGAAATTAATAAGAGAGGCCACATTCTTCAAATTAAAGAAAAACAGTCAAGTAGTAAGTGTATCTGTTTTTTTTAAAAGTTTTTTTCTCTGCATAAAGAACCCATTAAATTTATGACCAAAAAATAAATATTTTAAGTCTAGATAAATAACTGATGATTTAAAATACAGTACACAGAATTGAAATTATGACATGCTGGTCTCATAATGAATGCTTCAGTATGCAATTTTCTTGTGTTCATCTCCCATGGGTGAACCCTTGGCTTACAAACTTTGTCACAGTGACTTTTTATAAAGATAATTCTGCTCCCTTATTCTGTCACTTAACAAGTCTCAATGCAATGAGGGACTAGGGCTGGTTGCACTTACGTCACATCTTGTTCTCTCCCCTTTCACACAGGTTTACAACTTAGCTGCTAAAAAGAGCCCCCCACCCTCAGAGACTTCACCCACCCAGCCAAAGGAAAGTGGCAGTTTGTTTCAGCACTGGTTCCCAGGCTGGTCAGGCTGGACACAGTCGACTGTCACCCCGCAGCCAGTTATGACTCCCTCGCCAACAGATCTGGGCTCAGTTGATGTTGCCCCATCTTCATCCCAGGAAACCAGCGCGTCATTGACACCTTTGTCTGAGGATGATGTGGTGACAGAGGATGAAATTGGTAAATTAAAGAAAATATCTCAGAGGACCTATTAGTGGGAAAATGACATGCCATAGGCAGAATTCTAAGGGTTAGTTTTGGGATGGAGGTGGTTGATTGTCTCTTGTGCTCCTCATTCTGAGTTTGAGCAAGTCTCATCTTTTCTAACTGTTAGCCTCTTTAAAAAAATGAGTAGTGATATATATGTCTTCATATTGAGACAGGTTGAAAACCCTTGTCAGAAATTAAGGCAGTAAGTTATAAATTTTATCTATTATAAAATCTAATCTGTAAATATATAACTCTTGCCAATTCTGTAGTCTCCGCAAAATTATTCTATAAATTTATGACTCGGCCATTCTAGAGACACAACACTCTCACCTTTTCTAAAGAAAAGTTTTAACTGTTCTAAAGATTTATGACTCAACACTTGTGTACCAGTGTATTGCTCTTCAATTTCCAGAACAAGAGATTCAAGATGTTATCAAAGACTCATCTGAGAATAGCTCATTCCTCAGAAAGGACACTGTATTTGCCAGGATGGCCTTCCTCCTAAAGAAAGGTTCCTTCCAACTGAAAGAAAAACATATTTCTGATAAAGGTATGTTGTGCGATGAGTAATGTGGCATAGTCAATTTGCTCATTAAGGAGTAATAATTATGCCCAAATCTGTATCAAGTTCTCAGTCTTATTTTTTGTAAGAAATTTCTTTGGTCGCGTTGAAATAATATGCAATGTTAATTTGTCTTTCAATTTATTTCATAAAATATATTCCTATTCAATTTTTTGTGTTGTTTGGTTTTTTTTTTTGTTTTTTTTTTGTTTTTTTAATAACCTTTTTAAAATGGAAACCTACCATAACTAAAATCTCTCAAATTTACTTTTAAATGATCTGTTACGCACAGCATATACTGCGCTTTCAGCATGACAGTGATTGAACTAATAATTTTCACTGTCGGGTCATAAATACTATTGAAAATGGTTCATACCTCAAAAACAAGCAGCACTTTAACTCTTACCATCTCTTATAAATATGATTAGATAGAATACATTCTGTAACTGATTTAAAAATGGTCTACCTTTTCTTGTTGCAGCTGAAGCCCAAAGCCATTCCTTGGTGGAGCTTCACTGTTCTACTATAGAGATGCAGTTTGAGTCCCGGCCTCGCACCAGTGCCATGAAGTTTTCACTTGCTGTGGGCAGCCTCTATGTCCAGGACCAGACTGCCAAGAACCCAACTTTCACGTATATCATATGTCCTCAGGTTAAGGTAAAGCTTTTCATTTACTTTTTACAATGTTTAAAATAATTAACATTTGCTGTTAAGTCTTGTGTATCATTATCGCTTGTTTCACATTTCTAAAATCAATAATTTTAAAAAAGTCATAAAAAAGGTAAAAATAGATTTAGCTGAACTGATCGTTTTATAATTGTACTATTTATATCCTTGCAATTTTTCTGATGTCTAAGGACCCATTGTGTCGAACAGCCTTCAATCCGGTCTCCCAGTTTGTAAACCCACAGAACATTAGTCTTTTGGCCAGAGACTCTGAGGGGATGGAGTTCTTCAAGTTGAGTTATGAGAAGAATCCTACGGCCATCTTCAAGTACAGGTGTGTAGAAGACTCGTTCAGGGCCGTTGATGGGAGGTTATGATTGGAGGGTATAAAGTTTAATTTATTCAAATTGCCTTCACTGAACTATGTATGTCTTTATCTGTATTTATCCTTTTCATTAAAGTAAGTTTACATTAGTTTGCTACCCTTTGAGAACCCCTGGCCTCAAAAGCTGAGGATTATACACATTGTTTTAAAGGAAACTGCTTTTTCATCCCTTTTGCAATACCAAACATCAAGAGGGATTGCATTTTTGTACATCAAAAAATATGCATAGGGTAGAGAAAAATGTGAAGAATGACCATGCAGATAGTTTGTATTGTCCTTGTGATGGTTTATGTGTAGGCCTCATTTTAGCCACCACCACTTGGATCCTCTTTGTTTTGTTTTGATATTGACCTCACACAGTAAATCTTGTGCTGTGCCATTCCTTTCAAACACCCCTCCCTTGATTGGGAAAAGGTTGTTTACATTTGAATATGACCTATTTGTTCTGAAGAATGCTTTCAGGTGACTCAATTTCAAGAATTTTTTTTCTGGATGTTGATCAGCTCAGCTAACCTGGTTACATTGATCAGCTCAGCTAACATGGTTACATTGAGCAGCTTAGCTAAGCTGGTTACATTGATCAGCTCAGCTAACCTGGTTACATTGATCAGCTCAGCTAACATTGTTACATTGATCAGCTCAGCTAGACATATACAAGATGTTTTATAATTGAAATATTGTACTCTTTTTGTGTGTTTAAATTAATATTTGTATTTTTTGAGGATTGCACCTTTTCAATTGTTTTTTGTGTGTGTTTTTTCTGTTTAGTTAAATTTATAGTTTTATTGAAATTTAATAGTATAATTTATTTTAATTTTGTTAGTATCAGTAGCCTTGGTATCATTTTCTTCGAAGGCTGGTTTTCAGTCCTTTGTTATGTAGTGTTCACTGCGCAAGCCAAATTTTCAAAGAGATTAAATTTTCAAAACCATATAACGGTATGTAACAGTCCTTCGTCAGGTTTTCCTGTACCCTGTGTATATTCCTTATTGCTTAAAAAACCTGAACGCAGTCCTCCACTTATTTCTACTTTTTTTCTAGTACATTACTTTGGCTTGCCCCTGTTAAGTGAGGTTTTGTCTCACGAACTTAATTTGTGGACCGTCATATCAGCTCAGCTAACCTGGTTACATTGATCAGCCGTAGCCGGTCCCAAGCCCGGGTGAGAAAGGAGGAGGGTTGGGCGAAGGGCTAGCAACCCTTCCCTGTAAAAAAAGCCCTGCTACAAAAACACAAAGAAAGATTTCAAAAGGAAGCTCGGATGCTTTCCAGAACTGCCCAGAACGCACTTATAGGGTGGGAAGCGCATGGTTCCCGTATAATCACGGCAAGATTTAAGACAAAAAAACGAAAAATCAATATGGACATCCTACAGGTGTACGCTCCTACCAACGATAGTAAAGAAGAGGACAAAGAGGATTTCTACAACAGACTGCGAACCCTGGTCCAAAGGTGTCCTAAGAGCAATATGGTTATACTCATGGGCGACCTAAATGCGAAAATAGGCAGCAACAATAAAGGCTATGAAGAATGCATGGGAACACATGGTATGGGAGAGATGAATGAAAATGGTGAAAGACTAGCAGATCTATGTGCTACAATTGGACTAGTCATCGGAGGAAGCCTCTTCATGCATAGAAATATCCACAAGGCCACATGGATTTCACCAGATATGTCAACGGCTAACCAAATTGACCATTTCTGTATTTGCAATAAGTTTAGACGGTCGCTCCAAGATGTTAGGGTAAAAAGAGGGGCAGATGTAGCCTCAGACCATCATCTAATTATTGCCAAATTAAGGCTGAAACTGAAAAAGAACTGGACAAGCGAGGGAAGCAAGCGCCAACATTTTAACATCAACCTCTTGAAAGATGAGTCCAAGCTAAAGGAGTTTAAACTTACCATCTCCAATAAGTTCCAGATCTTACAGGAACTAGGCAATGAAGAAACAATTGACAAAAACTGGAAAGAAATCAAAGAGATATTCACGACTACCTGTGAAGAAGTGTTGGGCCCTAGGCAACAAACGCATAAAGAATGGATTTCGGCTGAAACCATGGAAAAAATCCAATATAGGAGAAAGAAGAAGGCAAATCTAAACAATAGCCGCACCAGAACCGAAAAGGCCAGAGCATCAACAGAATACTCAGAAGCAAATAAAGAAGTTAAACGTAGTATAAGGACAGATAAAAAGAACTACATAGAAGGATTAGCAAGTGAAGCAGAGGAGGCTGCGTACCATGGAAACACAAGAGAATTATTCAGTACAATCAAAAAGTTATCTGGAAAGTTCAACAATCCAGTGAGACCAGTTAAAACTAAAGATGGGAAATCAATACCTGATGAAGAGGGTCAGAAAAAAAGATGGATAGAACATTTTGAAGAACTCCTCAACCGGCCAGCACCACAACACACACTCAACATAGAGCCAGCGGAAAAAGATCTAGAAATAGAGTGCAGCACACCCACAAAGCAAGAAATATGCAGAGCAATTAAACAACTAAAGAAAGGCAAGGCGGCAGGTCCTGACAGAATACCGACAGAAGCCTTGACAGCAGATATTACGTCTAGCACTGAAATGCTACACACACTATTCAAGAAAATATGGGAGGAGGAACAGATACCGGCTGAATGGAAAGAAGGACACCTCGTTAAGCTCCCGAAGAAAGGAGACCTTAGTTCTTGTTCTAACTATAGGGGAATAACCCTGCTGTCGATCCCAAGCAAAGTATTCAACAGAATGCTGCTAAACAGAATGAGGGAGGCAATAGACATCAATCTTAGGGACCAACAAGCAGGGTTCAGAAAAGACAGATCCTGCACAGACCAGATTGCCACACTGAGAATTATTGTGGAACAATCTCTGGAGTGGAACTCGCCACTATACGTCAACTTCATTGACTATGAGAAGGCTTTTGACAGTGTCGACAGACAGACTCTGTGGAAGCTGCTTAGACACTACGGGGTACCACAAAAATTGACAGACATAATTAAGGCTTCTTACGAAGGACTATCGTGCAGAATTGTCCACGGCCAGCAAACAACGGCGGCTTTTGAGGTACAGACCGGTGTCAGACAGGGGTGTCTGCTCTCGCCTTTCCTATTCCTGCTGACCATTGATTGGATAATGAAAATGTCTACAGAGCAGAAGAGAAATGGTATTCAGTGGACACTATGGAAACAACTTGATGACCTGGATTTTGCGGATGATCTGGCCCTAGTATCACACACACAGCAACAGATGCAAGAGAAAACCAATTATGTAGCACAGTACTCTGCTTGCATCGGCCTGAACATCCACAGAGGAAAAAGCAAAGTCCTTAAAATAAATACATCAAGCAACACACCTATAGCACTGGAAGGAACAAACCTTGAGGAGGTGGATAGCTTTACATACCTCGGCAGCATCATTGACATACAAGGAGGGACAGACGCCGACATAAGAGTGAGAGTTGGTAAGGCAAGAGCGGCATTTAACCAGCTAAAAAAGGTCTGGAGCTGCAGCAATTTGACCCTCCAGACCAAGGTCAAGGTATTCAACACCACAGTGAAACCTGTCTTGCTATATGGGGCAGAAACATGGCGAACAACAGCAGCTGGTTCAAAAAAGCTACAGACCTTTATCAACTCATGTCTCCGAACGATTTTACGAATCCGCTGGCCCACCGTCATCACCAACGAGGATCTCTGGCGGCGCACACAACAAGAACCAGTGGAAGAGTTAATCTGCCAGCGCAGATGGAGATGGATTGGCCACACCCTCAGAAAGCCCGCATCAAGTATCACGAGACAAGCCCTGACTTGGAACCCCCAGGGTAAGAGAAAAAGAGGTCGACCCAAAACAACTTGGAGAAGGGAACTGGAGGCAGACATCAAAAAGAGTGGGCACAACTGGGGACAGTTGGAGAGACTTGCCCAAGACCGGGATGCCTGGAGAGCCTTTGTTTGTGGCCTATGCCCCAGACGGGACGACAGGCGATGATTGATTGATAACCTGGTTACATTGATCAGCTCAGCTAACCTGGTTACATTGATCAGCTCAGCTAACCTTGTTACATTGATCAGCTCAGCTAACCTGGTTACATTGATCAGCTCAGCTAAGCTGGTTACATTGATCAGCTCAGCTAAGCTGGTTACATTGATCAGCTCAGCTAACCTGGTTACATTGATCAGCTCAGCTAACCTTGTTACATTGATCAGATCAGCTAACCTGGTTACATTGTACAGCTCAGCTAAGCTGGTTACATTGATCAGCTCAGCTAACCTGGTTACATTGATCAGATCAGCTAACATGGTTATTCTGTACTTGGAGGTAATGAAGAGACAACTCTATTTTTTTGTTAAAAGTTGCTAGGCCGTTTGGTTGGCTTTGACCAACTAGTTGACGAAGATCCCCTCACAAACCACTTCATGGCAAGTGTTACCACTGTGGCAATGGGGTTAAAACAGTGCAAAATTCTTTAAAATTCTTTTGTTTCATTTCATAAACCACTTTGAACTAACTTAAGAGGTTAGACAAATTGTATTTTTACAGTGTAAGCATCAAAACTCAACCCTTGGATATCATTTACACACCTGAGCTGTTGCGGAAACTCAAGGACTTCTTCAGCACTCCAGCCACTGGTCTTTCTCGTACTGCTAGTTCTGGTATGTTCATCTTAAGAAATTGTTCCAATATTTAATTTATATTTTAAAAAAAGATATACAAACTAATCAGGTCATCAATATTCTCATGATTGTCTCACGAGGTTACAAAATAATTTTTCTTTACATAAAATTCATGGTAAATAAAATTAATAAACATTTTGTTTACCTGCAACTTTAAAAAAAAAAAAATTCATTCTCCAGTGTACAGCTGGCAGTTTGACAAGTTGAGAAAACAGACACAAGAGGAATTGAGGAACACTCTTGATCAGTTATTAGAGGTTGGCTCCAAGTTTATACACGTTTTTACATGAATAAGGTCACTGATTTGTAGACTTTATTTTTTATATGCTTCTTCATCTTCTCCCTCAAAAGATTGCTAAAATAGAAGATCTACAAATATTTTAAGCATTCGATAAATGACCACCACATGTTTAGTAATCACACCAAAATTAAAGCTAAAAATAATTTTTTGGAAAACGGTGAATATAATTTAAATTAAATTTATTTTGTAAAAGCTTGATTAAATTATCACTCCTGTGTGCGGATGTTCTGATATATTCAAACTTAAAACAAGACGTGCCTAGATCTTCTGATACATCATTATTGGACCAGAAAATTAAGCTTTTCCCCCACCAATGTCATATTTTTTTTACCAGGGCAAAGCCAGCAAGTGGAACATCAACCTTGACATCAGTGCCCCTAAGTTGATCATACCAGAGAGCGTCTTAGACCAGAACCCACAGCTGGTGGTCATTGACCTGGGAAATTTCCGGGTCAACACAGTGACCTCACAGTCCGACATCTCTGATCAGCTCAAACAGAAGGCCAAGCTCAGGGAGGATGACGGGGAAGGTATGCCCAGTGTCCATGTTATTGGGATGCCAAATCCTGCTGTATATTTTTTTTGGAACTATATTTCAGTAAATTTTGCATGACTTGACTCCATCAATACAATCATGAGTTAGAGGTTTAAATTTGTTTTTTACCCTTAGAGGAGATAAAAATTGATCTCATTCTTTCTTAGATTTATGATTCTATTCTTTATCAGATTTGTATTCAAGAATCCATTTACATTAAATAAAATCCTGTTGGGAAGTACATGAAGCTACAGAAAAAGGTTAAGTCACTTACTGATACCAAATCAATACATAAAAAAGACCAAATACAAAGTAATTTTATTGAAAATTAGCATGGAAAATAACTATAAGGATTACCAGTTCTAAAAAAACTACGATTTTAAAAAATGTTCCATTTAATTTAGATTATGTCCACAAAATTATTTTTACTGCCCATCTCACTTATAAGGAAAATATAACAAGCGAAGATGACCAGGGCAATATGGGACTTGAGTAGTATCCTTGACTTGAGCTGTATTTCATTTAGGGGAGGGAAAGCTGCTCAATTCATCAGCCTCACTCTCTCGTCGGTGCCTACTATATCCAATAGCAAGACTTAGTCAAGATGACTGGCAGTAGACCAGGATGGCCAGGAGTGTTTTTTGTGTGTTTCACTGTGCTCCTAATGCATTCCACGTTGCAGGAGTTTTTGGAATTTTCATTGTTGTCAGTATCATGCCGCCTTCGCAACTCCATCTCTGGTTTTGATTTCATAGTTTGCCTTCTCTTAGATGAGTTGCCATTCAAGATTAATGAGTCCCATCCACCCGGGGTGCCGGTGTTGTTTTTGCTTGTCTAGGCTTTCTGCTGAGGATTTGGTTGCTAGGTGGCCGAACAGTCTAAACTGAGTCAGTCCCAAGCTTGTTTTTCTGGAACTTTTAAATACAACAAGATGCAATCACCAGGTAAAGCATCCTGTCTTGAATGATGTCAAATCTCCTTGCCATTTATTTCTTACTTAATTTCAGATAAATTTGAAACACCCCTGTCCACACCCCCCAATGAAACAGAGGAGGATGAAGAAGTGAAGAAGACCATGGCAGGAGGTGTATTTTCTCCCCTGAAAAAGCCCAAAAGTTCAGAGTCCCTGACAGAAGACAGTGCTGAAAATATGTTTCAGGATCGTCTGTATGAAAAGTGAGTTTGCGGTATCGAGAATATTATTTTATCATCAGGGTAATTAATGAGATCAAATTTACATTTTACTTCCCTAGGGTGGAATTTTAAAAAAAAATAATGAACTATCGTTAAAGACATTTTTTTTAAAATGTTTTTTTTAACACCCCCCCCCCCACCCCTTTAGGTACCGAATTGGACTTACAGAGGTGCAGGTTTTATTAGGCAGACTTAATGACAACTGGAAACATGCATATGCAAAAGGGACAAGTCTTATGCATGTCGTGGACAGATTTAACATCTCTGTCATGCTGGAAAGGTAAGGTTTTGTTTTATGTTTTATTAATGAATGGAAGGTTTTTACACGTGGCAGAGACCAGAACATTTCAAAGTAAGAATTGTCGTGGCAGAGACCTGAAAATTTCAAAGTAAGAATTGTCGATAAGGAAGATATTTTAATGAAAGGATGAAATTTGAAAAATAAAAATTTTACCTTTAATATGAACAGTTATGATTGTTTTGATTCCTTTTACAAATATTATTACAGACGGCTTATCACAACTTCAGATATCCAGTGGCCAACAGCTAAACTATCTGGCAATTTGCCGACCTTGACCTTTCATCTGAATGAAAGAAAAGTGAGTTCACGTTTTATAAAGTATGCAGAGTTAGATATTTAAAGAAATTAAAATGTGGGTCAACAATTGTTTCATTGACATTCTGTTTTTTTTTATTTTAACCAAAATCAAATGTGACTGAACATAATAGCAGTTTTTAGTGAATATACAAGTGTTTAGAATTACTTCTTCATCGTTATTGTAGTACTGAGATGTTATTTGTCACAACTGATGAGATGTCAGTATTTATGAAGAATGCTCTGAAATGTTTTTTGATAGATGTGTTCGTAAGATTGTGTAGGGTGAAAGAAATGCATTTTGGACCAATGGAAAAGCCGTGATCCGGAGATTGGGATGGTCCAAGAAAAGTGTTTGGGATGTGAACAGGTTTAATGAAATGGCGGGTTGTGTTGTTTGTGTTCTGTTTGGAATTTACCAAGACACAACTTACACATCATTAGTCAAAAGCTGTACATACTGATTTATGGTGATGCTACTGAACGCCCATTAAGACCTATGTCTCCATTTACAAAAAGGATATGCCCCTGGATGTTGATTTTCCCAGACTGCTCTAAAAAATTCTTAAGGTACCAACTTGACGCCCCAGGAGATTAAATATCGCAGAAGGCAGCACCTCTGCTAGACATGATGATGTAGGAGTGCACAATGTGCTTTGGAAGCCTGTGTTATTTTTAATCACACCTATCTTTGGTTTCCTTATAGATCCAAAGTCTGCAGAAATGTTTTGACAAATTTTCTGAGCCAAGACCTGTTGGACTCTCCCAGTCTGCAACATACCAGCAGTCCAGCTCATCATCTTTTGATGTGCCACTGTCAAACACTCTACAAGAGCAATCCAGCTTTGATTTGTATGTTTTTTTACACTATTTACAACTTAATTTTTTTTAAACCATTAACGTTTATAAACCCATTTAGTTTTTTGTTTAACTTCTAAAAAAATTAAAACTTTGCAAACAAATTTAAATGTCTACAAACAGAATTTTTGATATGCTCTTAAAGAGATAAACATATCCCAAATAGGAGGGTCTCAGTTCTTGCCATAAACTTACTTCATGGGAATGACTTCACCTCTTGTGATTTAATGATATTTCCATTACAAGGCCAAGCCCAGTGCTGGATTCATCAAAGCAGTTCGTCGAGGACAACAAAATGGTGGTCTTACAGTTCCTCATCAACAATATGTCTTTGGAAGTGCAGAGTCAGGGTGAGTTGTACATGTATACATAGATGGTGTAACTTCCACCCTAGACACATGTTTTGTAACCATGAATATTAATTCAAGTGTTCTCTTTTTTTTTTTTTTTGGCCAAATTAAAATGTTTTTGTTTTGATAGATGGTGTAACTTCCACCCTAGACACATGTTTTGTAACCATGAATATTAATTCAAGTGTTCTCTTTTTTTTTTTTTTGGCCAAATTAAAATTGTTTTGTTTTGGAAGAATCAATAATTATTTAAAGGGGGCTCCATTTTGGAGAACACAATCAATATACCTACACTGCTCACTTTAATAGATTTGAAGTTATTAATTTAATCATTTCTCTATTTAAAACACCATAGGAAAACAAATGTGCTCAAAGCATGCTGGGAGGGATTCATCTAAATGTCATCGTGTATCACTAACACATTTGATCCTAGAATACTGCTCTCCTTGACACATTTTGATCACAATTTTCTCAGGTCAAGCCCTGATTGAGCTGCAGGTGACGGGAGTGCAAGCAGATGTCCACTTGAAACCACTGAGCAAATCTCTTGTGCTCACTGTGCACAGTCTGCTGCTGGTGGATGCCCTGCAGACCTATGGGCGGGACTTTGAGCTCCTTGTGGCTTCCCATAAAAATGTCATGTGAGTCCATGTTCTTGATATTATTATTCTATCCTGATTTCTTATAGCCCTCAGTAAGACTCCCTCTCATGAGATATTGTACTGTATTACTTAACTATTAAACATTTAAAAATGCATTAATTTTACAAGTTTTTTTTCCTCAAATCTACTGCTAGTGGTCTTAAGTTGTTTTTTTTTCCTTATGGTTTTACAAACTGATGTAAATGATTCTCTTTTTGTCAGTCTTGACAGTAGAAGTGGGAGCATCAAAGGTTCAGAGTTCAACTCCCCATCTTCCCCGCAGTCCCCATCGTCACCAGCATCGCCTGGCTCACCAAGCCCTGACCTGCCCACATCTATTTCCTTTAGTAGCTTCCAGTCCATCCAAGATGCCATCAGCAATGCTTTCCATTCTGTTTTGCCTCAAGGTAAGCTGTCAGATTGATATCAGTTTGCATGACAAGAATTTGTCACTAGCTAAAATCTATGAATCATTTTGGTTTGCCTCAAAATTTATGGGGAGGGAAGGGGGTAGACAAACAAGAAGAAATATGCTATTAGATTAGAGTGTAATAGATTATAATGACTTAAGGATGAAAAATAAATTAGCTTTACTGATCAGTGGTGTACCTCGACTTGATGTCCAAAAAGTTTGCGCGCCCCCCCACCCCCAAGTACATGCACCATTTCCATATTTTCAAATATACCCCAAAAGTGCTGCCCCAAGGTATGCTTTACCATTCCCAACCCCCAAGCTCTGCCACTGTTCACAACATCTTTAAGCATTATATTACCTTGTTTAGATGATAAGATTGCATTGGGTTACTTTTAAACACCGTCACTCAGAAGAGAATGTTATTGCATAATGGTTCCTTGTATTGCTTTGGCCAGCACCCACACCACAAAACAGGAAGTCCGCAGAGACAGACACCGGTCATCAGTTTCCCCCTTCAGATGCCAAAGCTCTGATCATGTTAGAGTATGAGGTCTTCACCACACCTGCAACCGTGTCACCAGACTGCCAGACGGGGGAAATTGTCACGACGCTCTTGAACCTGCAGTTCAACAGCCTGGACTTTATTGGTGAGCAAAATAAAATCTTAAAATTCAACTTTTTTTAAAGTTTCATACTTATAGAGTTGTATTTGTAGGGCCTTAACCTGGAGGGTATTTTCTGGTTTCATACTTATAGAGTTGTATTTGTAGGGCTCAACCTGGAGGGTATTTTCTGGTTTCATACTTATAGAGTTGTATTTGTAGGGCTTAACCTGGAGGGTATTTTCTGGTTTCATACTTATAGAGTTGTATTTGTAGGGCTTAACCTGGAGGGTATTTTCATGTTTCATACTTATAGAGTTGTATTTGTGGGGCTTAACCTGGAGGGTATTTTCTGGTTTCATACTTATAGAGTTGTAGTTTTAGGGCTTAACCTGGAGGGTATTTTCTGGTTTCATACTTATAGAGTTGTAGTTTTAGGGCTTAACCTGGAGGGTATTTTCTGGTTTCATACTTATAGAGTTGTATTTGTGGGGCTTAACCTGTAGGGTATTTTCAGGTTTCATACTTATAGAGTTTTATTTGTGGGGCTCAACCTGTAGGGTATTTTCTGCCATCTACCTGTTCCTAGACTTGGGTTCTGATAACTTTAAAATCCAATTACCTTTTACTGGTTTAATATGTCAAACTTTTTATGTAAGTGTAATATGTATGTTTGGAGCAACAACAAAAAAAAAGAGGAAATGATATTTGCCAAAATTATTTGCCTTAGGCAGGGGTGGGAAAACTACGGCCCGTGGGCCACATGCGACCCGGCAACTGATGTTATGCAGCCCTCGAGGGCCTTTAGAAATTTAAAAAAAATTACTTCGTTTTAAGTTATCTTGTTGAATGTTACAGAATTCCTGTACCGTCATGATTGTTTTAACATTTTTTATAAAATTTCTTTCCGATTTTCTATTCTTGTAAACAGTCCTTGACCTTCGTAATGTAATGCTAATATGGCAAAATATATATACGGCCCTCGAATCGCTTTTCATTTGTCAATGTGGCCCGAGGCACAAAAAGTTTGCCCACCCCCGGCCTAAGGAATACAGGATATCATGCTCATACGAATGGCAGAGTTAAATATAAGCCCTAGTTCTAAAGGCAAAAAAAAATGTGATCACGACACTCCACTACTCCACATACTTGTTGGCTCCCAGTATAAGCACGTATTGACTACAAACTCTCTGTTCTCTGACACAACTTTTTCTCTGCTTCCTGCCCTTCCTATCTAACTGAACTTCTTTCTGTCTATTCACCCCTTCAACAGCTTTGCTCCTCCACAGACAAGTGTATTCTTTCTGTTCCCAAGATACAAAGTAAAACATATGGTGAACAATCTTTCTCTTCCTGTGATGTCATACAATAGAATTCTCTCCCATTACACATCCCCAATATACCGACCATCCAGGCCTTCAAAACTGCACTCAAAACACATCTCTTTAAACTCTACTATTCCTACTGATTCCCCCCTCTGACCAATAAACCATGCTGCTGGGTGCCGTCCACGGCTTGACATGTAAAAGTTCTGGGTTGGGGTGAATATACATTTGTTTTTGTTTTATTTTTAAACAGCTGTTTTTTAATTAAACAAATGTACCGTATTTTCCGGTGTTTAAGACGACTTTTTAACCCATGAAAATCTTTTCAAAAGTCTGTGGTCATCTTATGAGCTTGTGTACAGCCAAACCCTAGATTTAACAGGAAAAGTAGGGGGTCGTCTTATACGCCTAGTCGTCTTATACGCCGGAATATACGGTATGCTATTTTTTAATGTCATGATTATGTTTGCTAATATTTTTATGTACAGCCCCATGAGCACAGCCCTGGACTAGGGCACAGCGGTATATAAGACCACTGTAATAATAAATAATAATAATAATTTTTGTTTGTTTGTGAAATGAGCATAAAATATTATGCTTTTATATTGTTCAACCCTGATTTCTAAATTTTTTTTTTTTACAAAGTAACTCTGAAAAGGATCCATTTCAAATTTCTTGAAGGCTGTAAACCATTTACTTTCATAACATCTGTACATAAACAAGTATGTAACTGTACAAGATGTGTTTTACACACCTGTTGCACAGCCTTGTTTTATAATCTATCAATGCCATCTAACCAAATGTCTTGTCATCAGCCAACCAGGAGACTCTCACAGAGATCATGGGTTTTGTCAATCGGACATTCCCCAAAAAATCTTCCAGTGGGTTGGTGAACACACCAGCTGCAAACTCAAACGTTGATAACACAGGCCATAGTAAGGCAAGTGCATTGCATTGTAAATCAGTTTGTACCTTGGTATCTGGGGTAGGTTTTTGACAAAAAATCCCTCTGGTTTTAGAAGGGCACAAAATGGTGAGGCATTAGGGTCATTTATTTAAATGAAAGAACTATAAATTATGCAATATTCGCAAATGGTTTATTATTGGTGCATCTCTCCATAGGGTTAAAAGTTAATGTTAAACTGATTTTATCCACGCCAGTGAGTAGTGAAAATTTGGCTGCAACAAGAACTTAAATTCTTATTTAATGTTCTATGTACAGACGTGGTCCAAAAAATTGCTTGTTTTCAATGAAAGATCGTTGCAGATATTTTTGAATATTTTTTTTGGTTGAGCTACCCACAGCTGTCTTTTTTTTCTATGAATCCAATCAGGTAAAGGATGTTGTCCAGGTGAATGCTGACTTCAAGCGTCTCAATGTTATGATGGTCAAGTTTCTCTCCTGGGATAACCACAAGATAGCGCGCAAAGTGGCCACAGCAACAGTGTCATCAGCTAAACTGCAGGTTAAATATGGTGAGGCTGTTGGTGTTTTTTCACGTCTTTTTCATGGCCTAAAAGGTAGATGCATCTACTCCTATGCACTTAGCATTCCCTTCTTTCCTTTGACTTTCCTACTCAGTGGCCATTCAGCAGTCTTGTGATCAGACAATAAACAACTTTCTTTTAAGCATTTTTTTTAAAATAATTTTTTTGACACTATTTCCCCTTACTGGGGATAAATATAAAATACTTAAAATTTACACAATTTTGGATTATACATTAGGGTCGAGTCAGGTTCTGACTCGAAATACAGAGTATTGAATGTCCAGAAAATACCTGGACATGGCAAAGCAAACGGTACCAGGTCCATGTCTTTCAAAATAAATGAGATGCACATTTTTAACATAATTTTTTGTGTACAATGGTAGAAAGAAAATGAAAACTACTACCAATCGGTGTGCAGCAGTTCTCACACATTTACAGCAGCTCCCCTCCATGTTTTATTTTTGTTATGTTTATAGGATTTGGTTAGTGTTATATGCTATTAGTATTAAGAAGCCTTCTCCTTTGATGCACTTGTGATCTCATCTGGTTCTATACATTCAGTTTTCACATTTCCCCATTGGGTGGACCACATTTCTTGTTTTCTGTAGATAATTCCTAAATTGTGATACCCTGACCCACTGGGTATTGTGTCCAAATACCCAGACCCTGTACCTGGGGGGGAAAAAAAATATCTGGACCCTGCTTAGCCATTTTATGCATGCTCAAAAAACAAAATGTCTTAAATAATTTTTTTCAACTTGAGACAGATGAAAAGTGGGATCTGGAAGGCAGCTTGGGTGGTCTCCATTTGCTGGATGTGACACCAGATGGCACCCTCTACCAGCAGGTGGTCAGTATTGGTCAGTTCCAGGAAGTGGATCCCTCGTCAGGTCTGGCTGTTTCAGCAGGGGGTGTGAGCTTCACCATCCCCACCTCTCCAGTCCCAGAAATGTACCAGACTGCAATGGATGACAAGGTCTTTTCAGAGTATTCTTTGCGTTCATCCCAGCCCAGGAAGAATGCCTGCACATTTTTTATCAGTCAAAGGAGACAGCTGGTTCATCCGCAGGTAATGGGCTAAAGGTTATAATTGACGTGCAGTGGGACCCCGCTATAACATTACAACTGGGATCCATAAAGTCAAATTGTGTTAAAAGCGGGTGGGAAAATAGGTGATTTCGCTTTTTATAAAAAAACAACAGATTTTGTAATCTCTAGCGGTTTATTTGTTCTCAAGAGGATTTCAATACTGATTGGGTATTTAAAAACAAATACTGTTTGTATCTAATGATGATATTGCCTTGTCATTTTAGTAGATTTGTGTTTGTGTTTAAAGAGAATTAAAGTTTTAATAACCTTTAATGTATTTTGAAGAAAAAGAATTTCCACATTTTTTATAAAGTACATAATTCATTTAAAATTTGAAGGCATTTAGAAATGTTATGATTTCTATTGAAGAATATTAGATGGAAAAAATTTGGCTATTAAGTTTGTTGAAGAAGATTATAAGGTAAATACAGTTGCTAGAGGTTTGTTTCAAACTGTTTGATACATATAGAGGTTGTGTGATGTGTTACTCTTAGACCATGTGCTAAGTTTGCCCAGTGTCAGGTCAACAAACTGTTTGATAGCTATTGAGGTTGCATGATGTGTTACTCTGAGACTGTGTGCTAAGTTTGCTGTCAGGTCAACAAATTGTTTGATGAATGCCTTTTAAAGTTTCTTTTATGGTATTATTATTGTTTTCCCTTCAACCAGGACACAGACAACATCATGCTGGATGTGCCCACATCTGACCATGAGCCGTTGGAAGCGCAGTTTGACATGGCCGCCCTGACCTACATCCACTGCCCCAAATTTCTGGAACAGCTGCTGGACTGCGCGTCAGAGTTCAGAGACTACATGACCAAGGTGGCCTCATCTATAAAGACCGCTGCCACGGAGGTCGCCATGGGGATAGTGGGGGTCAGGGGGGACAAGGACGGCTCAGCAGCCGATGCATCCCTGGCAGGTTACGCCATACGTAGGGACCAGTCCCTAGGGGATATAACCAACACAATTTTGCTAGAAGACATCTCCCAGCAGCAAGGGAGCCCATCTGTCAAGGTCAATAAACTCATGATTCTCATAAATGCAAGGATGGAGTCTCCTATACTTGTGATTCCCCGAACACCCAATAGTCCTCAGGTCTGTAGCATTTATTCATTTTCAGTTCCTTTTATTTATGATTTCCTTTTTTTAACTTATGCAGTGATGGTCACTATATCAAAAATTTAAAAAATGTTCTCAAGCAGATTTTGTTACTGATTGGGTATTTAAAAACCAATCTCAGATTCTTTAAATTCCCCATTTAATTATTTGTATGTAAAGATGATATTTCCTTGTCATTAAAGATGTTGATTTATTTTGTAACAATCTTTCTAAAATGTCTCAGGGAGTTATATAAATAAAAGTGTCTTTTTACATCTGTATGACCTTATGATATTTTAAATCATTTATATTAACTTCCCTTTTGCTCATGGCTGGCCGGCTGGCAAAACCTTTGTTTTGTCAACCTAACGAGCTGAAACTTGCCACATAGACTTGCTGCAGATGATAAATCATTCTATCAAATTTTCAGCCCCACCCCCCAGCTCCCAAAAACAAGTTTTTACTATTTTCAGGGAAAAGATGAAGGAAATATGATGACACTGATTTCACAAAATAAAATTCCAGAAAACTGCGCTAAACAAGATTCTTTAAAAAAAATATCCCAAGGGCGTTTGGTGCATAATATGTTCTTTCGTTTTTCTGAAATGGTTGGTGAAAAAAATCTGCGGTGTAAAAGCGGGTGGTCACTAGAGTATTAATATAATTCAGGGACGGGAAAAAAAATGTGAAATGTGCGATGGCAAGCACGCCGGGCCGGGGGGGGGGGGCACTAATTGGAATTCTAAAAAAGTACATTACTTATATGCATTTTTTGTCAAATTTTCGATCTCAACCCCAATCACTAGAGTATTAATATAATTCAGGGACGGGAAAAAAAATGTGAAATGTGCGATGGCAAGCACGCCGGGCCGGGGGGGGGGGCACTAATTGGAATTCTAAAAAAGTACATTACTTATATGCATGTTTTGTCAAATTTTCGATCTCAACCCCAATTGCTCCATATCACATTTTATTAAGAATTTATATGAAAAACTTTGATTTTAGGGTTGTTTAAATGTGTTATAATCTAAGTATTTGTAATTCACCTGTTGTTCTATGGATTTAACAAAACAGTAATCGAACCCTAAAGTGTTCATGGATGAAAGACTCCCTCCAACTCCATTATTATAGTTTTAATGCTCTGCTTGTAAGTTTCAGCACACAATAAATTCATTGACCAACTACCTTATTTATTTTCATGCTTTTATATTTTTTCTCGGTTAGGTCCTGTTGGCTCACCTGGGTGAGATTGTCATAGACAATTCCAGCATGATGAATGTACCCAGTGAAAGCGGGAGGGGTCATTTCAGGGGTCAAAACCAGGACCTGATCACCTTATCCCTGACCAACATGAACTTGTACTCACTTCACCTCGGGCAGCAGGTCACCGTTACCACCACTGGGCTCAACAGCTCAAAGCTGTCCGAGCTGACACAGAAGTTTGGTGTGCCCATCTTGTACGATACGTCTGTCGACCTGACCATCGGCAAGAGAGAACTGGACAATCCTTTCATCAATCCGGACGTCTCGTCTGGCATCGAGGGCATGATGGGGCTGGGTGGCACTTCAAGTCGGAAGCAGAGGTCAGACAGCGATGTTAAGTTTGAGGATGAGCTGAGCGTGTCATCCCTGCTGGACATCAAAGCCAACATTTCCTCACCCATCAAGTTAAGTTTGTCTAAGGAGGTGTATGAGCAGATCCTCCAAACGGTGGACAACCTGACTTACGATGCAGAGCCTGCCAAAAAGCCTAATCAGAGCCCCAGCTCTCCACAGAACCACACTGCAATGGGTAAATCGGAGCGGTCACAAGCCTTCACTTACACACCCTCCTCAAAAAGCCAGGACAGGCCAGCTGCTGATAACAAGAAACAGGAAATGCAGAGCAATCAGGGCGCCCATAGTTACCCGGATGAGCCTGGTTCAGGCGGCAGCTTCCTGGCCAAGCACGTTGAGTTTGATGTGCCGCTGTTTGAGATAGAGCTGCGGGGAGATTTTGGTGACGGTGAGAGGGGCCTTGTTGACCTCAAGCTCTATGACTTCTCTGTGCAGTATGAGAAGAATGACAGGGCGTGCACCCGCATCAACCTTCACCTCAAGTCTCTGCAGATGGATGACCTACTGGAGCCTGTGGACTCCAAGCACAGACAGATCATTGTTTCACGCCCCTCAAAATCTAAGGATGTGTAAGTATAGCTGTAATATTTGATCGCATTGATGGGGGATTGAACTATGATATATACATTTGTTTTAATATGTTTATTGCTTGTTATTTCTGTAGTGAAAGCTCATACTTGAGACTTACTGCTAGACATATGAAAAAAAGTTAAACAATTTTGCAGCATTTAAAAAAAAAAACATCTAAATGTTGGTTAATGTCTGTCTAATGTTGTGTGTATTATTTGCCCACCCATGGCCATTTGGACTTCCATAAAATTTTAAAGAAGATTCCGATCTTTTTGAAATTTTAGTCTTCTTACCCTGTCAAGACCTGATCAGGGCCATTTTTGGATTTTGTCCAACCCATTCAAAGAAAGACATTATCAGTACACACAAACCTTACTTTGCTTATCATTTCTGCTAATACTTTTGCCTATGTCTAAATCTAAATCATGACCCGGCCAGCTGGGATGTTATAGCATTGGTTGGGTGTCTTAATTGTTCTTTTTTTGTTTTAGTTTTAATATACTTTGTTTAGGTTGTGGTTAAAAGTGATTTCGAACTCTTTAGCTCAATTTTGTAAGTCGGAATGAGAACGGAATGAGAACGTGATATCATTTAATTCTCTTTAGTCATCTATTTGATGGGAAAATAACCGCTAGGGGTTTGTAACACCACACTGAATATTTTAAAAGCTAATGGACAAAAAGTATCACACTATAAAGGCATTGATATGATTATAAAACTTTCAGACATGTGATTATGACACTGTTTCAGACTTGTGATTATGACTCTGTTTCAGACTTGAACACCTGCACAGTCAGCCTAAAGCCCTGATGTCAAAGTCCTGTCCGGACAGTACAATTGTTGCACCTATCCCACGCATGCCCCCCTCACTTCCTTCCAGCTTTATAGACAGGTAATGGCTTGTCTTTTACTAGGGGATCTCAACAGTAAAGGGGGAAGAGGGTGGGGGTTGTATTCACACCCTTAGTGGGCATTCAGGAGTTAGAGGAAAAGTGGAAAAATTAGAGACAATTTTTTTTCAATGATAAAATGTGTTATTACTGTCCTGGGGTGTGCGAGTTAGTCAAACAATTTGTAGTTTTACAAAAGATAGAGAGGGTTGGGGGAAAACTCTTGGTTAGACTATATGGTACAGAAGATAGAGAGGGTTGGGGGAAAACTCTTGGTTAGACTATATGGTACAGAAGATAGAGAGGGTTGGGGGAAAACTCTTGGTTAGACTATATGGT
Organism: Lymnaea stagnalis; assembly: GCA_964033795.1. Lineage (NCBI taxonomy): Eukaryota > Metazoa > Mollusca > Gastropoda > Lymnaeidae > Lymnaea > Lymnaea stagnalis. The sequence goes on from CAXITT010000858.1 coordinate 70,052, forward strand.
ACAGAAGATAGAGAGGGTTGGGGGAAAACTCTTGGTTAGACTATATGGTACAGAAGATAGAGAGGGTTGGGGGAAAACTCTTGGTTAGACTATATGGTACAGAAGATAGAGAGGGTTGGGGGAAAACTCTTGGTTAGACTATATGGTACAGAAGATAGAGAGGGTTGGGGAAAACCCTTGGTTAGACTATATGGTTTTTCTGCTTTTGAAACGTACTGACGTTGAATCTAGGATATAGGTAGGAGATCTTACTTGAAATCTTTAAATAACCAATTTATTTAAGTGCTAGCTGATAATGAGGTGTGCCTCAGATGTCAAACGTTTGTGTTTCTCTGTCTTAACAGAGGGCAGACCAAGGAGCAGCAGTGTCATCAAAACACATCACACCAAAGGAGGAGGCCAGCCTCAAGGTAAGTTGTAATGCTTTAATCAAATGGGGCACCGTTACCTGGCCATTCTGCTGTCAGTTTTTGTTTAATTTCCACATTTAGCTATTACAGTTTGAAGTTATTTGTCATTACTATTATAGTTTGTTCTACATTCAGGTACTGGAGCAGCAATTTCCAAATTTGGAGATTAGGTAGTTGGGGGGGGGGGGGGGGGTTTGGGAAACTCCCTTTTGGGGGGGGGAAATCCGGGTTGGGGGTTGGGGTTTTTGAAAAAAAAGTTTGGGTTTTTGCAAAAAAAAGTTGATCTTCATGTATGCCTTCATTTGTGCCTATGTCCTTTTAATAAGAGGCACTAAGAAGTAAATTTTTAAAAATAAATTATTAAATAAAGGGTTCAGTAACACAAAGTTTGAAGACACTGCACTAAGAGTTTAAAATAATTTATGTTTGCTTTTATTACTCAATCTCTATCATCATCATCATGTCCCATAGTCCTTGGACCGTTGGGGCGCCACAGATGACATGTAAACTAACCTCGTCCATTCGTCTCTGTCTTCTGCACTTCGCACAGCATCTCCTAGTTTTAGTCCCGTCCACTCTTTGATGTTATCTTCCCATCTTTTCTTTTCACAATCTCTATCAGCGAGAGTGATTGTCCATACACACCCCCACCTAGTCCAGCCGCCAGGGAACCTATTGTGACCCAGCAACGTCGACCTGATGACCTGGTCCACATTGATGTCACACTAGTGGACAAGAAGAGGCCAGAGTATGTCACTAAATATAACAAGGTCAGATATAGTTTATATAAAATTTTATATTTTTGCAGAGGGATAAGGACCCATCTTTCTAAATTAGGTGTTAAATCCATGGAATTAATATATCTATATTTTATTAATTTATTCAAGATTACAATATGCTCACTTAGGATTTTGAGCAAGGATCAAAAATTTTGTCATACTTATTTTATGTATTTTTATTTTCCTTATTACTGCAACTCAGCGATTCTAATCATTTGCAGTATTATAGATCAGGAAGCTTAAAATAATTGTACCGAACCTCACTGTCATATCACAAAAAAAAAAAATTGTGCATATCCTTCGATTAGCGTCTTTACCCATTTTTTTAAATACATTAAAAAATAAAAGGGAAATATGCAGTGGCTAATATACAGTGCTTAAAAGATAACAGCAGATATTTGTATGAGTAAAAGATAAAAATGACTCATAGTGTACTCACAGTCCCCACACGATTCATGTGTACTCTCAGTCGCCACACAATTCATGTGTACTCTCAGTCCCCACATGATTCATGAGTACTCTAAGTCTCTTAGTTAAATATTGGATAGAACTGTTTATCTCTGAGCTATTTCAATTGGTCAGTTAGACAGATGGGCATCAACCTATCGATGGTGTAAAATTTAACCAACCCTAAATTGTGAGTACATGTTGAATGACAAGCTCATCCCATGCGCAGACCAACAGATTCATCAACATTGACTTTGCCTGCCTGGATGCCACCATCAACCTCCAGACATGGGTGGTGCTGTTAGATTTCCTGGGACTGGGAGCTAAAGTCCACGGGGTCAAGGTTGGAGGTGAAGGTCCCAGTCAAGCCACTGAGCAGCAGCTAGACATAAATTCTCAAGGTGAATGTGAAAGTCAAATTTTTCTTACCATCTATCCAATAATTATATAATCACTATGTATATCACCAAGAAAACAACTTTTTCTCGTTTCTGAGGGATAGAAGCTTAAAAGTCATGCTTGCTAGCACCAGATATGTTTACTCTCAAACTCTTAAAATCGTACAACATCATAAAAAAATCATTCAACACATTATCTTAATAGTAAAAAAAATAATAATACAGTATATACAATGTATACACCTCAAAATCCTACATTGTACGTCAAAATCGTAAGAGTAAACAGGTCTGTAGCAGCCATCTTGCTGCCATTTTAGAACACCTAAGCTTATAAGACGCATAAATCCATGATGGGTTTTACTTGACACGTTGCCAGGTGATTTACACCATGGTCTGCTGAAAGTGTTATAAAGAGGAAATCATCCGAATGTTAATGATTGTTGTCGCAGGGGATAAAGATGATGTCAACTCAGATATAAACTTTCAAGTGGAGAGCTTTACACTCATCTTCAACAAGCCCGACTACGAACTGGCTCAGGCGACGGCCGCGAACCTTCGGATGCACATGATCATGCGGGACGGTGACCTCAAAGCCAGTGGTCAGCTAGGGAGTCTGTCCCTCTTAGATCAATCCCCAAACGGGCAGCTGTACAGACAGAGATTTGTGTCTACTGGAAGGCAGGTGGTTGAGTTCAACTTCTTCAAGTAAGTCTTTTTAAATATGGTTTTAAATATGGTTTTTAAATATGGTTTTAAATATGGTTTTTAAATATTTTTAAAAATATCGTTTTAAATATGGTCTTAAATATGGTCTTAAATATGTTTTTGGAAGTTTTTTGTAGTTGGAATAATTTTGCAATAAATTTTAATAAATGCACTCAAATAATATTTGTAATTAAATTTTTCTTAAAATCAGTTTTCAACTTTGTAATTTCTGAAGTAGTTTAAAAAATTTTTTAACGAACTTTATCAAATAATGTTTGTACTTAAGTATTTTTTAAACCAGAGTTTCAACTTGTTAGTACAATGTGCCAGCTTGTCGATACATTTTGTTTACACATTCAGATATGGTCTACCTGATCTTGACTTACAAAGAGCATTTGACATTAGCCTAAGTTTGCGCATGTCTTCTGTCCGCTACATACACACCAATCGCTTCCAGGCTGAGATGGTTGCCTTTGCCCAGCATTTCCTACAGCTACAGGATCTGCTTGGCCGCCAGAGGGCGGCCTCCATTGGAAAAAAGGTGGATTTAATGTATTTTAAACTGTTCGCTAAAATATTTCCATCTATTAAAGTGAAAAATTTGTTCTGAGAGCATCTCTACTGATTTTAGCTTTCAAAATACTTTTTGAAAACTTTGTTTGGTTTTTTTTTCTTCCTTACTGCTTTACTTATAAAATTGTTACAAACCATTTTTTAAATGGATTAGCTTGTCAGGTACACATGAAAAGTGTTAATAATTGAAACCTTCAGAAACCTATTTTCTTTACATAAATCAACTTAATTTTTGCCACACTAACTAAAATAGATTTTTATTAAAACTGCAATTTTGGACGTCCAGTTTTTTTTTTACCTTTTGTAAAGTTATTTGAAAAAAAAATCTTTTATAAATGTACTGATCAATTCTGGGTAGATCAATGAGACAGCAACCAGAGCGTCCAGGATACTGCTGGACATTGAAGCTGTGTCTCCCATACTCCTCATACCACACAGCTCAAAGACCAATGCTGTCCTTGTGGCAGACTTGGGTAACCTCAAGCTGACAAACCATTTTATCGTAGACGGTCAGCCCGGAACACTGAGGGCCAAGAGAGAAGCTGAGCAATCAAAGGTGAGGAGCTATTGTTGTGTGAATGGGAATTTACAAATCTCATAATTCTCCCAAACCAAAATGATGGCTCATCAAAATAGTTCTAAGCTTTTTGCGCTAAAATCATAAAATGATTTATTTCGCAATAATGGACAGCTGGCTGTAGATAAAATACGTATTTTTCACCTAGAAATCTGGTAAGATATTCATTTCAAGAAAAAAACCTTTATTAAAAATGTAAAAAAAAATATTATTTTGTTATATATATTTTAAAAATTTGTAGACTACTCAGCAATTTTGTTTTGTGGATGATGAACTAAGTGATGAAATATATTTAGTAGCTAATTATTTTTTATTTAGCCCGAGTAGTTTGAAAAACTAAATCACAGTCCAATTTCGGACTCTGGTATATGATGTGACATGGTAGCGGTTGTTATCCTATCCATTGGAGTCAGACATGAAGAAGAATTTCTCACAAAGTTATGTTTCTAGCATTCAATTTTTTCTTGTTATAAACATGAGTAAGAGAAATGTGTATCTTTTGCACTAAACTAAAGCAGCTAAACTCCTTTATCCTGTACCATGTTTCAAACCTTTTATAGATGTTAATTTTAATTATTTTATTTATTTAGGCATTTTTATATAGCGCTTACCTTAAAGCTCTAAGCGCTTTACAATTATTAAAAACATGTAAACTAAGTAAAATAAAAAAATGAGACACTAGGATAGTAACTACTATACTATAGAAACAATTAAAATGGCTATAAAACGAGGACGTACTGATGATAAATACATTAAAATATAATATTGATTATTTAATTATAAAAAAAATATAAATATCTTTCTTACTTTTTTGTACTTTCAATACATTACAGACCAATAGAAGCAATAAAAGATGTTTAATGTATTTTTGACAAATCTGACCCGTTTATCTACATTTCAGACTTCGGCTCATCAGAGTACAGCAGGAACAAGCGCTGCCCTGCAGAAAGGCATTGTGCATCGTAGCATGGCAGACAACATGGTGAATGAGTCACATCGACCAGCGCGTCCTATAGATCCCATGACCCAGAGTGTCTATGGCAGCTTTGATGCTGATGAACGTTTTGAGGGATTTGACCCATCTGGATTTGATGTCCCTTCAAGCCAATCCAAGGCTCAACCCAGCATTAAGAGAAATTTCAGTCAGTCCTACCCCAACCAACGGTGAGATATCGCTTGGTGGATTTTAAAATAATGGATCGCCTGATTTCCATGAAGTTTCTTGGCTGAAGTTATTTTTTTTAACGTAACTTATTTAACCATGGGTAACCATGAATTTTTACCCTTTGAATTCTCAGCCAAAGAGAACAAGCTGATCATATGTCATAGGTTGGTTCACAAATTAAAAAATAGATACATTTTTAAACACAAATTCATGGAAAAATAGGTAACTATGGTATGTGTTGTATTGCAAAATTGCATATGCTTTAATATGTAAATATTTAATGTTAATGCCTAACTTTGACAAAGTACTAAAACACATATGATTTGCTAACAAAACTGGAGTGTACTTAATTATCATCATGCAAAATGTCATCATTGTCAAACTTCTAAAACGAAAAAAAAGCACCCAAAAAATGAAAGTGATGAACACATCTTTTAAAGCTGATTTTTTAAATTAAAAAAAAATCTTTTGTTCAATAGCCACACAGTTGGTGAAGGAGGAGAGGATGGCGATGACCATCGATGCCTTCTTGATGTCATCTCAGTGACCCTGTCAGAAATGGATCTTTTCACTGCCAAGAGGATATGTAAATCTGACTACCAAGGTGGTGACCTGAGCACCGACATGGAGTTTTCAACATTTGTGCTTGAAAGGGAGGTAAGTACAAATGAAACATTCATGGTGGTTAAAGATTAATGTTTCTCTGAAATTTAACTGTGGACTGTCCAATAAATAATTTTTTGACAGAAGTCCTGCGCACTGATGATTTTTACTGGACCTTAGCCCAGTGGTTTACTGTTATGTACACAAAGTTACTTGTTCATTATCATTGTTTTTTTACAGCGTAGGCCTACATTAGTGCTTAATTTTTGGCATACCCTGAAAATTCTATAAAAACTTGTAAAATGGTTCAAATTTAAATTTGTTCTGTTTTAACTTTAAAAAAAATTTCATCAACATTTGAATTGTTGAAAAAAATAATTTTTTTTTAACTTTCTGAGGCATGAAAATTTTGGATTAGTTAGCCTTTAGTGAGACATATGCTGTTGAATATCTAAACATTTATAGTAAAATAATTGCATGAGAGTGTGTTTTTTTGATATTTCAACAGCATGGCAAGCTTTTGAAAGAAAAGTGTCAGCTGGAGCTCCATATTGAGAGAAACTTGGAGGGAGATGTCAGCCACACTGCCCCAGATTTTTGCATCAATGGAAAACTGTCCTCTGTGGACTGCCATTTGGATATTGGGCAGTACGAGTTGATTCGAGGGATCCTAAACCACAACCTTGGGGAGAGACTAGAAGAATTCCAGCGTCCACTCATGTCGCATCTCCAAGACCCAAGGATTCAGGTTTCTCGACTTTTTATTAATTATTTCCAATTTTTTTTTATAAAGATCATTAGCTACGCTATAAATATTTATCTTGACAAGATGTCAATTTCAAGCACATATATCTATCTATCTATATATATATACAAATATATATATATATATAGCTTATGTTTTATAATTTAGGAGCACAACACTGCCAGTTGGCTAAAGAATGTAAGTTTGCAATGCTGTTTGCTATATTTTGAAAGTTTGGGGTATATAAAACTTTAACTCATTCCCGACGGTTGCGACTAAATGCGTCCTCTGGGGGTTCCTCCTGATGCGTCTAAATGCGTCCCGGCGCATAGCGACACACCTCTCTTATTTTTAGTTAAAAATAGCAATGAAATCTCGCATCCCTCGAGTCTTCCAGCTATGGCGTGATTTCTGCGTGATTTTAATTTAGAAACCGGAAGTTTTTATCTTGTTTCCCTTTTAAACTACGTGTGCTTTAGTACGGCGTGTCTATATGTTGCATGTTTTCGTCCGAAATGCCAAAAATCGATTTTTTGGCCATTGTTCGTTATTTTTTCCCCGCTTATGTTATATTTATATTAAACCCTATTCATTTTTTGTTGCATTTGTTCTTAATTCATTAACATTAAATAATATTTAGCAACTTAAAAATTTTTTTCAAAATGTAAATCAATTTCAAAACTGAGTTGCTTCCCTTTTCTCAGGAAAATAAATTAAGTCCAGAAGTAGCACTGCCAGAGGGAATGAGTTAACAGAATTGAAAACTTTTATTGTCATATAAAAATTAAAAGGTGCTATCCAATCATAAAATATGCACATAATTAAGTTGTTCACTGTCAAATTTTTCTGTTATGGTAATTTATACAATTTAAAAATTCAGTATTAAAGCGGTTAATACTTTGTAGTTTTTTGAGGCAGCCTGTATGTGGTATGAAGGAAAGTTTTGGTAATATTTTATACTGATCTTTATTTCAGACTGTCTTGGGTGGCAAACCATGGAAGGGAATAAGTCTAATTATTGACCTGAGAAATGTGACAGTTGAACTGCTGCACTCACATAAGCTAGGTCCAGATGTTCCGGAGAGGTCATTGTCACGTTTGGACTTTATCAGGTCACAGTTATCTGTCTCCAGCTATTCTAATCAACTGAAAGAAGTTGACCTGGTCTCAAACGAGATTAAAATCTATGACACAAGATTCAAATGTAAGATAAATTTCTAGGATCCGTCTTAAATAAGATGTTTCTTTGATAAAATCTATGACACAAGATTCAAATGTAAGATGAATTTCTAGGATCCGTCTTAAATAAGAGGTTTCTTTGATTTATCATCGAAAGTGGAATTTTTTTTAAAAACTTAAGTAAACTATTTTTTCCCCTGTGGTTTCTCTGCCTTCACGTTTGTCTCTCCATAACAGAACTTCACTGCTATGGTTTATATCTCATACTACTTTTAAGTAAGGCCTTCAGATGGCTTGAATGAATCCAAATGGTGATCTCATTGGGGGTTTTGAGATATTTTCAAGCAAATATTTAAGGGCTTTGAGTATCTTGAACAAGTGATGACAATTCATGACGATGTTTGTCATTTATGGCTTTTATCCAACTGGACTTTTTAAAGTGCATTACTTGTGCTTTCAATAAAACATAAAAGGTCTTGTTTTAACTAAATCTGAGACAATGAACTTTTATCACTAGAAATTGCTTTCACTTGATTTATATTTTAAATATTTCTAATTCTTTACAAATGTTTTTGGTTACAGTTGAACCTGTCAATGCCAGACCAAATGTGTTTACCAGCATTCTGCAGCCATCCTCAGGCTCCAAGGATCGCAAGGGACTGCAGATGGAGATGCACTTAAGGCTAGGACCCGACAGTTCACATTTCACCCTCCTGCTCAACAATGTCCGTCTCATGTGTGTCTTTGACTGGCTGCTGGCTATGAAAGAGTATATCTCAAGGGAACCTCCAAATCCCTTTGCCAAAGGTGATATTTTATCTTTTTAAAAAGACATTGGGTGTTAAATATTAACTTCGTATCATTGTATTATTTATGACTGCCCTTAACACGTTCGGGAAGGAGCCTTTTTTGAACTGCCTGTGCCAAGAAGACGGAGCCCTTATCACAAGCCCTGCACTTACTTTGCAAAAAAATATATACAAAATAAACTAAATTCGTAACAAATATAAAACTATATATATATACTTGTAGGAAATTGAATGAACTAATGTGATCTTTTTAAATCAAACTGAAATCTAACAATTTATGAAAATTAGATTCACTGATTTGCATAATTAAGGCATCCGATGCAATTTTTTAAACAATTAGAATAAATAGGTCTTACTTGCATAATTTTGTTAAATTTTATGATTGTTTAAGCCTAAATAAGTCGTAACAAATATTTGAATGAGATTCATTGTGGAAAAACTGCACAAAATATTCCCTTGGGGCTGCTTATGCCTTTTGACATATTTCTAGGTCAAATAATTTTTAAGCATTGTTTGGTGCCACTAAGTACAAAAAAAATTGATATAAAATGATAAAATGACGAACACTGTAAACTATCAAAGGGAGCCGCCATTAAATTGGTGAGACGAGCAAGAAATTTGAAAAGCAATCTTATTAGCTGTTACAAAGACCAGCCAGCCAATCTCAGGGCTTTTTTAATTAGGCTGATAGATCAGCCTTTTTCTTTTTTGCCATAACAATAGATCGACGCAGCCACCCCAAGCAGGTTAAAATGCCATAATTTATATATTTTACATATTTTTCCATACTTTGCAAAAAAGCTAGCAAGCTCCTTTTAAAATAATCCTTAAATAAAGCCATCAATTTTTTTTATCTCACTTCTTACCTTTCAAAACGCGTTAATCTTTATTTCAATGTTTCTAAACAGATGCAATGATTTTAATACATTCAAAAAGTGGTTACCCAATTTATTTTCTGATAAAAAATTATTTTAAGAGATTGGAATTAAACAAATACTTTAAAAATTCAAGATTAAGAAATTTGTTAGTGTAAAAAAAAAAGTTCAAAATTTGAGAGCAAATTTACAAAAACTTTAAAATGGAGGATGGGGCAAGAGTAACAATGGGCCCTAATAATTTATTTTTTATATTGTTCTATTTAAGCTGGCCAACAACCCCCTCAAAGCCCTCTTCCTCCTGATCCTGTCAATGAACCAATGCCATTCAAAGCCCATCGCAATCAGAGTCCTTTAACAGTCTCTAGAGGCATTGTCACTAGGAGAGGTCCTATGGTGGAGGAGGTAGGTCTTCACTTCAAGGCTGTCATATCTTTTGTCTGCCTACAATCATCAGTTCTTGCTTTTTTTTGGCTAACATAATCTCTCCGCATAATTAATTTTAACTTCTGACTAGTCCTTAAACCTCTAGAAGTTAAATGTGCTACAAAGAAAGTCAAGTCAAGATGTACATGATTCCGTACAGTTTTGTTTTGTGAAACACTTACATCCCAACTGGAATTCAGCTAGTGTTATCTTTAATACACAGATTGTTATCTTTAATACTCAGATTGTTATCCGTAATACACAGATGTACTGATGAGACTTCCTGTAATATGTGTGTTATTGATTCATATTGTATAACTGAGTTATACAGTAGAATTTTTCTGCTTTAACTGAAATATGAAATGTAAAATACAGAGTTGGGGAAAAACCTGAAAGATTGTCTAACTGAAGCAGCATTCCATTCTTTAAAAAAAAAAAAGTTCTTGCATTTGTGATTGACAGGTCAAGGTGCCATTTGAGATGGTTATGAACTTCACCGACACCCAGTTTGTTGTAGTGGAGGATTCCACCTCCCTGGACACAAACGCTGTCATTCTAAAGGTGAGCACATCTTCTCTCCAACTGCTGGGCATTTACAATGTGTATGAGGATGAAACACTGGGGACTAAAAATGTAGACTCCATGTTCTGCACTATTCTCTGCTTTGTCATTTGGGGGCCTTGTACATATATGGTTGAAGTGCTGCAGTCGATGTTGGCACGCCACACATTTTTTTTCTTAAGTTATTGCCCCCTAAGCCATTTGCCATTCCCAAGCATGCCACCACTCTCCACACAGTAGTGAGTTTAAATATACTAAGTTGGGTTGTTGTTTTTTTTTGGGGGGGGGGGTTTATGGGAAGGGATGTGTGTTTGTGTGTGTGTGAGAAGCCCCCTGACTATAATTCTAGAAACACTTAAGATTCAGTGTTTGAACTAAGTTCAACTGCATTCTGGACTCTGTGGTCTTACTCATGCCATGAAATAATATTTCATTAATGTATTCAGGAGTTCTCTCGTAATTGCTAAGGAACAAGTGTTTTCAAGTTTTTTGTTGTTTTTTTTTCTGGTTACTGCTGGTTAACAAACCAATAACTTAACTGTACTAAACTAACCATTGCACTTCTCTTCCCACTCCCCTCCTGCCCCCTGCCACCACAGAGTACTGCTGTGATCATCTACAAACCCCAGTGCCATGAGCGGATCCTCTCATGCTCCCTGCAGAATGTCGAGCTCTTCTCTTGTTGCCTGATGGCTGAAGATGACACGGCCCTCTCGATCATTGACCCCACCACCCTCACCATTGAGCTCAATGCCAACCCACTTCCACAGCATGATCCTTGCGCCACAGGTCTGCTGGGACTTAAGGATGCCCAGAGGAGACACCTGGTGTTAGAGGTGAGTTTTGACAAAATTTACCTGACGTCAGCTCCGAACAGGACATGCTTGAACTTATCGTATATGATGCTGAAGTTTGTTGCCTGCTGGGCTTTCAAATACATATAATACAAAATAATTTCTTGACTGCTTCAGCTGACAAATGATCCCTAAATAATCTTCTTTGAAATATTGCTTATATCAGAGATTGTATGATCAAATTCAAATTTTCACAAACTGTAATAAAACGGAGCCTAAATGACAGGCATGGCATAGTAGATTCAGCGATCTATCTTCAACAAATACATTTTTTTAAACAAATTATCGTAACAATTCATGTTCTGCATATATTGCTTGGTGTAATACAGTAAAGAAATTGACAGATGAAAGCCATAGTATTTATAAGGTAGATTTGAATGCAAAAAAAAAAAAAATTCAATTTCAAGATTTCTGTAGTGAAGATCTACTGACCTAATTTGTTTGTTAATAAGGTTATTATTTTTAAGTCTGCTAGATAATTGTGCCCAAAAAAAAAATATATTTTTAAAGGTTACATTTTAAAAAAATCACTTTGCTTTGACAGTAACTTGTGTACTAATGGTCTCATCAATATAAGTGTTATAATATATTTCCCTCTAGCGGGTTGTCTTGAAGCCACTCAACATTCGTGTGTCGTATCATGACAGTATATTGTTTCCCTATTGCAGATTGTGATTAAACCACTCAATATTCGACTGTCCTATCATGACAGTATATTGTTCCCTATTGCAGGTTGTGCTGAAACCACTCAACATTCGAGTGTCCTATCATGACATTGTCATGTTCCTGGCCATCCTGAACTCCCTCCCACAGCAGGCCCTCCAAGCCCAGCAGCAGCAGGCCACTGCAAACTCAGCCTCGACTGAGTCCACACCCCACCAGGCTCCACCACCACCAGCAGCCTTGGCAGGCCAGGTGAACGTTGGTGTAGAGGACAATATGACGAAAAGCATGTTGGTGGACTCCTTTTCGAGTCACAACAGGCAGGAGGACAAAGGTCAGTGTCGGACAACACCTCCTTTTTTTTTTTATAGTCTATTCCTTATACAATTTTACTTTGCAAATAACGAACAATGTTTCATATTTTGTTTAAAAAAATCTCCCTAAAAACTTTTGAGAGGAGTAAATCTGATTGATGAGTGTTCATTTTATTCGTATACAAATTTATCACTTTCGGTATGACTGATCCATTTTACTAAAGCCAAAGGCAAAAAACTAACTGGAGAAAAAAGAATTGTAAATAAAATTATGGTCTAAGCTGGAGCTGAAAACTTACTCCACTCATGGAATACTTAACAACGTACTCCACTCATGGAATACTTAACAACGTACTCCACTCATGGAATACTTAACAACGTACTCTACTCATGGAATATTTAACAAAAAAACTCTAATCCACAGAGGAGGAAGTCCTCCGCCTGTTAGATCTGGGCTTCCCAGAGTCAGATGTGCGAAGAGCTCTAGCCGCCAGTAGCTGGGACCTGGACAAGGCAGCTCTGTGGCTGACAGAGAACGGCAAGCACATGTCCCCGAAGAAGGCGGCAGAGCCAGCTCCCAGTTCTGCTTCTTTTGGCCAGGATCTTCTTACTGACATAGAGGTTAGATGTTCTTGATTAAGCCTTTCCTTTAACACGATGATCATCAGCCTGGTCTTCTAATCACTTCAGAAATGTGTTTTAGTCTGTAGTCATCTTGCTGCTATTATAAATTAAATGCCATAGTCCGAGAATGTGTTTTTCAACTGTACATTGCTCGCTCTTTAAATATCTTTTTATCAAATATTAGTGTGTCTTTGAGGTACCACATGTTAGTTAAATAATGGGTGGGCTTGTTTCAAAATTCACAGACCCTTAAAAAAAATATTTTCTGAATTTCTCTATTATGAATTTTTTTAAAAATGCAATCAATTATTAGTTGCTAATATATTTCTCTCCTCCCCCCCCCCCCCCCCCCCCAAATAATGGGTGGGTTTTTTTCAAAATTCACAGACCCTTAAAAAAAATATTTTCTGAATTTCTCTATTATGAATTTTTTTAAAAATGCAATCAATTATTAGTTGCTAATATATTTCCCCCCCCCCCCCCCACCCATGCAACAGCTGAGTGCAGAAAGTATTGTGTTGTGCCTCATTGATGACTGTGGAGATGCTGACATACCATTGGCTGAGATCTCCTGCAATAGTAAGTATATTATGGCAATTGCTTTGTGTTTATCAGCACCCCAGGGTTCTTTGATTTTTGATTTTTTTTGTTGTTGTTCTAATTCTGAATCTCCTTAGCATTTCTCTCATAGTCCGGAGTCAGGGAAAAAATCCCCCTTTTCAGATTTCCACGACACCTTGGGGTCGTATCTGTCTCAAAGCAAAGAAGTAGCTGATTTGAATTCATTCAGGGTCCTCCATGTTTAAGCTTTCCGTGATAGTTTTGGTATGTTTTCAACTGTATGCTGATTCTTTTTTTGTGCTTATCAGACTTGGATATACAACAGAAGTTGGAGCCTTGTGTTGAAGGAAAAGCTCAGTTTCAGCTAATGGCTGAATATTACAACAGGAAGCTGTCAGGCTGGGAACCATGCCTTGAACCATGGAAGTAAGCGGCTTATCATTTATGTTGATATATGTGTTGACTTGAAGTAAGTGGCTCATCAGTTATGTTGATATATATGTGTAGACTTGAAGTAAGTAGCTAATCAGATATGTAGATATATGTGTTGACTCGAAGTAAGGAGCTTATCAGATATGTAGATATATGTGTTACTTGAAGTAAGTGGCTCACCAGTTATGTAGATACATGTGTTGACTTGAAGTAAGTAGCTCAATGTAGATATATATGTGTTGACTTGAAGTAAGTGGCTCATCAGTTATGTTGATATATGTGTTGACTTGAAGTCAGCAGTGAGGATCAACGGCAGACATTTTCCACTGGGTACCAAATCTGATTATTTGGATCACTAATTGCCGAATTCAGGTACAGAGTACTATTTGTGCCATATCCTCACATTATTCATGATTTTTCCATGCAACACGGGCAAAATTAATCTTGTACTACAATTTCTTTTGTAGAATAATTATTAAAAATCACAAAGAATCAACCAGTGTTAGGCTACCATGCAGGTAAATTCCATTTTATCAAAAGAAATGATAAATAATTAGAAAAAAAACGTTTCTATCCTGTGACGGAATGATGCAATATGGGGCTGGCTTAAACTCTGCCTTTACAAAGAGAAATGACATGAAAAAGTCAGAATCTGTGCAGCCACTTTTGTCAACATTGTCTATTGTTTAGAATTGTTACTGTTCCTACTAGCACCACTGACAGAGCTTATTGTTAACAGTTTTATGTTAAACCTCAGTTTGTACACTATAGACAATTGGTGATGCTAGAAGTGCATATGATATCTTATAGATTTTCACCGGGCATCACAGATTTATGAGCATGCAATTTTTTTGACAAATTCAAAATGTATTCATGTGCTCTGTGGGTCATGAGTGAACATTACACATGCATACCTTATGGAGTTTTTTGTTTCAAGTTAAGTTAGAGGGTGTGGGACAGACGAACTAGAGAGTGTGGGGGTTGGAAAACTAGAGCATATGGTTGTAGGCAACTAGAGCCTGTGGGGGTTTTCAAACTAAAGCCTAGAAGACAAATTTCCATACCCATGATGTTGATGTTTACTGTGTTTTATTTCAAGTTTCCTTTTGATCAAATGATGGTAATAAAATGTACCAAATTCTCAGATTTGATATTAAAGATAAATCTCTTCTTTTTCCAGGTGTCTGGCAGAATGGAGACAGTACAGCAAACCTGAAAAGAAGCTAACTCTACAAGTTTCAGGTAACTGAATTGTCAATTATAAGGTTATTTATTTTTTATTGAAAAATGTCTCCTGATAGAATGCACCAGTGTCCCATTAGGGAAAACCAAGAAGCCACTAAATCTACTGAGCATTTTAACCGCCCCCTTTTAGAACCATTGGTTTATGGTCTGCTACTAGTTACTAGTTGTGTCACTATTAAAAGTCTCTTTTAAGCTATTGAACTTATTTATACATATATATATATATATATATATATATATATATATATATATATATATATATATATATATATATATTATATGCATGAGCTAGGCTGATTGTAACGCCAAAGAAACGAAAGATTTATATACGTTCGGATTCTTAAAAACAATCATAGTTATTTTCTATTATTTTACGGAAATTGAATAAATTTAAATACACAAAAAATATTATTTATCTGCCCCCCCTCCCCCTGAAGATATAGCTGAAAGAAACCCTGGAAGGGACTACAATCCGGTGGAAGATTTTATTAATTTTATTCAAAAGGGGGGGTGTCATTTTGCCCCAGGCAGCACACGATAAATAAAGGAATGAATTTGATAAATAATTAACCTTCTTGGGTACATAGATATACAAGGTAGGAAATAGGATGTGTACATTTTTACGTGGATGACAATATATTTAAATCCTATGGTATTACATTTTTGAAAAAGAGATGTTACATTCTCTTTTTACAAATATGGGTATGTTCATTTTGCCCTAGGCAGCACAAGATAGATCTCGAAATAAAGAAATGAATTTGATAAATAATTAACCATCTTGGGTACATACATATACAAGGTAGGAAATAGGATGTGTACATTTTTACGTGGATGACAATATATTTAAATCCTATTGTATTACATTTTTGAAAAAAGAGATGTTACATTCCTTTTTTACAAATAAACATATGTTTACCAATTAAGAAATCAATGGCTTTTTAACGAAACGTGGGTACATTTATATAAGTATACCCATGAATATCAGAACCCAATCATTTTAAACACTTGAAAATTTAATTTTGAAAAATGGAGATGGGTTAATATTTTCTTTTTTTAAAAATGAAAATATATTTTTGTTTTTACCTTGCAAAAAGTAAAGTGGGTGTGTATTTTTATGAGATTAACAATTTAACAATTTTTTTTTTAAAAACTCACGTCTGTTAAAGACGTGAAAAACTGTTTCGAGTTTCTTCTTTAGATAAAAGAATTCTTTGTTTTACGATTTTCTGATAATATATAATTAAAAAATCAAGGCAAAAGTGTGCTTAAATTTTTTATGAAGATATCAATATATCAAATTCTTTAATATAAAATATATTTATATGAGACTTAGAGTTTTTGTTGTAAATTTAAGATTATGTTTTTTAACAATTTTTAGAGAAAAAAGGTTGGAATTCAAGGGCACAAAAAGGAGTAAATCTAAAGTATTTCTCAAGCATAGAAATCGCCCCTCAATTAACTTCTTTAGTGACAAAAGTTATAGAATTAGTTATTATTTAGATTGGGTAATTTTTAGGTCATGTTTAGAGGGAAAAAAAATTAATTTAGGGGTGTGAAAGGGAGTAGGGTAGTCGTGTATATATATATATATATATATATATATAGCAGATAAATACTTTTCAAAGCTTAATGATGTTAGAAACGTAAATATCATTAGATACTTATTTTTAAGTTAACCTACCATAATTATCCTGATAATATCGGGTCATATATTCTTGTTCCTAATAATAGTATTTTAGAGTTTATCTTCATTTAATTTTATTTGTGAAATGATTCTTTTTTTTCTTCCCGAACCACTCCAGTTAAAGAAATGATCAACATTAATGTGACCTCCACCTTGATTGACCTGTACAAGCAGACCAGCGACAACTGGGCAGAGGATTACCTCAGGCAGCATGGAGACAAGACCAGGCACTCCAGGCAGCCATCCGGCACCTCTGGTTCTGCGCAGCATGCCGCCCCGACACAGTCTCAGCACAAGCGCTTGCCTTTCATCCCGTACATGATCAGGAATGACACCGGGTGTTCACTGTGGTTTCTGACAGCCACCAACACCCCATCCAAGTGAGTCCTGTCAGAGAAAAAGTCTGTCTTATCTGTAAAACATGGGCCGATCTCCACTTTATCACCTACATGTTTATCGATGGCTAAAAGGATAAGCATGTCTAAAATAATTGTGATTCAGACTGTAGTGCCCTAAAACTGAGATCTATTTTAAAAATAACTTTAGTGAGTCGTCGAACTTTGAACTCAAATTTAATATTAAAAAACTGAAGTTGGAACATGACAGTTGCAATGTCGTTTCAAGTCTGAGCCACACCCACTTTTATCAGATATTATGAATGACTTTTGATTACCAGCCATAGCCACATATTCGTACTTACAATGACCTTGGTTTACTTATTATTATGGATCAGTCTTACCAATGAGGGAAATGCCCAGATGATGGATTCAGCTTATATCCAAGCCACTGATTGGAAGCGGGTGGGCCCAGGGGAGAGTCGGCCAATCAATTTTCATGGACGGGAGAAGCTTCGCCACCAGGTAACATAATATAACTAAATTGAAGATTGAAAATATCTCTCCCCTCCCCCCTTGTGAAAAAAAATATTTTAGCATGTCAATATGCAATTTCTGGTTTTCATCTTGAAGCTAAGCAAATAACATTAAATTTGTCTGTCAACTGTTGAATTCCTTGGATCTAAAACCTCTTAGTCCAACTGAAATGAGCGCCTCTGCTTAGTTTTCTGCTTTCATCAATATCAACACCATAACTTTAAGGCAAAATTTCTCTTGGTCCAACTTAATCTAGAGAGCTGAAAATGGGCTCGCAGCTTAGTCTCATGTCCCAATGTACCCCGAGAGTTTTCATTAATCATATGATAAACCTATTATGTATAAGGAATATATGTAGTTGTATTTTGAAATGAAAGGGAGATAAACATTGCCGCCATTATGCGACAAATCCATGACAAAGAAGGCAATAAATTTAGCATATATCTAAACTTAACAAGAAAGTGCAATGGTTGACTGGAAAAAATTGCCAGAGAGGATCATGGTGACAATGCAGAGGTCATGGGTTCACACCCCCACCCTGACCAAATTTGATCAACTACATTTTAATTTTTAGAAATGTTTTAGAAGTTGTGTAGTGTCAACAAATACGAAGAAGAAACAACTGATTAAGCTGGAAACCTTTTGAGATGTCGTATACTAAGGAATGATTTTTTGGTTGTAACTTTCCTGTTACAGAAATCTCATGCCATGCATGTCAACCAGCTGTTTGTGACAATAGACGGTTGGAATCGGTTGTCGGCAGTCTCTGTGGACAAGGTTGGCGTATATTTTAGACATGCTGATCCTGAGCATCGAGCACCAGTGAGTTAGATATTTTAAAATTATTTCTTATTTATTGTTTCAGCAAGTGTCCTTTTTTTTTTTTTGGTCAGAAATTTCCCAGAATTCCTTGTTAAAAGTAGATTCCTACTCAAAAAAGCTTATTTTCTATTGTTCTTACAAAATGCTATGTTAATAATTTTAAGAAAAAAAAAGAAGTATTTTTATTTGTTTGTCTATCTTAACCTCAATTCAAAAATTGATAGATCGATAGAAATGTTTACAAGATCTGGTTCTCTAATCTTGGGAGTTGTAACGGACATTTTAAAAAAGTCCTAAAATATGATGTATATTTCAACAAAAATATCTCCAGCCCAATCTGTCCCCTGCGCGTGTGGTATTTGAAGTCAAGCAAGAAGGAAGTGCAAGGAAGCTGATCATTGTAAGGTCAGCTCTGGTCATACACAACAGACTGGACAGCCCAGTTGAACTGAAGCTGGAGTCTACTGATGAATCAGGTCAGACTACTAGTTTGTGGTTTCTTTAAACTATCTTGCTCAAATTGTCTCCCATGTTTTGATTGTACTTCCTCCATTCTGAATCTTTGTTCCTTCAGAGTTTAATAAAAGAAAAATGTGTATTTATTAGCTTTCTATACACATAATAATTCATTCTTCTCTTAAATTTAGCAAGCTTGGTGCAACAAAGTTCTAAGGTATAATATGTACTAAAATCTTAATCTAGAACATAAATAAGTCACTTACCAAAGATCTGTAAGGGTTGCCGCTTTTGTAAGAGTCCTTACTGACTGCCAGATAGAGCAAGGGTCACAAGCAAAACACTGTTCAGCTAAGATGGCCCTCACAGTGGTGGAAGGAAATGTTTGCCAACCTTAAAGACTCTAAACTTGAACACTTAACAATTGGCTTCTCACTGACTACTAGAATGTTGTATGCCCAGGTCACTACCAGTGTATGACAGTTCCCATCAACACAGCCTTGCCGGTGCCCCTGCATTATATCAACATGAGAATCAGGGCCAGGCCATGTGATCTGCCTGTTCACTTTTGTAAAAAGCCCCTTGACTGGCAGCATGTTAAGACATCAGGGGACAAGCCGGATGGGATAAGGACCTGTGAGATCCTAGGTCCGGAGAAATCTGAATACAGGTAAGACTGTCTTGGATGTTGTGTGCACACAGACTGTGTGTGCAGTTGGAAGGGTGTGTTCTGTAGGATGGTGGGTGCAGTTGCATGGTGAGTGCTTTTGGATAGATGTGTGCATTTGGATGGTGTGTGGAGTTGGGGAGGTGTGTGCATGGTGTGTAGAGTTGAGGGTGTGTGTTTGGAGGTTGCATGCAGTTGGATGGTTTGTGGAGTTGGATGTTATATGGAGTTGGATGGTTTGTGGAGTTGGAAAAGAAAATATAAGAACTGCTAGACTTGAATTCAATGACAGAACAAAAGATTTTGACGTTTCGGCTTAGAGCTTTCATCAGAAAACAAGACAAAAATAAGAATAACAATTATCAGATCACAGTAAAAAAAACTTGGGAGCTTTCCTTTTGTTGCCGGAAGTAGGATTACAGGAAGTGAAAAAAATATAAATATTGGTACTGTGAAAAATAAGGTAAAGAATCTTGAGGGACCAAAATATTTAGGGATACACAAAATCTAAGGAATAAGAAAAAAAAATATGATGAAGAAATACAGGGAAATTAAGAAACATTAGTAAGAGAGTATTTGATTCATAGCATGTGGAGAAATGGTACCAAAAAACTAAATAATTTTGTTTTTCATTTTCACTCTCTCTGTTGTGTTTGTGCAAGAAAGTAGGGCCATAATGGAAACATCTAATGCACCTTTATGTTGCTCTCTGTTGAAGTGTGAAGAGACTGGGGAAAGTTTACCTTGTTCAATATCCCGAAGCTGTTCTGTGAACTTTCTCCCTGTTTCGACTATATAACTAGAATGACATCTACGGCACACAATCAAATAAATCACATTCCGACTATCACATGTAAACCCTTTTGATGGTAAAGGTACCTTTAGGGAGGCTAATGTTGTTTTTTTGAGTGTATAGGGATACGTCCTACATCGGCTTCTTGAGCATGGTTTAGTTCCAATATAAGACGGGTCAGCTCAAAGGCGACTATGAACCAGAAGGTCACCTAGGTTTTTGTCCCATCGGAAGACAATCAGTGGAGGGGATGAGAATACCTTGATAGTGTCAGGGTCAGCAAGAAGTGTGTTACGATTTTGTATGAATATTTTTTTGGCTGTTGGATAGTGTGTAAAGTTTGATGTCCTTTACAGTTGAATAGTTTTGCACGAGGATCTGTATGAAATGGGAAGGCTGTGCAGTTGGCATGTGTATAAAATGTGAATGGTGTGCAGTTGGCATGTGTATAAAATGTGAACGGTGTGCAGTTGGCATGTGTATAAAATGAGAACGGTGTGCAGTTGGCATGTGTATAAAATGAGAACGGTGTGCAGTTGGCATGTGTAAAATGAGAACGGTGTGCAGTTGGCATGTGTATAAAATGAGAACGGTGTGCAGTTGGCATGTGTATAAAATGAGAACGGTGTGCAGTTGGCATGTGTATAAAATGAGAACGGTGTGCAGTTGCCATGTGTATAAAATGTGAAGGGTGTGCAGTTGGACAAAAGTGGGGTTATTATAACTTACTAGTTATAGCCCGCCAAACATTGGTGGCAGCAATGCGTGAACTTCCCATCTGCTAAAGTTACTTGACAAAACATGAACTCAAGTAACGCTTATCTAAGACTCATAATTTTTGCTACATCACCCCCCAAACGCACAAGATACGTCACCACACACATTTTATTTCAGGCCCGTGAACTATCTATATATATGCGGTGGCCATGTTCGCAAAGAAAGAGGGAAAGCAGGAGGGGGGGCGGTAGCTCCACCACAGTGCGCATGTCTAGAGACCAACAGATGGTTCACTTCACAAACTATATATTCTTACAATAAAATATCTTTATTACACAACTAAGCTACATCTTGAACTGCCATTACTCACAAGACCACACTACACAATAATAATATGTCATATCCCCTTTCGTGCAATACGTCATAGCCCCTTTCGCGCAATACGTCACAAACTATCAAAATTTAATAACAATATCTTCCCATCTAGTAACTTTACTTGACAAAACATGAACTCAAGTAACGCACATTTAAGAATCCCAATATTTGCTATACCCCTTCCCTCATGATACGTCACTGCACACTTTTTATTTCACACTCATTAACTATATTAATATTCTCATGTCCCAACCACTTTTAAACCGAATATTTTTTACACAATACTTAAATTGAGACGATTTCATTTCCAAAAGGAAAATATTACGCACCAAACGCAATTGCGTTATTAAAGAAAAATATATATCATATATAGCGTAGTTATCGGGCATTATATTTTGCGCGCTAGTGAACTCATTATTGAACCACACTCTGGCATATCTATAAATAGCCTGCGTGGTGTTTGAACCGTGTTGGTGTTGGACCTTTGCTGGCGAATTATATAAATATAGATTGGCATCCAGTACATTACATTGAGCACTAGATGTTTATTTTTTTATGGAGAACTAGAATTAAAATTTATCTTACAGAAAACACAACTTTAATGCTAAACTTTTCCAGATTCTTTGTGTGTGTGACGAGACAGAAGTTCCCAGAAGCTCATATGTCTGTCAGTTCCACTTCACAGAACCTCAGCCATGGGTACATAACCCCAACACTACCTGGACACATACTGACCCTCCTGCCGCCATTGTCCATCTGTAACCTGTTACCCCTGGAGCTTCACTATTACTTAAAAGGCACAGGAGTCTCAGGAAACCTAAAAGCTGGGAAACAAGCTGCGTTGCATGGGGTATGGGCCTGTTCTGGAGACTTTGTCATCTTAATTTATAAAGCCTTGTGTTATGTGTGACACATGGTACGTTTGCCTAGAGGTCGGACCCCTGTATAATAGCCACAGAACAAAGTGTCTAGAACACCTTTCTTACTAGCCCCTAACATTACCCCATCATGTACGGTCACAAACGGCTATAACTTGTCCTGTTATTTGCCTTGGTCTCCATTTTTCCATACCCACTAGATTTTCCCAGCACAAGCTGAATTTAAACTCTATCTGCAGGTTGATGTAAGTCAAAGCTTCGATCTTGGCATCCATCTGGAGAACTTCCCTCAGTGTAAAGAACTGACTGTTCCACCAAATGTTTCCAACCACAAGAAGGCCTTGCTTCGCATCTTCGACAGTCAGAACAGATTGCTCAAGCTTATTGTCCGCATCAGCATGCTGAAAAGGGGCTCCATAATGGTAAGAAAAAACATGCTCTCTAGAGATCTACTTGGATATTTTTTGCTGGCCGAGGCAGCCCACCCACTTACTTGTTTCTGCCTTTTACAGACTTTGGATTCTCTTTTACTCGTTCCAAACGGCAGTGCTACTTTCACACTTAATTTATAGTCTTGAACAAAGGGAAGTAACTCTGTTTTGCAATTGATTTACATTACAAAATATTTGTTTAGCTGCAAAATATCAATTAATATATATGAATTAAGGCTAAATACATCCAGAAATGAAGAAGGTTGAATAAAAATATAACATTAATTGCGAACAAATAATGCGCGATGACTGTCGAGTATGAGCGTTCATTAGTAATTGTTGCGACTCAATATTAATTAGTTGTTGAACGCTTTTCCCGCGCTTGACTATTATAGTTAGTGAACGCTCTTCCCGCCATTGTCTCTATGACGTATTTTTATGCTGATTCGTGACATATTGTCTATGCAGTATTGTGACGTATGTTTTAGTCGTGCGGCAGTCTTGAGTGGAACTTTGGAGTGATAGGATGTGTATTATTTAGGTCTGATAGCGAGCTGCGCTATATTCACATGTTATGTGTATTATATTTACTTAGATATTAAAGTTATAGTTATTATGAAAAGGAGTTGAGTTTGTTTGATGATAGTAGGAATAGTACCACGCTTCAACGTATGAAAAGAACTGACGAATGTAATCAATCCAAGAAGACGGTAGGAGTTTTGACAATGACCAAAAAAAATATATTTGTCAGCTCAGATGAATACATGCTACATATAGACGCACCTTACTAAAGCACACATAGATTGAAAGTGAAACAAGATAAAAAGTTTTTTTCCCAAATTGAAATCATGTGAGGGACACGACATTTTGTGGCTATTTTTAAATAAAAAATGAGAGAGGTGTGTCGTTCTGTTCCGGGGCGCATGTGGACACATGTCAGTTTTAAAAAAAATGAATGGTTACACCACATGATTTAAAATTAACTGGTAAATTATGTTTGCAGATGACCATCTCCTCTCAGTTTTGGTTGGTCAACAAGACAGGTCTGCCTTTAGTGTTCAAGCAAGATGGCTGCAAGGCCATAGCAGCGGGACAGTTTGAGGAGCATGAGCAAGCCCGCAGTGTAACTCCTCTGTTATTCAGCTTTGCAGATGTAGAGGAAGTCAATCTGTGAGACTATCATTTATTCACATTGAATTTAAAATACTAGCTCTGCAGTAAAAGCAACTATTAAAGACGTGATTTTTAGGAGAAACTCAAATGCTTTGTTAAGTCTTCAGTCAAATAACAGATCTTGTATTTATTGATCAAAAGTTGAACTAAATTCTTCATGTGTTAATGTTTCTGTAATATAATTTGAATATATTTTGATTCGCATTATGGGGAAACAAAAAAAAATAATATTTTGCAAGTCTGGTCATTTCTCTAATTGTAATTGTGCACTATATTTTATTATGAAAAAAAATCTTATTTCTTTGTGTCTTGATTATCGTTATATTTATGAATAAGATAAGATAATTATTACTTTCTCAAACACAGCAGAAATTATATAGATTTATTTAAATCAGTGGTTCTCAAGCTTTAAACAAAAGAAGATCTCAAATAAGAGAGTTAAATTAGTAAGTTTTTTGGTGGGTTTATCACTAAAGAATTTAGAAAATCTTTTAATAAATTAAATTTTTTTTTTAGTTTCTGCGAAAGCTTTTTGATTATGACATAATTTAATGTCATCATGATTTTTAGGGCTCATATTAAGTATGTTGATGCTTTCAGCTGTCAGATGAGACTGGGTACATCAGTTCATGGGCCATCAGCCCGACCACAATGGTGAGTGAGATTCTATTCAACTAACAAAGTGCTTTTTAGATATTGTTTGAAGAATACAAATATTATTTATAATAAAATAAGTTCAAACAACCTGTCTACACCTTAACATTTTTTTTTTATTTCTTTCACCGTCAGAGCAAAGTCTAATTGAACAGCTATGAATTTAAAACATAAATTTAAGTATTGAATTATCTTAGAAAATTAATGAAGGGTAAATTGAAGTCTGAAATTACCTTTTCAAAGAGCGAAATAATATTTGCAAAATTCTTACTTTTTAATTCTTTTACTTTGCCAAAACATTTCCAACTAGATTGTTATACACTGCCATTGGCATTTTTGGTAAAATTCAAACCTTTACTCTTTTATCAATTTAAAAAATTTAATTTAAAAAAAAAAGAAGAAAAAGACGAAAGTTGGGAATTGATTGGGGGGGGGGGGGGGGGGGGGGGGGGGGTTTAAACTTAATTTTAAAAATTGTTAGTTTTGGGGCTGATTTTGTTTTTGTTAAAACTTGACCAGATTATCCATCTTGATTTCAGGAGTACACGCTTCTCTCTGGACGGTGGAACAATAAAGAAGGCACTTCACGTCATCCAACATGATGCCAGCAGGCCAGACTGGTTAGTAAAGTCAGAGTACCGCGTGCAGCGGATACTGCGACAAAAATCGTTTGGTAGTGATGTGTTGTAAGTTGATCTGAATTATCTCCCCCCAGTTGGAATGTGGGTCTTTTCTGCTCTAGTGGTGACACCAGTAGATGTTAAAAGTAGTACTAATACTAGGCCTTGGCACTGTCTGTACAGTAGATGAAAAGAATTACTGCTGCATGTGAGGTAACAAACTTTATAACAAAAGCACTGGAAGATGTCTTAAAATATTACAGATGCTGAATTTTGAACTGGTGCTTGGTAAATAAAGCGAAGATAACTCTGCTTACATTTGCCAGAAGACAAGTTTGTTTTAATCAGAAATATGGAAAAGACTATTTGTGTTGTGTATTTAATAACTTTCAAGCATTAAAAAAAATAAATTCTTTTTTGACTTATTTTAAGAACATCTGGTGCATGTAATTTTAAAGGGTTTTTTCATTTTTGGTCTAAACTTCTCATTTCTAACTGGGCAAATCCCCTTTTGTTTCACTGAAAATGAATCTGTTAAGAAATGATTGCAGAATCAGGAGTGTGATAAATAAATCTTTTCTGTGGAATTCATTCATTTCTGATTCCACTCAATTTTGTCCAAGAAAAAGAGTTAACATTGGTTGGATAACCGACAGGCAAATAGAAAATTCTTTTTTTACATGTTTGTGTTGTTTTTTAATCGGCCTGAAGAGTTAACTGTGAAAGAGGGCCAGCTTTTGTGGTATAGGGTTTGTACTACCTTCCCCCCTGGGTGTATGCTTATGGGAGTGAGGGCATGTGGCGGGGTTGATTAGGTTTATATAGGCAGATAGATGGTTGGCCTAAACAGTTTTTAAAAACACATATAGTTGTTCTGTCAAAGCACAGCACTAAAAGGCTTTCTTGTCCAAAAGAATATTATTATATATTGCATTGCTTGACTAATTCCATGTGAAACACATTGCTGTCTTTTTGCTTTTAAATTTAGAGAAATGCTGGGAATTAAATTTTTTTAACATTGTAAATTGCTTCTTGCGAAACACCCATATATATATATATATATATATATATATATATATATATATATATACACACACATATATTTATATATAAAAAAAACAAATATATTTATTGAGCTTATCTATAGAGAGAGAAAATACTGAGATATAAATTTTTTTAACATATTATATATTTTCTATAGAAACACACATATATATATATATATATATATATATATATATATATATATATACACACACATATATTTATATGTAAAAAAAACGAATACATTTATTGAGCTTATCCATAGAGAGAGGGCTTAATGGAAACCGTAAGTTTTGATTAAATTTCACACCGCCATTGTACTGCAGTTTCTCTCAACATTTTTTAAAAATCTAGGCAGGGCCCTCAAAATAGTGCTCAAGTCTCATGGAACCTTGTCATAAAATGTTTTATATATCATTCATATTTTTCATTGTCTTTTTATATTCATTCTCTTTCCTGTGAAATCCCTTGTGATTTCATGTGGAGCCATAGGGCACCTGTGAACACAGGTTGAGAAACACTGTTGGGTATTCTTTATAAGATTTCTTTATTGGTTGTATTCATTTAATTTGCTATATCTTTTTATTTTTTTTAAATAAGTATAGTTCCCCATTTTATACGTTGATCATTATGAAAATATTTCTCTGCTCATTGTAAAATATTTTTACAGTTACAATAAGAAATTATTGTAAACTTTTATTGTTACATATTGTGTTTCAATATTGCGGTTGTTGATATGATTATTCCAAGAGGATAATGTTTTAAAGAAATTTGGATGTGATTATTATGTAAACTGTTCAGATCAAGACTCAAAGATAAAAACACTGGTCCGATGGGCATGAATTTTCCACCATATTCACTTGGAGCAAGCTACCTCTTGCCTTGTAGATGTGGTCATAAGACAAGATTTCAACATATAAAATCCACGGACAAGTTAATTTACATCTTAAATTATTTATTTTTTCTTAAGATTTTTCACAGTGAAATTTTTTTTTAACGTCAACACAAGACACAATATTTAAATCACAATTAAATGGTGGGGGATAAATTCTACTTCAACAAATGACAGCTATTGTCTGGCCACAAAGAAAAAAGAAAACCATTCAAGTTTTGACTTAAGTTAGTTTAAATGTCTTAAATATATATTTCAAATTATGTTTTTTCTTATGCTCTATTATCTTAGAACCATACATAGGAAAAAAAAAAAAAAGAGGTTGCATGCTGGTTTTAATTTTCATGAAGTGCTCAAAGATCTCAAGTTGATTTTTTTTTGTCGGCTATAGATACTTTTATAACTCACAGGGTTTACAACATTGGTATACAAGTCACCCCTGGCAGAGGACGTTACAGGGGAACCAACATTGTGACCTTTGCACCCCACTTCATACTGGACAACCAGTCAGGATTCAAGCTGGCCATTGCCCAGAAATTTATGACCAGTAAAGAGGTATTATCAAGAGAGTTTCAAGTTTT
This sequence comes from Lymnaea stagnalis, assembly GCA_964033795.1. Classification (NCBI taxonomy): domain Eukaryota; kingdom Metazoa; phylum Mollusca; class Gastropoda; family Lymnaeidae; genus Lymnaea; species Lymnaea stagnalis. The sequence continues at coordinate 97,656 of CAXITT010000858.1, forward strand.
TGCTTTTTTGAAACAAATATTTTTAATTCCCTGAGGCATCCTCATCATTGTTGCTGCTTGCATGGCTTCAAGTGTTTTTATGGCAGCGTGAAGGAAAAACATTTGTCCAGAAAGCAGCACTCGCTAAAGTTTTCAACTAATTTGCTTATTATCTTGAACAGTTGATTACATCTTCTTTTTGTTAAACCTCTTTAGAAATTTTTGACAGCAGTTGAAACAACTCAGTGGTTCTCAAGATTCACATCTTCAACTCTGTATTCAGTATTTGCATATAGAAATAGGTCAAGCTAATACAATCAAATTTGTAGGGTTTTTTTTTTTTTTTTCATGTGTTAAGGAAATAATTATGTAGCCAACCAAAACAGCAGATGTTCTTATAGAATTAATCATCATACAATTGTTACCTAGGCTCCTCAACAGAACTGCCTGATAGCCTTCCCACAGTCCTCTCTTTCCTTCCACTGGCCGAGAGTTGACCTTGACCAGCTGCTGTGTGTTAAAATACTGGATATCGACCATTGCCGATGGTCAGGGGGCTTCAACATTGACAAGATCAACTCTTTCCACATCAACATGAGGTCAGGTTATCATCTGTTGTCAATGGATGTTGCCATATTGGCTCTTTCAAAGTTGCTAAGTTTACACACAAAAAATGCCAACCTTTGTCTTTCTTCACATATTAGTTGCTTTTACGCTGATCAAAGAAGACACATTAAATGATTGATAAAATCAATCATGGTTAAAAAACAAATTTTTAAATTTTTAATTCCATGAAAATGAATGTCTTAAGACTTCATCAAAAACTGTACAAAAAGTATTTTAAAAAATTGTACAACAGGATTAAAATCTGTACAGAAAGAAAAATGAAAGGCCCAAAGAGGTATATCTTATAACTTTTTTAATTATCAATTTTTTGAATGCATGCCTTCTTCATAATTTCTTGCTTAGTTTGAAAATCCAAACAAAAGTGTTTTATGGCAATGTAAACTAGATGTGATTGTACTGAAATTTGCTAATAAGACTTCCTGCCCTTGCAACTTTGTGAGATAGATTATCTACATGATACTGATGGGGCAGAGAAAAGAAGGATTTAAAAGAGGCAGTATCTCCCCTTCATTGCCTCAAAGTTTTCATTTGTGCAACTATGTTTTAAAAGATGCTTCAGTTTCATAATAGCCTGAAGCAAGCAGTTAAAAGTGTGATGGTACGGTTGATGAAGCATCTGTTCCAGGTTATTCACTCGCCCTGATGCGTGTCTCATTTCAACTTCCTTTTTAACAAAAATTAGGTTTACACACTTAATTGGAAGTTTCCAGCTGGAGGAAAATAATTTTGAAAAAAAAGGAGACAACAATATACAACATACAATATTATACAACAAACACATGAGGGCTTTAAATAAAATATAGGCCTAATTGTACAATGAATAAAATCGCACCTGCTTTAGTTTTAGAAAATGTTATTCCTGTCACATTGAATTTAGCAGTGGTGTAATTACTTCCAGCAGCAGTCATAGATACTTTGAGCATTTGGGGATAAAGCGTGATTTTCAAATAAACTTTATTATTATTATTATTATAATAAAGCTATTCATTGTTAGTGACATTAAAAATCTTAAATCATTGGACAGAAATTTAAAAAAACTAATTACTGACACCGCAGTTTTTGCTAAGATTATTGCAAGAAGGATTTTTAATTACCGTTTACTTCTCAAAGTAGCCACTATCGTAAGGATTCCTGTAATAGCTACCAGTATAATAAGTAGATACTGGCCGAGCTCGTTTGAATTTTATGTTTAAAAGGCCTACCTATCCAAATATTAGGTCATGGTCATTTTGAACTGACAAATAGCATTTACACTTCCTTTTTACATGATGAATTTATCATGTCTTATGCAAAACATTTAAACAAATTATTTTATTGAGTTATGTTGAGTTTAAAAATCCTAGACAAACCATACAAAATTCAAATGTAAGGCTGTACACCTTTTAAGATGCCTAAAAAATGTACAAAGTACTGACAAACTTTTGGTGTCTTCCTTAACTGTAGAGTATGATTAATATCATTTTGCCATCTCCAGAGATCTGAATGGCATCTGCCACCTCCTGAAGGTTGAAGTCGTGCAACAAGGACCGACATTCTTCATTGTATTTGCCAATGCGGATGTCATGCCACCCCCTTTCCGCATTGATAACCTGAGTGATGTAAGTGTATTTGGGGCCCCTTTTCTCCATGAGGTCGGGGGGGGGGAGGGATCTCTAAGAGTTAAAACCATAAAAACGACCACATGTGGTTGGTTTGATTGATTGGATATTTATATAGCACTATTGATAACCTGAGTGATGTAAGTGTATTTGGGGCCCCTTTTCTCCAGGAGGTCGGGGGGGGGGAGGGATCTCTAAGAGTTAAAACCATAAAAACGACCACATGTGGTTGGTTTGATTGATTGGATATTTATATAGCACTGGTATCCATGCTACTTTAGCATGCTTACTGCGCTCTGGTTTACTTAAAGCTATTTAAACAGAAAAGTTTTTAAATGTTTCTTAAATGATCTTTTATCATTTACGATTCCCCTCAAAGATTGAGGCAAACTGTTCCATAATTTTGGTGCTATCGCTTCAAAAGAGCACACTCCGTAAGACATTTTTTTTCCAATATTTTAATCAATGACTTGATTAAATCTACCCTCGTGATCACAGGTCCCTGTACTCTACTATCAGTCAGACACTGAAGATAAACTCAAGACCTTCATACAGCCTCGTTCTTCCAGTAAGTCTGCCCGTATTAATCAAAGCAACAACAACACAACAGCAATTAAACAATCAAAACTATCCTCACTCTGACTACTGTCCCTTTAAGCTAAGTTTTAACAAGAGAATGGATGGCTATTGAAATTTCTTACTAAGCTCAATCAATTTAACTGAGCTAAAGCCATGGATTTTTTGCATTATGAAGCCCATTAGAAAAACATGAAGAATACCAAGACGATAAAGATTTTTAAAAAAATTATATTTAACTCTCTGTCAACGTTAAAAAAGAATGTTAAATTAGTATTTTAGAATATTTTATAAGCATAATTTAAGTATGCATTTGGGAGTAGCCAACTATATGGATTACTTTGAAATAATGCAGATAAGCTGTAATAATTAACTGACCTAACTGCTTATCCCCTAGTACCTTATGCTTGGGATGAGCCCACACTGAAGCCACTGAAGCTTACACTGAGCATCTTGGGAGGAACCACTGGTAGCTACACCTTGGACAAGCTGCAGGAGGGGGAACAGCTTCACTATGAGAACTTCATCTACTTGGCAGCAACGGCAACATTTGACAGGTCTGTACTGTCACATAATCATTTAGTTTTAACAGAAAAAAGAGAGATCATAGCTAGCTGCATAGAGTTAACGTTTAAAAAAAAAAAAAAAAAAAAAAAACATTGTCAATATAACTTACTAGCTACTGGCCAATAAGTGTGCTGGGTGGCCAAGTGGTTTAAACTGAGTCAATCCCAGCTTGTGAACTGGAGTTCAATCTCGAGCCTAGACAAGCATAAACAACAACAGCAGCAGCCCTCCGGGTATGTCATCTCATCTAAGAGAAGGCAAACTCTGAAAGTAAACCTATAGGCGCTATGAGGCAAAGAAAACTCTGACAACTCCTGCGATGTGGAAGGCGTAAGAGCACAGTGAGACAAAAGAATCACTGCTGATCATCCATGTGAGGGATGAACTATATAAATACTAGAAAATAATTTTTTGAACCATGAAATTTTTTGAAGTGTGTTTGATTCACTGACCTAAATCTGCTGTCCAAGTGCTGATGATTTACTTAAGTTGTATGTATAATGTCTTCCTTAGGAGCTGGCCAGAGCATGTGTCAGAGCTTGTACTTGATTGTGTCCACAACAATAACATCGTCTTCAAAAAGAAGGTAAGGACGCACCATTATACGAGATGTTTGATTGTAGATCAATTTAAAATTTGACCCTGAAAATTTATTTTCATTTACAGGAAATTTTCATGAAAATAAATATTTTTTAAAGTCTATTAACTGTTGGGTATATCCTTGATCCCATACAGTTTTAACAAAACATGGTCTTAAGCAAGTTGAAAGAAAGGGAAAACTATTTTAATATAAATTTATTAGTGAATATTTCTCAAATAAGTTGAACAACATTATGGGGGAAACAACAGTTTTTTTAACATCAGAGCAGAAGTGATAAGTTGGATTCATCCATGTTTAGTGTCATTGCCATTTCTGGACTCCTAAATTATTAATAGACTATAACTCACATGGTTATTTTATTACCAGGAAAAAAGCAAGCGCAGCCAGTTGTGGCGCATGACAGGCTCAGGAATGTTGGAGCATGAGGGGTCAATGCCCCCTCGAACTCCAGGGAGCCCAAATGCTAATACAGAGCCCGGCCTTGTCCTTGACATTGCTGACTTGGCTCCAAGACCAGGTCATCCTGTGCCGCTCATTCTGAGAAAACCAGATGAGAGGCGCAGATCTACACAAACCTGGAGATTCACTGAGGTGAGGAATAAAAAACAACAAAAGGGTGTTTACCCAAGTGATTTAAAAATAAACTTCCTTATTGAAGAGGTAAGAAGGAAAAGCAAGTATTATCCTACCTAGATGTGAAAAAGTATAACAGGTTTATATTAAAAATAATACTGATTTACTTTCCTTATGCTTGATACCATTTTAATCTTTGAGGAATACTGAAATGGTTTTAATTTAACTTAAATTTTCTGCTTGATACCATTATAATCTTTGAGGAATACTGAAATGGTTTTAATTTAACTTAAGTTTTCTTTGTGAAATTTTGCATGAAAAGCATGGTGTATTTATGGAAGAAAACAATAATGTGAAATATTTTTCCAAAACTTAATAGCTAATCTAATGATTTAATTTTCCCAGCATGGTCAACTGTGCTGCCATGCTGGCTCCATGTGTGTCCAGGGTATTGGTGGCATTAAAGGAGTGCAAGATGGTAATTGGCTAGTAGATTTTTAAAATATAGTTTGTTTACTTCTGTGAACTTATGTACTGCTCTAGCACACAGTTGTACATTGTCACATTATGGGGNGGGGGGGGGGGGGTCTTCCATTGCCAGCAATTTTTTGTCATTAAATGTGATGTGCATAAAATTGTATGTGTATAGATCTCTTATATCTATAGATTTTTCTCTGGGTCGGCAAGCCAGGAACCCTTCAGGAACTTATAATTATAGCATAATAGGGCAATTATTTGACCCCTAATTACTTGGAAAAAGTTCCATAGCAATATATCATTACTGAAACACATTAAGTTAACAACTTTAGTGTTGCCACGTAATGAGAACTCAGGAGCTGTGCCTTACCCTCCGTCTGCTTTGCAAATTTACTGTGATATTCAAACCAACAAAAAACATTTTTTTGAAGGATTTCACTGATCAGTTTTTGTTTTTTATAGCACACTTTAGTGTATGTTGTGATGTACAGTGGTGCCTACTTTGTATATTAAATCATTCTCCAGGGCTCCTTAATTTTTTAACTATTAACTGTAGTTTAGTCCTAGAACAAGGGGAATTAACTTCAAATTTCAGTTTTACTATTATTCAATTTTTGTTTAAATGAAGATTTTAAATATTTTGTATCAATTTTTAAAAACTAAAGACAAAACATATCAAGAAATGGATAAAGTTTATGACTAATGAAACATAAAGTGACAAGACTATAAGAGCTTTATGATGAAATACTTAATTTTTGGGAATTGGATTAACAAAGATAGATACATGAAGAACCATACTAACAAGCATATAGTTTAAAAAACAATTTAAAAAATAAGTAGTTATATTCTTTCAGGTGCCATAGTTGTGCTAGGTCCAGGACCTGACCCTGATCAAAAAGATAAGAAACCAGACCAGACAGAGGCAGCTAATGGCAGCAACATACCCCCACACATGCTCATCTCAAGGCAAAAGTTGAGACCTGGCTCGGGGTGTGTGTCGGTCCGTGTCAGCATGGATGGACCTATCCGTGTCATTGAACTGGTGGACATCCAGCACCGAGTGAGTATCCGTGAATAATATGTTATTCTGGAATAGATTTCGGATGGCATAAATAGATGACAATTTTCATTTATGATTTATCTAGTGCTACATAGAAGTTTCAACCAATGATTTATCTGATGCTACATAGAAGTTTTGACCAATGATTTATCTAGTGCTACATAGAAGTTTTGACCAATGATTTATCTGGTGCTACATAGAAGTTTCGACCAATGATTTATCTGGCGCTACATAGAAGTTTTCACCACACGATTTATCTAGTGCTACATAGAAGTTTCAACCAATGATTTATCTAGTGCTACATAGAAGTTTGAACCAATGATTTATTTAGTGCTACATAGAAGTTTTGACCAATGCTTCATCTAGTGCTACATAGAAGTTTTGACCAATGATTTATTTGATGCTACATAGAAGTTTTGACCAATGATTTATCTGGCGCTACATAGAAGTTTTGACCAATGATTTATCTAGTGCTACATAGAAGTTTTGACCAATGATTTATCTGGTGCTACATAGAAGTTTTGACCAATGATTTATCTAGTGCTACATAGAAGTTTTGACCAATGATTTATCTGGTGCTACATAGAAGTTTCGACCAATGATTTATCTGGCGCTACATAGAAGTTTTCACCACACGATTTATCTAGTGCTACATAGAAGTTTCAACCAATGATTTATCTAGTGCTACATAGAAGTTTGAACCAATGATTTATTTAGTGCTACATAGAAGTTTTGACCAATGCTTCATCTAGTGCTACATAGAAGTTTTGACCAATGATTTATTTGATGCTACATAGAAGTTTTGACCAATGATTTATCTGGCGCTACATAGAAGTTTTGACCAATGATTTATCTAGTGCTACATAGAAGTTTTGACCAATGATTTATCTGGTGCTACATAGAAGTTTTGACCAATGATTTATCTAGTGCTACATAGAAGTTTTGACCAATTATTTGTTTGGTGCTACATAGAAGTTTTGACCAATGATTTATCTAGTGCTACATAGAAGTTTTGACCAATTATTTGTTTGGGGCTACATAGAAGTTTTGACAATTGTTTTATCTGGTGCTACATAGAAGTTTTGACCAATGCTTTATCTGGTGCTACATATTAGTTTTGACCAATGATGTATCTGGTACTACGTAGAAGTTTCATCTGATGAATTATTGTCAGAGAATGATTTGTATGTTCTGGTATCTATAATCTGTCAGGCTCTATTAGATTATAAACATGTTATTAACTACTGTAGCAGCTTTGGAACCAGTTTATTGGAAAACTTGTGAGATATTTTCAGTTCACTGTTCAGGTGGCACCATTTGATAAAATTAACTCTGAGAATTTTATTGAGAAACATATGTACTTATACAAGAAATAAAGACCTCTGCCGCTATTGCTCTTGCAATGTATCCTTTATCAAGCAAGGTATAATCAATGCTGCTAATCTAGGAAATATTTGCATAGCAAGTCAGATGATGTCATCCATTCTCCCAAAGTGGAAATGCTGGCAAAATGTTTATTACACATTTTACTTAAAGAACAGGTTGCCCCGCCCCCCCCCCTCCTTAAAAAAAAAAAAACTGTGTAATAAGATTTATGTAAATCTTAGCATGTAACATTTTAAAATATTTTAAAAAATTTTTCATAATTTGTCCTGTGTACATTTAAAGTGTAAAACGACAATTATAAATAGTGTACTCAAACAAATCTTGTTTGTAGTCATGTTAACAACATTTAATCTGCCCATCTTAACACAGAGCCACTTAATTCAATGAAACAAACTTTAAACCAATTTATTTAACTTTGCTACACTTCAGTCATCAAACAAGTATCAGACCTTTTTTGTTCAGTTTGCACTTTGTTCAATTTGACTAATTTGACTGAAATTATTAATAGTATTTATTACCTAACTGTTGGTTAAATCATATAATTTTTGTGAGCTTATTGTGTAAGATAAGCTAAGATGTGATTCTTGTACTGATCCAAAGGAAAGTTGTTTAGAATAAATTGCACAGTTTAATTTTCAGCTCATTAATAAAAAAAATGGTGATCAACTTAGCAATTTTAAACTACAAAAATTTTAGTGTAATTTTTCAGCTATAAAAACCAGCAATTCTGTGTTGTTAAACACCCCCTATAATTCCATTACTGACTAAAGAACACTTTGCCAGTGACAAGTTTAATAAAAATGAGCAATTAAACTATTCATGAAGCTTTGTAGAGGTAAATTAAAATAGCAATTTGACCTCTACAAAAAAAGATTAGTTAATGTATTGACAGACTGCAATGAGTGTAATTTAATCATTGATTCATTGTGCTCATGGGGTGAGTGCTTCTTAAAATGCAGTCCCAGCTTTGCTGGAGGGGACAAGCTGTGGAAATGTCAGACGACCGCTTGAACAGAAGAATATTCTATGGTCAGCTTGAGCATGGAAGGCGGTTGTCTGGTGGTCAGAAGAAACACTTTAAAGACACCCTTAAAGTCACACATGGGGAAAAAGCGGAAAAGGATTAAGCATCGTTGCCTTCCTCTGTACACAGAGACTCTATACAGCATGAAGCCAACATGGTAGCGGCTGCTGAGCACAAAAGACATGCCATAGAAGCTCCGTTTAACTCTGCACCTGGAGATGTCCCATCAATTCCCTGCACTTATTGCACAAGAACATTTCGTGCCAGAATCAGCCTTATCAGTCATCTGGGAACCCACAGCCAAGTTCACAATTGGCATATGAGATGATTAAGGTGGTCATAGCTGATTTCGACTGACAAACAATATACATTATGAAGAATTAATGTTTCAATTTTATGTTTTCCATTTTATAATCCATCGGTATTTTAAATTATATACTCTGTAATATTGTTGGCATAACAAATATATGGTAACCCATATGGCTTTTAACATCATTGAGGAAATTTAACATGCTGACTGCAGATCTCAAAAAAAAACTCTCATACATTGGCATAGTGTGTAATTTGAGACAGAGTTGCAGCTGCCCTGATGAAAATTTTTTATTGGTGAAAATTTTAAATAAATGAAAGTCATAGATCTCATAATGTTCAAACATTCTACCCAAATTTTCAACATGACTGGGCTAAAACATATTGCAGCGTAATTTTTTACAATGCTTTGGCACGACCATAGTAAATAGAAGGATTTGAAGGCTTACAAAACTGGTGAGCAGTCTTGTGATCATAGCTTGACCTTAGTAATAATGCAATACTGGTACATATGACTATGCTTTAGCAGCATTTGCTTTTCTGCAAAATCATTCATTATTCGATTCTAAAAAAAATTAAATGATTTCATAACTGCAGCATAGATGTGTTAAAATGTGTTAAGTTTACACATATCAATGTTTTTTTGTTGTGTTTTTCATCACTGCTCAGCTTAATATTTGCTTTGGTGGGTGTAGAATGTTAAGCTCAGAGATTGATCAACCAACTTTATAGTGACATCAAGAATTTTTTTAATGGTTATTCTTTTCTATTCTCCACCCTGACCCCCCTCTTTTTCTCTCCCTTGTATAATAGTGTTATGCATGTGAAACTTATGACAATGTTTCGTTAACTTTAAGGATGTGAATAGATTGTTTTAAATAATATGTCTTTTTGAAAAGATTTGACACTGTATACAGATTTGTTTTTTAATGGTTTTTAGTACTGTTAAATTATGTGTTGCCTGATGTTACAATGTGTTTTATTCAGGTTTGCCAGTACACACAAAAAAATAGTCTGATTTAGCAAGTCTGATGTATTAGTCATCTTGTCCCTTAAGTTGTTGAAAACATTGGATCCCTTCATGTATAAAATATGCCGTGTTGGTGTCTGAACTATAGGAGGGTCAGATAGTCTTCAACTGTGGGATGGTGATTTAAAATGAAAAAAATATACATCCTTCATTTTCCAGCAAAAATTACATGTTTATTTTAGCAATTAAATTGGGATTTCTTCATGGGGCTGTGTTTAATGGGGATTTAATTTATTTGTGGGGGTAATCCCTTTCCTTAAAATGATTCATTAATGACATTAAATTATAACAGGATTTTTAATTGTGTACAATGGTAATATAAAATAAAAATTTGAAACACCAGAGGGAAGGGTACTGCCCCCCAATCAGTCCATCTCCCTCAGGATATCCAGGGATTTTTCAGATTGTTTTAAATGTTAGTTGTGTGAATTTCACCAGAGGTAAATCTGAGAACAGAGTATTTTGAAACTTAAATAGTGATCACAGCAGTGTGTCGTAAAGGTGTGGATTATTCAAGGAGGGATATGAAGATCGCTAATGACCCTGCCAGATTTCCTGGGTTATGCAAGATCTCTCACTTGCTCTCTACTTCAATGGCTGTTATATTTTTAAAATTTGTTTTTGACCATGACTATGGCTCTTAGATGATGCCTGACATGGTTACTGTGCTGTCACCACTGACTGAAATAGAAAGATGAGAAAGAAGGCTTGAAAGTGAAATGTTGTGTCTCTTTACATTTTCGAACATGAAAACTTGACCAGAAAGGTATGTGTTGAGGAAATAATGGTGGATCAAGGCCTCATAACCCCAAAAGTTTTCATCAAAGCCGTACCAAGATTGTTGTAGTTTAGTTCTGTCAGCATGCATTAGACACCAGGTGCATTTAACCCCCCCAACTCCAATTTCAGACATGGCTGAAAGAGTACACAGAAGCATCTCGCTTGTCAATATTATTGGTCCAAAAGGTTAGTACAGGGGCAATAAATCAACTTTTGTTATGTTGGTTGGATAACTTGTTTCAGACATCCGTAGAATCTCATCGTGTATTCATAAGCTCCATCATCTACACATACACTTGGGCATTGTACTTGCAAAAAACAACAGGATTCACTTTGATTAATATATATTTAAAAATTTAGGTGGATCAGACATTTAGTGTATAGAGTACAGTTTTTTTTTTCTTTTTAAACCTATTAAATAACAGAGGCTGGTTGTTGGATTTTGGACAGGTTGTGGTCACTTAAGGTCTGCAATGTTAGTTTGTAAAAGTATGCTGCACTTTCTGTTAATTCTGTCATTGATCAACTTTCAGATGGTTCGGTGTTTAAATATTTATTTCCCTACTACTAATAGGATCAACCTAAATCGTGGTTAAGGAACAGTTGTTTTTTTTTCTGCTTTAATTTTATGGGGGCCATTCATTGCCTTACTTAAATTAAGTGGATTAATGGAAAATAACAATTTTGATGCTTATTAAGTATTACTTAAATTTTGAAAATTAGACCAAACTGTCCAGGAGCTAATCTAATTTACATTACATAGAGTGCATTGCAAACAAGTTCACCCCTCTATTGTTCATTTTGATAATAGTCTATATGAAAGAAATGCACTCTAAAATTCTTTGATACCTCAGTGAATATTGGGATTGTCAATAAGTATGTAATTTTTGTAATGTTTTTGACCTGGCAGAATTTTTTGATCTAAGAAAAGTAGGTTTTTAAAATAAATGGGCGGCACATGGATTAAGGTAGTCCTCAGAATTTCATTGTGAAATCACTTTTAAAGCCAAACATCATGACGAACAGTAGCACTCATAATTTTGCACAGAACAACCCTGAAAACACAAGCAACTGTTTATATAGTAATATTATGATTGTAGAATCAAAGTAATTTACTTTAGCTATTGAAAAGTTTTAAAAAATAAAACCTAATGGAATTAGTTTAAATTTGAAATTGTGTGTGAACTGTGCTTGAATGAGTTACAGCTTTGATGTGATTTCATCTCTAGACCCTGGCTGCAGTGAAGGTATTTGTCATTTACCCTCTCCACATTTTAGCATTCGTTTCTTTTAAAGTCAACCCAGGTAGCATTCATAGTCCTTAATAGTTTACTAAGAAAAGCGGCTACATTTTTATTTTAAAAAACAAAACATCCCGCTAAGAATTCCCATGCTTTTCTTTTGTCTCTCTCGACACCCCCATCCCGAGCTCCAGCTTCACAATCAGCAAACTTTGTGTCCACCAAGCAAAGTATTATAGAATTCAACTCGGTTGTTAATTTTAACTTGCAATTTTAATAATGCCTTTGAATTATTATCACAATTTCTTGATCTGCAAATTGAAAATTTTTCATTGCACAAATTTTCACTTTAAAAAAAACAACTTTTTGAAAGATCCCACAAGCAAGTTTTCCAAGATAATTGGAAACTTATGTGCATTATTTTTTTGTCATAAACTATTTTAAGATTAAAAAGAAAATCTGTGACCTGTAGAGGGTTTAGCTTCAATATCATTGTGTAAGTGTTGTCTTTCCCATCCCATCCAAAAACCAAAAAAAAAAAAGAAAAAAAAAAGAAAATCCAATCAATCTATTTTGCTTTATGCTAACTTCTAGAGGCCAGCATTTCTGTGTCACATGTGCCCAGGGAGTGCAAAGGTGTGTACTGCAGTGAATAGAAGGGCAGATGCATCTGGTAGTTCACAGTTGTTATTTTTTCCAAACAGTGCTTGACAAACATGATCATTTTGGTCCTGAAAAGATAGTTGTACAGGTTTTAAAGATTTTAAAATTAACTTTTGAATTATGTTAAATATTTACTATTTTAAAAAAAAGTATCAAGACTTTAACAATGGTGGAATTTTTAAAATAGAAATATGTATGTCATAAACCCAAATATTTCTCTGGCACTGTCAACTTGGCTTGCCAGATATAATATATCATGAATTATTGTCTGGCACTAATAAAAAAAATGTATATTTCATTTCTTAATGTTATCAATTCTTGTTCAAAATAATTTTTCTCAATATCTTAGCACTTTTAATTTAAATGTTGAATTTTACCTTAATGAATTTTTATTGTTAACCTCGAGATACTTTGGCAAAGAAATTTTTTGTATCCATATTTCAAGTTGAATTTAATGATTTTCTGCTCTCTACATACGTTTACGAAATGGGTGTATTGTGATGTTTGTTAGCTGCATGTGCTCCTTATGCTAGTCTTGCTCTAAAAAAACCCACCAAATCTCCATAGAAGAAATCTAGTTTTCTTTGAGATAATGAGCTCTTTTATTTACATTAAAATAATATTTGCCTGCATTAGCAAGGAGAATAAAACATTAAGACAGCTCATTTGATTCTTTTTATTTTTCTTATTCATAAGATAACATGATTTTTTTTAGATATTTATATTAACTTTGATAATATAACATTATCTTTTATTTGCATCAATTGTTTGTACACTGTTCATCATATTTATGTATACAATTATAAAGATGGTCTTCATTTGCGATTAGGTTAACAATCTTTTTTTATTCCTAGATAAGATAGCTTGCTTTAATAAAAATTTGTAGTCAGCCAGCAGCAGTTAAAAATACTTACATGTTTGCAGTTTAAAGCTTCTTTTCATCTACATTTTTTTATTACATAGGCTTCTTTTTCTTTCTCCCCTTCTTGCTCTTTTGCATGTTTGTTATAACATGTTAAGCTTTTTTTGTTTCCAGAATAATAAAAAAATAATCATTTTTTTGCTAGTTTGAAGATGAGCATAATATAAAACTGAGTCATATGATAAAGGGAGGAAACTTTTTAATGAGCTCCAAGTTGGAGGCTAATTTCTGCACAAGTTTCTCATAAATTACTAAGTCCCAACTTACATTTTAAGTTGTGCAGGCCTGCACTAGTTAAATAGTTATGGGTCTACTATAACATTCAAAGTGACACCTTTAGCCAAAGAAATTATAACTTGAGTAAATCAGTGGAAAACGTAGGTATTTATGTCACAGACCAATGTTATATGAAATCAAATAGGTTTTTGTTTCAGTGTTAAGTTCAGTTGTTTTTTTTTCCCACTAGTGGTGCATTTTATCTTAAAAAATCATATAATAATAATCTCAAAAGATTACAATATTTTATGTTTAAAGGTCACACATCCATGTCTTTTACTTTTCTAAAAAACAGGAATAAAATACAATTTCATTAGTTGTCAGCTGTTGTAGCCTATTTTTTTTTTTTTCCAAATCAAACCCTTCAGGTTTCTTATCAAGAAGAAAGTCACCTCTGTGTAATTAAAAATATATTGATTTTGTCAGATTTTAAAGGAAAAAGGAAACGATGACACATTTTGACACCCTATTACTGTAAATATTTTGATGTCCAATACCACAGGATAGACAATGCAACTGCATGTGTAATATTTTAGAGTAATGTTCAAGGCATGCAACAACTAGAGATTGGCATTTTAGACCCGATCATGTAGTTTGTTATGTAACAAAATTAACCAACTCGCTGTCTTGATTTTCTCTGTCACACTTTCATTGACCTTTAACTTGGTTTTCCTCCCTCAGCAAGTGGTTAAACGGATGACCATGGAGGAGGACCTTCAGGACTGGGAGGTCTACGACGAGGTTAAACGGCAAATGGTGACCAAGACCAGCACCAAGGGGAATTCCAACACCATAAATGTGAGAGAATGGCAAATGTTACAAAATGTGGTGAAAAATTATTAGGGGGATAATAAACCAGACACAAATGTGACATAACTGGCGTTTGAGTGCATTATTTTTCCCTTGCTGGCTTGTTTAGTTAGGTTTTCAAGATATCTATAAAACACTTTGAAGTTATTGGAATTTATTGCAAGACTTAAATATTCTTCAGTAAGAATCAAAAAGTAATTCATGCAAGCAAAAAAAAAATAATGAAAGAAATCAATTGTAATTATAATCTTTTTTTAAATGTATGTGACTCTAGTGATAAACTTAGATTGTTACTGAATATTCATCAAGCTCAGCACTCCATGGATAAGCTGAGATTTTATTTAAATAGTTTGTGGGAATTTTTTTTATGACTCTTCAAACCTTATATTATTATGATAAAGCTATTGAAAAGACAACATTCATTTTAAAACTTCAATAGTCATTTGGGTTTGGATGGATTTGCTTGAATTCTCAGCCTTCATTGACAGTTTAATCGATTTTTCTCTCCCTCTGATTTGACAATGAACTGCTTTTCGCTCCACAGCTGGCCATCAACTTGACTGCAGGGATAGGCATATCACTTGTGAACAACTTCTCAGAGGAGTTGCTTTACTTGACACTCAAGAACATATCTTTGGATATTGTGTCTCGGCCCTCAGCCATTGAATTTGAGGCCAATGTGGCTGTCATCCAGGTAATTTCCAAGCTCCACTGTCGTATCAAAAGCTTTATGGTGGTCTTGTCAGATTTCAACTGGTTAGTTTAGTAAATTTAACAAAAATTGTCCTATTCAAATCATGTTTCTCGACCATCTATGATTTCATCACAGCCGTATTGACCCGAGTAATTTTGACAAGCTTTCTCAACAATTTAACGTTTAAACTAGAATTTACTGCCTTGTTTAATGCTGCTGGTTGTTCTCATTGCAACCATACACTACAGAAGCTATTCCCCCCCCCTTTTTTTTTTTTAAATCTGCTTTTGCCGCTTTTGTTATTTCATTCTTGAATTAAATAAAACATGTCACCAACTTTAAAAAAAAAGTCTATTTAAAAATCTAATTTGAAAAATATCCTATATTTTAAAATAAAACTGTTCTGTGACCTTTGTTTGGAGGGTTCATTTCTAGTTCTCAACCATGCTTAAAAATCATCCAGGCCGACAACCAGATGTGGGGTGCCCAGAGGCCTGTTGTGTTGTTTGTCACCCCCTTGTCACGTAGGGATGTCATGGACTGCACACCTGCCCTGCACATCTCAGCTCATAAAGTGCCCAGTGCTACATGGAAGGCTGAGATATTCAAGGTGAGGTTATGGTCATGTAGACTTTATGGAACCAGTGCTACATGGAAGGCTGAGATATTCAAGGTGAGGTTATGGTCATGTAGACTTTATGGAACCAGTGCTACATGGAAGGCTGAGATATTCAAGGTGAGGTTATGGTCATGTAGACTTTATGGAACCAGTGCTACATGGAAGGCTGAGATATTCAAGGTGAGGTTATGGTCATGTAGACTTTATGGAACCAGTGCTACATGGAAGGCTGAGATATTCACGGTGAGGTTATGGTCATGTAGACTTTATGGAATAGAGGTCTAGGCCATTAGTGATGAATGTTATATATCTGGTTAAACTAGTCACTGAGATTTTCTTGCTCCATCAACTATTTTGCCACACTCAGTGGGCTAATAGTATCTAAGGTATTTTGGTCCTAACTAAATCTATGCTGGATGCTTGTTTTTTAAAATGAAGAAACACAATTTTTTTTTTGTATCTTTTAATAACTTTGATAAAACTGTAAGATTTAAAATTAATAAATTTAATTTTAAAAAAAGGTTGATCTTGAACCCTTTTAGATATAAATTTTTTAAAAATCAACTGCAAGAGCTTTTGACTCATAGCTATTTGTTGAAAAGGAAATTAAATCTATTAAATGATGTGAAGGAATCCTAGGTTTTCCAGACTTCCTTGAAAAGAATACAATATAAAAAGTCTAAATTTAGTTCTTGAGTGGAGAAAATCAAGAACAAATTTTGAGGACTACTTGGAATTGGAAAGGAATGCTATAAAATGCTTTTGATGCCTCTTAGTGAGATTGTACATATGTCATATTATGCTATGGTACTACACATACATTTTTGATTGTCTCCTGGCCCCTTTCCTCTACAGCACCTATTTGTGTCAACAAAGCGCATGACCCTTCATTTGGAAGAGCAGCTGCTTTGGAAGCTGTTGCAGCTGGCAGGCGTCGGCAAGGACGACAGGACCCTACATCGGCTGGATGAAACATACGACACTCACAGGTGGCTGCAGGACTCTGAATAAAATAAATCAGTTCAAACTATTGTGGGGACGGGGAGGGTGGGTGCTGGAGCAGAAATTAAACAATTAACCCTGGCAGATCAAACTGTCAGTTTTGAATGTTGACGCTAAAAAAAATACAATCAACAAAAAGTGGCTCAACCGATACAAGCTGTGTGTTACCCCACACTGATAAGCTGTGAGCCCATATTTGGAAAACCTCAATGATCAACTTGTTTAGAAAGATATTGATGCAATCCAAGCAACATTTAGTACTTTCAGTTCTACTGTTACTAATTTATTTTAAATCTTGTCACTGCACAGAGCCCTGTCGGCGGTCACTGCCATTCAGTCAACCCGTTACTACTTTGGGACTCTGAAACTGGGCATCAACAGGGTGACCCTGAGCATGGTGACCTCCAACAAGTTAACACCTGACCTCAAGACCATAAAAAATGTTATGTCAACAAGACTGATAGCGTTTGAGCAGGCCAACATTGACATGAGTGAGTTTGTTGTTTCTCTGGGAGTCATAGTTACCAAATATGTTCTTTTTGCTTCAAAATTAAAGTCTGGTATTATAATATTCATTTGGACCAGATTGGAGGGGGGGGGGGGTAGACAGTGAGAATATCTTCAATGGCATGAAATTAAAGACAAGGAAAAATAAAAAAGAATTAACAACTAGATTGGGTTAATTATAGAGAGGAAGAAAGGGGGGGGGGGGGGGGGGTAGACAGTGAGAATATCTTCAATGGCATGAAATTAAAGACAAGGTAAAATACAAAAGAATTAACAACTAGATTTGGTTAATTTAATTATTATTTCCACTTACAATGAGCATCACTTTCTTAGACGGTGTGATAAAAGTTTTAGCTTTTCACAGATGTCATAAGATCCCCAACTCCATCTCAGCACCTCCCTCTTCATTAAATATATGAGCAAAAATTAATGCAAAAAAAAAAAAAATAGTTATTTACTTTTCAAACGGAAAAAAACCAACTAAGTCTTGTCACAATTTTTTTGTCCACAGATTCATTTGAGCAGTACCACGTGTTTGAGACAGGACCTTTCCTGTTAAATGAAATTATGAACCATTACAGAGAGGTAGGCTGATCATGTCACACCCCTGGTCTTAACCCTCTAAAATGAGTTCATCATGGTTGTGTGACAATAACCTTTGATGGAAACATTAAGCCTTGCTGGGAAAATCATCTGACAGACTTAATTGACTGTTGTTCCGAACCCGTTCTTACCAGGGTTTCATGGCTTTGCTTTGTCTAGGGGTTATTATATTAATTACACAAACTGTTGATTATTAGAATAAAGTATATTTATTAACACAACTAAACTACATCGTCAACTGCCATTACTCCATCACAACAAACTCCACAACAATAATACGTCATTTCCCTTTAAGCACTATACGTCACTAAGAATTCCAAACATTTAATATCATCTACCCAAATACTCTCCAAACAACACACTATCACAATATAAGTTCAAGACCTTAACACTGTGATGTTTGTCAAAAATAGATTTATGAAAATTCTGCTGAAAATTGGATCATTTCTGAAAGTTTTTTATACATGATAATTGCTTCTTTATGAATGCATCACTGGCATTGTTTGGTTCCCTCTGAAAGGATCTAGGGACCATAATAATTTAATGTCCCACATTGTTTCAGAAATTAAACACCGAGTTAAAATAAATCCCCCTTTTTTTGTTTGTGTCTTATAGTTAACTATTTAACAATTATTTATGTTTTTTTAAAATAATTTTTATTATTTAATTCTACTTTGTTAACTATTTTTTTCTGAATGTCCATTCCGATGCTCATACAACAGGAGCTGAAAAGTCAAGCGGCAAAAATCTTGGGCTCTATTGACTTCCTTGGGAACCCCCTCGGACTGGTCAACGACATCTCAGAAGGAATCGCGGGCTTTGTGACAGATGGGAATGTGGGGGGACTGCTGAGGAATGTCACTCACGGTGTCTCCAATTCAACTGCCAAGGTCAGTTATGCAAGTCCGAATAAATAATAAATGTTTCCCAAGTATGTGATTTAGAAAAGTAGCTGTGTGCTTTAGTTTTGTCTCTTTAGTTTCATGTAAAGGTCTCAACATTTCTAAAGAAATTCTTTATAAGCAGTTTATAATAATCACCTTTTAATAAACTTAAGACTTTTTATTCCCACCAGTTATTGCTTTTCTGAAAAAAAATGTTTCATTAATTTCAAATATCATAATAATATTTTAACTCTATTATGCTTATCTCTCTTAACCCCTTCTCAAGACCCATTTCATTTGACCCATTCATTCGTTCCGCCTGATCGTCATTTTTTTCAACTTTAAAATCTTGACAAGTTTTTGAATCTCCATGGGCAGGTTGTGAGCTCCTTGTCTGACGGCATTAGTACGGTCGGCTTTGATGAGGAACACAACAACAAGAGGGAGGCCCTGAGGAATGTCACCTCGGGCAGCAGCAGCGACCATCTCATGGCTGGCTTCAAAGGATTTGGTCACGGGCTTCTCGGCGGGGTGACAAGCCTGGTCTCCCAGAGTATTTCTGGGGCTCAGAGTGAGGGTATAGGGGTAAGTCAGAGTAAACAGTATAGGGGTAAGTTAGAGTGAGGGCATAGGGGTAAGTTAGAGTAAGGTATAGGGGTAAGTCAGAGTGGGAGTATAGGGGTAAGTCAGAGTGAGGTATAGGGGTAAGTCAGAGTGAGGGTATAGCGGTAAGTCTGAGGTTATAAGGGTAAGTTAGAGTGAGGGTATAGGGGTAAGTTAGAGTGAGAGTATAGGGTAATTTAGAACGAGGGTATAATGGTAAGTCAGAGTGAGGAATAGGGGTATTTTAGAGTGAGGGTATAGCGGTAAGTCTGAGGTTATAAGGGTAAGTTATAGTGAGGGTATAAGGGTAAGGTAGAGTGAGAGTATAGGGGTAAGTTAAAGTGAAGGTTTAGAGGTAAGTCAGAGTGATTTATAGGGGTAAGTTAGAGTGAGGGTATAGGGGTAAGTCTGAGGTTATAGGGGTAAGTTAGAGTGAGGGTATAGGTGTAAGTTAGAGTGAGGGTATAGGTGTAAGTTAGGGTGAGGATATAGGGGTAAGTTATTCTTGTAGGTTGAAGATCTCTTTAGAGCATTACTTTACTTAATTCTGCAATGATTTTTTATTTTAAAAAAGTGATTTTCATTGGTCATAAAAATGTTTCTCTAATTTGCCTAGCTTGTTTGTTTATTATCACTTTTAATCCCAGGGCCTTTTCAAAGGGATGGGGAAAGGCATGATAGGAACAGTCACCAAGCCTGTGTCTGGAGTCTTAGACCTAACTTCAGGCTTCGCAAATGCTCTGCGAGACAGCAGTTCCAGGACATCGCACAGGAGTCCTGGACGTACCAGACCACCTCGTTGTACCCAGGGGACTGCCGGGCTGCTGCCGTTGTACTCTGAGCAACAAGCCGAGGCGCAGACAGTTCTGTATGAACTTAATGAAAATGATTATTCTGAATAGTAAGTAGGGCTCGGGATGTATTATGTATTGGTGGGATATCATTGTTATTGTATGATATAGAAACCATCAATGATGGGTCATGTGTTAAATTTTCATGAGGAAGTCCATCCAGTGAAATTAGTGGCAAACAGCAACTGACCAGTGCTGCCACTGGGATTGGTGTCACCCGCTGTGGTTAACTAGTGGTGTCATGCCCTCCAAACTTTCTCTATGGACCTCCTCTGAGTCCCCCTGTGCCTGACCATACATATGTTACTTTCAGTTTTATAGTCAAGTTTCCAAATTCAAGTATACAAGTTACATAAAAAATAAGTAGCAAAAAAAAAACCAATACAATTTGAGCCAACAGCCTTTAAAAATTGTCAGAATTTGAGCCAACAGCCTATAAAAGAATTGTCAGAACTTGAGCCAACAGCCTGTAAGAATTGTTAGAATTTGAGCCAACAGCCTATAAGAATTGCAAGTTTCCCAGGGAGAGCATTCTGGTTTAAATGGGGATGTGACAAGTTTAATCTTCATAAATAAGCAGCCTAACAATGTGACCATGGTATTTTATGAAGGACATATGCACCCGGCCAATAAGCAAGTCTAAATGTTATTATTTAAAAATGGATCATAGTAAAAAAAACAATTTTTTAAATAACAGTATGGATTTAAAAAGTATTCAAGCATTCTTAAGGAAAAAATACATACAAAATAATAGCACTTCAGTAACTGCTGTAGTTAATTAAGTGAAATTTAGAAATGTATTAATATGCTTTAAGTTTCCCACCATATTTTTCTCCTCTTGATCTGTTTCAGCCTTATTGCCATTGAGCAGCTGACCTCTGACCAGAGAAGTGGTGAAGGGAATTTTGCTCTTATCTCCAGCAGGCAGGTGTTCATTCTGAACAAAAGAAAGGCAAAACCGGAGAATGTGGTTCTGAACATTCAACATGATGAGATTCTAGACTGCTCACATATTACATCAGAAGGTTGGTAACAAAGCTGGCATTTTTGGTTGGGGGGAAATGGTGAAATGTTTTGTTTTTTTTAAATGTTTGATGATTTAAAAATCTAGTTTTGACTGGATTTGAAAGTTAAAACAGTGAAAGATAACAAACTCAGAATTAGTTCACAATGGTTATAATAGGAAAAAATAGTTATAATTAAAAATGTGTTAAGTTGCTTCGTTGAAACTTGCATTCTTTAACCCTTTTGAGATGGAGCCTTTTTGGAGTGTAACTGCCAAGAACGGGGCCCTTTTAAAACTACATAAAATATTCCCCTAGAGCTAATTATTCTTTGACATACTTCAAGGTCATATAATTTTTAAAGCATTTTTAGGGGTCACTAGGTAAAAAAAATTGATATAAAATGACGGAACACAGTAAAATATCGATGGAAGCAGCCATTCAAATGAGCAAGAAATGTAAGAAGCAATCTGATTAGCTGATACGAAGACTAACCAGCCAACCAAACTCGATGTATGTACCATTAGTTTTTTCGCCAATTCGACCCTGGACCGATTTATCGGCCCAACCATCCATGAAGGGTTAAAAATGAACATTTTCCTCTCCACAGCATTATGATTATGTTATGGTGATGCCTGTTTGTAAAATATTATCTGATGTTAACTCAAAACAATAATGCATGATATGAGACTAGGTCAACGAGATAGTTTAAAGGCCTGACAGCCAGGATAACGGCACTTGCATGAAAACAATACTGCATGATATGAGACTAGGTCAACTGGATGGTTTAAATGCCAGCCAGCCAGAATGACGCACCTGGTGCTGAAATAACAGGACTATACCGGTTTTAAAGTTGTCATTGTTGCCTACTGCTACTTTCAGACAAAAAATTTTATGTGGTGTTGACCCGCAAAACCAGCTCAGGTTCCGACGTCTCCGGCACAAGTCTCAACAAGCCACAAGTGCGCTGTGACAAAAAAACTGTTGCAAAAAAAGTGAGTCAGTTGGTTAAATGATTTGCCTGTAATTTTTGAAGGGTTCTTTTTTTTTTTAAATTGTTTTTAGTTTGACACGTTCCTTATGTTCTTAGGGCTTTGACACATTCCTTATGTTTTTAGGGCTTTGACACATTCCTTATGTTCTTAGGGCTTTGACACATTCCTTATGTTCTTAGGGCTTTGACACATTCCTTATGTTCTTAGGGCTTTGACACATTCCTTATGTTCTTAGGGCTTTGACACATTCCTTATGTTCTTAGGGCTTTGACACATTCCTTATGTTCTTAGGGTTTATTAAATGAAATGAGCCAATTTGAAATGCCACCCAAAGTTGCCTGCCGTCTTGTGACTTTGGCTGAAGATATTTGTTGAATAAGGCTAACCCATGAACTGCTTGCTGCTAGGCTGATGAATCCATTCTAGCTTAAATATTCTTAGATGTCTCTGCATAAAAAGCATAGGCTCTTAACTAGGTCAGTACCAAACAAAATCAGTTTTATTTGATTTAATATGATGCTATCAGGTTCTCTGTGTTTCATCTTCAGGTGTCTCAAGAGATCAAGTATGCGACAAACTTGTTTGATGAGAGGGCCCAGACGCTGGCCAATGATGACTCGTCTGATGAGGATGATGACTGGTAAACTAGGCAACGACAGCAGGCACCGACACTTACAACTCTCTCCCAACCCCTCCATAAAAAATCTGAAATACTGTGATATGTGATTAATGGATAAGCTAATATCATTTTGTGTGCAATCTTTTCCATAACAACTTTTGAATTATATAATATAATCAAAGGAGTTAATGGCTCAGAACAGTGAATCTTGTTGTACATGGTTATTCAACATTGTTTTTCCTTTTTGTAATAAAACAGATTTTTTTTTTTTTGTTTGGTGTTGACCATAAGTTAGTGTTCTGTATGGTCCATTCATAAATGTCCTAAACATAATGTCACATATAATAATGCAATGTAGATTCCGTTGTTATTGTTGAACTACTGCTGCAATCTAGCTGTTTTTTGCCCTTAATGAGATATGCTTGCTTTGAAGTATGTCTTGACTACTGCAGTATTTAATGTTTATATGAATTTGAAAAATTGGTGAATGGATGCAATCTCTGTGACTATGTGTTCCCTAGTCAAACAAGACATGTGCTTTGTTTTGTTACAGCAGCACAATGACTCCACGTGCTGGTCGTTACTTGTGCTCATAGAC
This sequence comes from Lymnaea stagnalis, assembly GCA_964033795.1. Lineage (NCBI taxonomy): Eukaryota > Metazoa > Mollusca > Gastropoda > Lymnaeidae > Lymnaea > Lymnaea stagnalis. The sequence goes on from CAXITT010000858.1 coordinate 121,134, forward strand.
AGCCCCCAGTCAGTTAGGTAGAATGTCAGCTTGTAAAATGTCAAGCTATCATCACAGTAGAGTGATCATTTTTTTCTCCTACATTATAACTCACAAGGCAGAGAGAGCCTTACAGTGTTCTAGAGACAAACCCATTTCAATCAAGTATTCCTTAAAACTAAAGGCCACCTTTGGGACAGGCAGCTGACATTTTCCATCAAAATATTGTTGAAAGCTCCAAATGGTGGTTTGTATGATCATTGTTGAATTATGCGACATGACAGAGAACTTTAGATGGCACCACGGTTTATATTTAGCCTAGGATATCAGCAAGTCCTGGTGAACACTGCATGTATATATGGTTGTTTAAATGCTCCTATATTTAGCACAGACCACAATGTGACTACTCATGTTTGACATCATTTAAAAACATCTTATAAATGTTGGCAATGAGCAAAAGGAATAGATCAATATCCTCCATCATTTCAATATCAAATTAAATTAATTTCATAGATAATTACAAATATTTTACAATGGAGACTTAGTAAACAAAAAAATTCACTTATAGCTAAAAGTCTGTTACTGATTTACCTAAAAAGAGAAAATTATCATCATGAAAATCATGTAATTTCATCCTTTTAAAAAAAATCATCTAGGTGTTTGGAAATGTAACGGATTTGAAAATAAGAATAAAGATTTAACAAAATAGTATAAAAACGTTTTTTTTTTTTTTTCATAATTTTAAAAAATTGTATATTTTGTAACAAATCTACACAATATCTCCTAATGATCTGGTCAGAGTAAATCTGGAATTGAATCAAACTTAAATAAAATACATTTTATGTAATATTTCCCTCTGTTCTTTCAATAAAATTTGTACAGTACCGGTACACAGAAGCTTCATAAAAAATTATTCCAAGACAGTGATGTTGGATTAGAAAAGTTCTCATTGTTTAGCTTTGTCAAATTCAATGTTCCTCTGCATTGACATGTCTTTTATTTTTAAGCAACTCTTAGATCCAACTTGAGAAGTGAAGCTCTCAACAAATTTCTCCATAGGAAATCCACTTCATTACCCAGTCAAAATTCTTTTTCCTTATACTAGTTTATATATTTAATGTCCTTAACTTTGTGTGCTTCCTTTTGTTAACATAATTTTTTTAAAGAAAGCGCAAAAGTATACAGCTATATAATTTGTATGATAATAATTTGTTCACATTTATACATCTTTATTTATATATATTTTGTTTTATTAAAAAATGTAACTGATTTAGTTTTGCAAAAAAATTCCTAGAAGTCTGAATGCCCTTAAAATATAAATTTGCAGTGATTTGGTGGTGTTTTTCATAGAATGTTACCATTATAAAGCAAGATATCCTAATTCAAATATAATTATATTTAAAAAAATGTTTTTGAAGTGTTTAAAAACAAAATTTGTATATGATTTGATATTTATAATTCCAAATAAAATGTTGTCATCAACATTCCTAACATGACATTGCTGGCATAATATGTACAGTATGGTATCTTTTCCATTCTCTTGGTACAATCAATAATTAATTGTTCTGTTTGGGTAACTCGTGGATAGAGAAATCAGTGGTCTTGCTGGCAACTGATCTGTACTTTTATCTGTAAGGATGGAGAATTCATAAAAGTAAGAAATGATGTGCAGAGAGTGCCATAAGGGACCATCCATATAGTACGTATGCAGAGAGTGCCATAATGCATAGATTTAGATGACTTATAATGTTACATCACATTCTTTTACTTGCATAAAATGGATCTTTATATATAATCAATACTGTCCAACTACAGGTTTGTTCTGTCTGCTCACCCCAATCTGTCATGTGTCAGAATTAGGGTTATATGCCAAATATTTACAGTGATGAGCAAAAAACTTGTATACCCCAGTTGCTATTTTCGCCCCCCTTAACAAACCAAGCGCAAAATTATTGTTTTTAATAAAAGAAATTTTGATCTTAACACCCAATGCCACCATCACCACCTTTTTTTTCCTCCCCCTAAAATTCTTGGTCTGCAACCTAACCTTTTGGTATGGGCGTGCCAAAGTAGGACTTCTAATTCATTCAGCGTGACAATAACTTATAAGTCTGCCATTTCAGACGCATTTTTTGTCATTTATAATTATTATTTTTTTGGTCTCCCATGGGCCAAATGAATATGGCTAATCTTGCCAAGTCTGGCAAGGGTGGTGCCAAGTCTGGCACGGGTGCTGTCATAGGTTGCCGACCCCTGGTCTAACTCTTTTAAATTTTTTCTAGAAATGCGTGTACACTTTTGGTGGCCTTCGTAGGGATTATCTTTTCATGCATTTATTTTTTTTGTTCCTGCATTCTCTTAGCTTCATGCGTAAAACTCATTGTCATTGATCTAATCCATTATTGTTCTAATTTGTCATGTGGGTAATTTACAGGCTTGACTTTGTACAGCATGCTTTTTTTTTTCCACGTTGTTATTTTCTAGAGAGTGCCTTCCAACAACTGGGATGACATGGCTAATCATAGATTCATTTATTCCATACTTTCTGTGTACGGTACATCTTTGACATAGATGGAAATCTTCATCACTACAATTGCCATTTTTATAATGAACTGCACAAATTTCATTTGCTTCACTGCAGCCCTTGGGACCTTGTTGTTAAATTTGAGTTTACAAAATATATTTTCTTGTCTTAAGTAGTATAGATTACCCCCCCCCCCCCAACCAAACCTCTTTTTTCCCCAGGAATAAAATTGACCATTTGCCAAAAAAGATAATAAGTTTGTTTTTAAAAAAAAAATTTTTAATTTGTTTTGCTCTATTTTTATTTTTTTTTTACCAGAAAAACATTTTGTTAGAAGATTATTATGATTACTGATATTTGACAAATTGAATAACTTCATTTCTTTACTATAATACCTGGGTTTAAAACTTTATATTTTTATTACCTCTATTTTAGGCATATCATTTTTATAAAAGTATTTTGTACCAAAAGAACATTTTGAAATAATTTAATTTCTCAGATAAATTTCAGAATTATATTTCTATATCTTTTAGCATTACTACATTGCTGCTCGTTTTCTACCTTTGTTATCTCGCAGCAAACTGAAATTAATTTCAAATTTTGTGCAAGAGGCGTTGCGTGACTTTGGGGTCACCCTGCCACACTTCGGTATTGCCGCCCTGCATTCAATTATATTGAAAGATTAATTTTTTTCCGATTCAATATTGTATGCTCCTTACATATCCTTTGCCCCTTACATATCTGAGGCCCACTGCAGCCATAGAGATTGCAGGGCCCACATGACCTCTCTGATTCTAAGACACACCCGTCAGTTTTTATAAAAAAGTTGTCTGGTTCATTGGGAGAAGCTTTCAAGCAAACTATTATTATTATTATTAATTACTTTGAATTAGATAAAAATCATTTTTATTATAGCTTCTGTTTTGTGGGTAAGATGTCTCATTAAAATTAAAATCTTGCTGCCCAACTATCGAAAGCAGCTGCTATGGAAGGTCTGACACATCATTCAAAAGTTTCTTTGCTGACACTACTTTGATGGGCTTTCAAATGTTTTTTTTTATTTTCTATCATTTTGTTCACAAATTTCATGCTGTTTGAAATGACAACTCTCTGTTGTTTTACATAGCCATCACTTTACAATAATTTGTAATTAGCTTATCCCATTGTTGTTTAAAAAGACTGAACTGATTAAGAAAAGTCTTTTGATATTTTTTTTTGTCTTGATGAAGTTCCTTACCTTCATATTTATTTGTTTGATATCCCGTTGGCCAAATCTTGTGGTATTTAATTGGTTGGTCACAATTTGCATCTGGTTAGCGACATCAATTCCCAAAGTATATTTGTCTAGATTATTTGATTGCTGCTGCTTTTCTTTCCAATATTTTGGTGCTCTCCTGTGTAGAGGGTGATGAGGTTTTGATGATACTAGGCTTGGCGATGTCATTTCACTTGTTTTTATCTGATAGGTTCTTTTTTTCTCAAGTCTTAGAGTCCACAAAGTGATATGCAGTGACCCTAAGACTGATCAACCACAGTTGTGACTGTCAGCTTTCAGGATGTAACAGGCAACAACCACTTGTTCTTCAACAGAGAAATTTCTGTGTGATGCCTCTACTACAACCAGTGGTGCTCCATGTGAGGGGCACTTGCCCAAATTTTTAAATTTCTGGAGGTGCAAACGGACACCTTAATTTAAACATGCATTTTGTGGTCATGAGCACAAAGATGACGTTACAAAAATGTCTTTACGTGACCACTAATTCTAAAATGTTAAGGAATGCCACTGTGTATATTACAAAGTATTACAGCTGTTCAAGCTTAAAACACACATTTTCAATTCCGATCATAAAATAACTTTCTGACTTTTCACACTCCCAAATTCCAAGAATCTTTGTATGGTTTAAAAATAAATAAAAATAAGTCAGATTGCAATTTATCAGTTTTAAAATATTATTGCCCCCTAAATTTGATTTGATACATAATTTAACTGAGTAATTTATCTTTAAGACACATTTTTAAGTCTTTATTTTATTCTTTCTATTTTTTTTATTCTTTCCTTCTGGTTCAGTTTAGTTCCTAATGTCATATTTAAGGCAAGGTTCATTTCATATGAATTTTTGTCGTCAAGAGTATAATAAATAAAAAATCTGGTCATAATATTTACACCATTATGATGCAGCCTATTTGATCATCTTAAGCAGTCTATACAATTACAATGATGGTTTGATTTATTTTGGGTTTTTCAGTAGTTTCATTCAAGAACAATGAACGATAAATAAAATTGAAAAGTAAATTGTGGAATTTTGCCCATGCAATAATTCAGGAAGAGCCCATTAAAATATAATCAAAAAGCTGATGTAAATGCCTGTTATGTATTCTATTTTCCATCCATGTACACAGGGTGTCTAGCATATATTAGCTGGTGGATCTATACAGTTAGCCTTACCTAGGACATGCAGAATTAGTTTGTGATTTACTGTTTTAACCTTGACCTTGTTATGCTAGGTGGATTTGCAATCACAGATAACAAAAATAATTTAATAAAGACATTTTTTGCAATACTTGGATTCATTTGTTTGTTTTAATCCAGGTCATCAATGTCTGTCCTCCTCATATTCTCGCTTGTATGTATGCATTTATGTATGTCACTAAAATAATATTTTGATATAAATAAAATTTATAAATATAAATTATAAAACATAAATTGATGGTGCTCAAATATTGTTTAAGAGTGCTATTACCATAAAGATAGAAAAGCAAAATTCTTCAGTTTGATGCATGTATTCCAAGTATATTGATAAAACCTAGTCGTTAATTGCAATGATTCTGATGTTATTACTGAAAATAATGGTATACCTTCTCTCTTTCTTGTAAGACTAAAATGATATCAAAAGAAAAACATATGAAATTTCTGAAAAAATATGTATTTTAGGGAAATTAAATAACTAACGAATCAAAACATAAATGAACATGTGTACAGTGTGAATAACAAAAGAGACATTTTCATACAAGTTAAGTTTTTAAAAAAATAATAAAAAATGACCCGCAAATTTGTATAAAAATCCAAATACAATATTATATACTTGAATATATTACAACTAGCCGAAATTCACTTTATTCAAGTTTCTTTATCACTAAACTGTTTATAAGAGAATTTTTAAAATGTGGCTTTTTTAAAAATTATCTTTTGACTCAATCTACAACACTGTCAACACCACCTGACACATCACTTTGGACATAGTTTCACTCAGGTCTTCAAGTAGTGTTGCTGGGCTCATTAAACATTGGTCAAAGAGGAATTTAATTTGTTCACTTATCTTGGTGAGAAAGATGACTGTTGGAGATTAGTTTCAACTCCTGTTACACAAAATTTCTCAAGAGCCACATTTCCTAGACATATTTTATCATTAAAAGTTTGGTACATCAACAGTTTATTTCCTTGGAAACTTACCCATGAAGACTGGATAAAATGTTCTCAACACATGCATTAAAAATTGAGAAAAGTGAGCATTTTTGACATATGAATTGAATGTAAAGAGATGTACGAGGAATGATTAAGTGGATTAAGTGTAAGAATTAACATAATATAAGATAATAGATAGAATTTAATGTAAATTTAGTAAAATGTACAGGGAATGATTATGTGTATACTAAAATAACATGAATGCAGTGATCAAAGTCATCAGCCTACATCAATAGCTTGTACATACATTTTTAAAAATGTTATTGTAATTTTTGTTTAAAATCCACCTTTTCCAAAAGTTTATTAGTGAAACATTGATAGCAACATTGTGTTTCATCTTGTAAAACTCGTATAGATTTGTAACATTCCCCAATAGGTTAAACATCAAAGTGTGCACATCTTGTTTCAAATATACCAAAACTGCACATGTGACAAAGCTGCACTGGGGCAGGGACAAGGGGTCCATTTTTAGTATTGACATCAACAACAAAGCTGCACATAACACACTTGACCTTGCCAAGTCCCCAGCTATTAGCATGCTTCATACAAGCCCTCGCAGACTTTTGGGAGAATCCCTGATGGCAAAATGCCCCACAAACAGCACAGCAGCTTTTGTTGGGCCAGTTGCAGCCCGGGTTCCATCCCCTGGTAAACATTGCACAAGAGTGGCATAACATGAGTGGTGCTGTTGCAGGAATCCTGGCATCAGTTGTAAAGTGACACCTCAGGTTCTGAGGAAAAAAAGTTGAAATTTTGTAGCAAGCAGTTGACAATGTTCTGCCCGAGACTACAAATATATTTAAAAACTGATAATGAAAGATACCCCGGTATCACCTACCACCGGTAGTTTTTCTTTTAAACCGCAGTTAAACTAGGCAGTCCTTCCCAAACTTGTTCATTTCATTAAGGTGCCATTAGTGCATCAGAATATTATGTTAAAAATTTTTAAATTTTGCCATCAGGCACCATCTAATATTAATATTACAGCCAGTGGTTTGTACAGTGTCCAATACATGTCCTTTCCATCAACACACTGATGGGCTTGCTCTAAAACTACATCAGCTAAGGGTAATTTCAGGGATATTTTTGGAGCAACCCTGTTACCCAGCACAGGAATATTTTGGGAACCACGGTTAAAAGAAGTCTGATCTTATCTCTAGAGAAAGTTACAGTCTGGCATTTATACAATAAATACAACATGTAGGCCAAATGTTCTTCTTAGACATTAAAGTTTCTCAGGATTTCAGGCAAGGAAGTTCATAATAAAAGATTCTGGTTGTCTTAATTTTAAAAGAAACTGCCATGGCTTACCCGCATAATATTACTTCTTTGAATTTGGTTGATGTAAAAGTAAGAGTCTGGGTCTCTTTGCATGAACTCGACCAGTCTGTAATCAAATGAACAAAACCCTATTAGCTCTAGCACAAACCCCCAAAGATTTATTTTTTTGCTTGAAATTAAATCAAGATTAGCTTTTCATTCTCAAAAGCTTATGTCTTGCTTTAATCTTTCTTCCACTTTCAGTGAGATATTTTCAAGCAGCTCATTGGTCTTTGCTACCAGCATTTAGCTAGGTTTGGACCAAATTAAATTCTAGTACATGCAAAAAATATACAGAAAATAAACAATAGTTTCAATTGTTAGTTTTGATATAAATAAAAATAGAAATGATAGGAGAGTCCAAAAAAAATAAATATGTAACACATAATGTGGAGTATTAGTTCAATGTTGAGGGAAAAAATGTGGTTATAAAAAGTAATTTGTCAAATAAATGATGTAAACACTCTTCTCTAAATTGAATCCACTGGAAATATAAATTGTGTATCAACTTACAAAATGAGGATTAGCGGTAAATGGGAAAAATGACAACTTTAAATGACATAAAGCTATCTGGACTTTAAAAGCTGATATTGAAGCTTTCAGTGGGTAACAATTTAAATGGGCAGATCATGGTTACCTTTTCTTCAGCTCTGCAGCTTCAAGGTGGTAAGGCAGGTGATAGCATTTAGCCCTGGGATCGTTACACCAGTACTGGTAGTAGTCGGCTAACATTAAGTGCCACGGCGCAACTTCAGCTTTGTTTGGTAAGAGTTGTGCTCGAACCGCCTGAAATGTGTTGATATTTGGAGGATTTTAATTGTTGAAACTTTCTTAACTGTTAAAAGTGTCAAATTGTGTATCCAATTTTCATGAGCTCAGGCAAATTTTAAGTTTCATCTGCAATTAGTTTAAAGTAAAATACCCAAAAAAGTTTCTGAGTTAATTTCCTGAGATTATAAAATTACTTTTCCCAGTTTCATTAAAGATAAAATATTAAAATTTTTTCCATTAATATGTGTTAGTCTACCTCCAAGACAGCTTGATGAGAATACGTCATCATTTCTTCAGAGCGTCCTGAAAATCTAAGATAAGACTTGAGAGCCCGTCTGGCCCGAGCCCAGTACAGAGGAGGCAGCTCTTCTTTAGTTTCAACATTCCCACAAATCTTGAGAATTTGGTCACTTGGCAGACCATGCCGAGAACATGCTATCAAGCACAGAACCTATAGGGCAAAATTCTTCATTACTAACCTATAAGGAAATCGACATGTGATTATCCAAATATTGATAACATCGAAAAATCAAAATTGTACTGCGGAAATGTTAGATTATGTTATTGCTCATGACTTTAAGAGAACTCTAAAAGTCAATCTAAACCTTAAGCAAACAATCCTATTAACACCCCCCCCCCCCCCCAACCCCTCCACCCCCTAAAAAAATTTAGAAAAATAATAATCTGAATCAATAGGACCATCACTTTAATAAAAACTCTTGATGATCTTGTCTTTAATATGGGGGACCAAAACTGGAAGTCAGTGATAAAAATGTGATGTTGGTTTGATTTGTCTAAAGGAGTACATTTTATTTCAGAAACCTCAGCTACAAATAATAGTTATTGTTAAAATACACACCTTAATTTTGTTAACTAGATTAAAATAATATTTATGAAACATTAAAAAACAAAAAAACAAATAAGACTTTCACTTCCCATGAGGAATCTAAACTTCTTAAAGAAATGATACAGTGACAATGCTACATAAAGTTTATTATAAATATCAGCTTTTTCTATCAGAAAAAATTATTTATATGATTGTATAATGCAGAAGTATTTTTGAGTGTCTTATTAAACATAAAATGATACATATTACAAAATACCTTTTTGATAACTCCATTCTCATCTTCATGAATCAACCTGTCAATGATTTGAGCCAGAACTCCCGACATTGTGTTGGGGAATTTTCCAATTTTGGAATCCATCAGACGAAAATCTCCAAAGATCCGAAGCTCCTCTGCCATCAAAAGAATCCACAGTGGGTTATCCACCCCTGTATTAGACAACAGTGTTGTCAGTTGGCTTGGCTCCAACCTCTGGAAATAATACAAGTTTGAATTTTTTTCAATGAACAAAGAAGTTAATGAAGATCATGATTTTTTTTTTTAAAGCCATCTGGCGTAACTTGCATCTCAAAAGAATATGAACGTTTTTAAAGGTGGGTTAAAAGTGTTTAAAATTAAGACTATTAATTTGAGGTTATATCAATCCTGACTTATTAAAATCATTTATAAATTTGATTATTAGTTACTTTGTCTGTCATAATTACACAAAGAAACAAACAGGGGAGCTAAGCAAAAAAAATCAGGGGAGGTAAACATTAATCAAAAACGGGGTAAAAACTTGATGTTAACCTTGTTAACAAAAAGAATTCTTAATGCATACAAAAATATTTTTTAATTTGAAAACAGAGGTATCAAAATACTGCAAACCTTGTTAAAGATGCCCAGATATTTAGTAACCACGAAGGATAGATCTTCCTGGGTCATACTGTTCAAGGTCATCTTGAAAGCTGGATGCTCATAAAGCCTAGCCACTGTGGGAGGGTGGGGGCTTGTGGAAACAATGCAATAAATGTTGCGAGGGAAGCTCGGTGGAAGCCATGACAGGTGCTGGTAACTTTCATCGGACTCCAGCTGTGGAAAATCGTCATTATCATTGTAAAACTCTGCAGAGTTGAAAAATAAGCGTTTATATCACAAGTATACGATGTAGACATTTGTAATTTTTTTTTTTATTACTTATATTTTACATGGGTCACCACTCCAAAATATTTTTTTTCTGTCCCAATATCACGATGGTGTAGACTTTGCAGGAAGACATCACAAGTCCTTGGAATTAACTTTTAGGACAGCAAAATGGGCTCTCTCCACGCACCTTGATAACCTATAGGAACATCATATGTGGATGATACACCTTGGCACCATTAGCGTCGCAGGAGTTACTCATAATTTTTCATTGCGTCAATGTTATCCACTTATGGGACTCCATCTCCGGGTTTGAATTCAGAGTTTGCCTTCTCTTAGATGAGTTGCCATCCAAGGCTGAAGAGTCCCATCAACCCAGGACGCTGGTGAAGTTTTTGCTGGTCTAGGCTTTGGTGGGGATTGAACTTCAGAGCACCAGCTCAGTTTAGACCGTTCGGCCATGCAGCACCATGATAAAAAGTTAAAGCGGCATGTTGCCTTACTTATATTAATCTTTTTTTGTGTCAGAGTTATTAAAATAAATCAATCACAAAATTCACTGACAAGGGCAGAAAGATTTAAAAGTAAAACTGACAAAAAAAAAATCATATCTTTTATCATGAAGTGGTCTACTAATAATATTTATTTGTTTTATTTCAACTTATGTTAGTGAATTAAACATATAAATTAAAGACTAGCAAAATTGGGGGGAAAATTATTAATATTTGCCGTTCAATAAATGCATAACTATTTAAATGGTGCTTACTAAATAATTGTGTAAAAAGATATATATTATTTATAAAACAAATAATTACTTCATTTAACCCATCAATGACCAGGATAAGCTTATTCATCTCCTTTTGTCTGCAGTTGACAAGGGCTTCATTCAACTGTTTTTGAAGTCCTTCAATATCTGCATTTTCTAACTGATAACTTACTTCTTCTGCCAAAATAAACATTTTAATGCTATATTACAACATGATAGATCTAATATAATGTACTCTAATAAATGTAATTTTGGTGAGTATATACCGTATTTATTGGCGTATAACACACACTTTTTCTCCCCGAAAATAGGGGGCAAATCATGTGTGAGTGTTATACGCCGATATAATGTTTAGTTTTTTTCCTGTTATTTCCTTCTTGAATTGAGGTGCGTGTTATACGCGGGGACGTGTTATACGCCAATAAATATGGTTTATATTTTTTTAATGCATCGTTTAACATGAAATTCTTTTAACACGAAGAAGTATTTCGGTCCCCTTAGTTTCGTGCTAAACGATTTTCCTGTATATGCAATATTTACAAAGGAAGTTATAATCAGAAAAATAGTAAGGAATACAAGACTAAGAATGTGTGTATTTTATACAGAGCTTGAGTCCTGCATTCCTATACTTTTTTAAAAATCAATTTTCAGCCAAAACCTCCCCCCCCCCTCCCCCCTCTCTAAAACATTTTTTCCTGCTTTTCAGGGGAAAGAAGAAGGAAATATAATGACAATGATTTCACGAAATAAAATTCCCAATAACTGAGCTAAATGAGATTCTTTTTTTTTTTAATTGTGTGTTTGGTGTGTAATAATTTTTTTTGTTTTTCTGAAATAGTTGGGGTAATAAATATGTGGTGTAAAAGCAGGTGGGTCATTAGAATATTAATATATAAAAAAAATAATAAAAAATGAAGGATTTATATGAAAAACTTTGTTTTTTAACGGTTGTTTAATTATGGATTAATTAGGTTCACACAAAGGGAATTGGAGCATTATACGCAGACTATTGAGTTAAAATTAAAATTTTTGAGAATGATCAAATAGCAAATAACTCATACTCTATTTGATCTCACCTGTTGGCTCAGGTGTGAGAAATTCCAAAAGTCGTCTCAGTAACACTTCTACTTGATTACTGGAAGGAGTACTGTTTATGATGTGGTAGAATATCCTGGTGTCACTCTATCAAAGATCAAGAAACACGCAAAACACATTTTAGGCTTGAAGTGAATTAAGTGGATTGAAATTTTCAAAGAAATAAATATCTTACAACATTAACCACGGTTTCACTTACTTTCACAGGTTCATACAACAGCTTAAGATTTATAATAAGAAATGATACTTTCATTATTAGACACCTTTGACAAATCCACAATAAGTTTACAGAGCAGAGCTGTTTTACCCCATCCACTAGGCCCCTCCAAGATGCATATCTTGTTGACAGTTTCATCTAGGTCCCAGGCACTGACTTGACCTAAATTTCAACAGGCCAATAACAGAGGGTGGTAAAATTAGAAAAGGTACATTTTTTCTTCTTCTATTTAAATGAAAATAATAGAAATTTGTAAAACATGCATTTAAGGAAGTTAAAAATATGCTTACGAACATTATTCTTGGGATCCCTATTTTCTGGAGTCTCTAAGGAAAAAAAAAATTATAAGCAATTTAAACCCCCACATGTAGTTTGGAAACGGAAATACCATAAAGAGATACTTAAATGAAATTTTAACTCTTTTAACTGCACAATGTAAAAGCCACCGGAAACCATTTCCCAGAGACAAACCCCATTTGTTAACTAGCAGTTCATACATAAAAACAAACTAAGCAAAAAATCTTCTCATCAGTCCCATACCTGTTTGCATCAAATTTTTTGAGCCTCCATGCTCTACAAAGTCTTTGAGGATCCCTAACTCTGAATGTCTTCCAATAAAATCTTTGGCTTTGTCTACAGCAAACAGCCACTGCATATCTTTCTCTGATGTGCAAATAGAGGAGGGCATTATTGTTTCATATTGGAGTTTAATTAAAGACATCTTTTTTCAGGGATCTCTTTATCAATTTCTCTTAAAAAGATTATACACAAATATTTTAAAAATAAATAGGTACACTTTCTATAATTGTAATGGATATTCAACACAGTAAAAAAATGGAATTTAAAATGAAAACTACTCTCTCATTTTCTTGAAATTTGTAACATTTGATTTAAAATGGGAGATATGTTAAATAAGTCTAGTCCAAAAGATTTAGTCGCATCTGCCCTGTTTGAAGCTCTGATCGCAAGAACTAAAGTCCTATACTCTTAATTTAGACTCTTCTTAATGTATTAACCTTATTAAGTTATAAAATTATCTGTGATATTTTTATTTGCAATTCCTAACCTTGCCTCTTTAAATCTGGTTTTGTTTCTGTAAGTGCTAAACTAGGATATGTCCTCTCTATAGCATTTCTTAAGAATGTCAACACCAACTCAGCAAATGTATCCATTGCTGTAAACTCAACCTGTGAGTCAAAAAATAAAATGTAGAGATATTTAGTTTACTGGAATATATTTTAGACCTGTGAGTCAAAAAATAAAATGTAGAAATATTTAGTTTACTGGAATATATTTTAGACCTGAATAAAATAGTAACTACCTATCCCCGTTGCCCTATTGCATAAAGAAACTGCGTAAGTTTCACTGTAGTAAATATTATGCCTAACATATCTGCACAAATATATATATCAGCATGAGAAGGGTGTATTAAATTAATATCAATTAGATTTATAAAAGTTTTTTAACTGTTCCTTTGGGGGCAGGTGGGGAAGAGGGGGGGGGTGTCAGCATTCAACTGGCTGAAGGGTGGAGTGCTGGCCAAGGTAATATTTTGAACTGTGTAGCAGTTTATTCTGGCCCTTAAAGACCAGACAGAAAAACCCATCCTACGGGGTCAGTATAAGCGTCACCTGTTCTCTGCCTGTTGCCATGCTGATCTCCTTGAATTTACAGCTGTAAGGAAAAATTTGATCAGGAAACTTCTCTTTCAGTTTTCTTTTCATCACCTGGGTAGGAAATAAATAAATAAATATAAATCACACTCATCAAGGCAAACTGTGATTTTACATGGTCATGTTTAAAAGGTTTATTTTTCCAAGTAACACTTGATATAAGGTTAAATGATTTCAATTTATTTCATTAAACACAGGTATGAGGAAAGATAAAAAAACTGGGAAATAAAAACATGTATTAAAATGTCAGTTCAAATATAATGAAAGAAAAACTTGATCTACTCACTTTCAAATGTTGTTTAGCTATTGGCTCAGAGTCAATAAACCTGCCAATAAATGTCTCTGGTACATCAACCAACACTGACTTGTCCCGCAAGAAAAATGCTGCATTGGGATTTCTATCTCTGTTTATAACAAAACTATAATGTCAGTAAACTAATTAAATTATGATAAATAGGAGGTTTTTTTATAATGGTCTATGGCAATGAAAGAGAGTGAAGGGAATTAAATTTTTCAATTATAAATGTCTGTAAACATCAATTATCGTTTTCAAAACTCAAATATCATGTTATGCTTACCTGTAAGCACCATGCATTATTTCCATAAATGTAATGGAAGTGCCATCCACCCATCCATATTTTTCTTTAGCCTCCTTTGGTGTTTCACTAAGGGAAGGTATCCATCCGTACCTGGAGACATTTCATTAAATATGTTCAAACTTTTAATTAAATTTTTTTCTGTTTTTTTTTTTTCTAACATTCAATTTTAAACACATGAGAAAGCTTTTAAATTACCATATATTATTTGAAAAACTGATCATTATTTATTTTTTGGCATCTTGTTTAAACCCTTTGAACCTTTGGCTCCTGGGTCTAAAATACCCATGCCCCTGGGCTCCTGGGGAAAAAATTCTACAAACTGACACGCAAGCAAACAAAATTGAATGATTATAAAATTTTATAAATTTTATTCCTTTCAATCTAAATTTGTCTGGTAGTAGTCCATAAGTGATATAAACTTTATCACAAGGATAAAATTGTCTTAGAAATGGTGTAAAATAGCATAGTAAAAGGTCAATTATACAACCCTGATTTTTCATAAAGCCTTGGCTTGAACTAAGGGTAGACCCTGTCATGCCTTGTGTTGTTTATTTTATTCCCAAAGTACATATTAATAGCACTAAAAGTTAAAGTCAATCGATCGTCACTATCATTGTCCGTTGGCTTTATTTCAATCCTTTTTCAAAACACAATAATAATCCTTTGAATTATTTACATTATCACAAAACTACTCTAGTTTGAGTCCTTTAGCATATCAATTTTTGTATTTTCATCACCACTATACATCGAAAAACATGACTAAAACATAACAAAAACAATGCATTCATGGGAGGGGGCATTACTGTGACCTTTCGCAAGTCACGTGATATGCCATGAACTCAGTATTTACAACACATTTAATATACCGACTGTTGATCAATGGGTATGGGAGACCAAAATATCGGTCTGGCGGGGGGGTGGATTTTTAATGCGAGACTGATAAAGTGGGATTGCCGGGTCAAAGGGATAACCATACCACTTTGATAAGAAAAGTCTAAACTTTTATAGATAGCAGGATAGGAAACAATGTAAGAGTGCATGGATTTTTTAAAGAATTGTAGTCATCTATTTAAAAAAAAATTAAAGAAATCAATCATTTTGTTTTGTTTCTTTCTCACCTCTCTCCTGCAAGATTGATAAAAAAAGGTTTGTCTTTGTTTGTGTTTCGGCAGTTTTCAATTTCATCTAGACAAACAAGTATTGTCTCTGATGTTGAAGTGTCACGGGGGATTCCCCAGCGCAAGTCACATTCAACCAGTTTCAAACCTCGTTCCATGCACCATTCTCTTAGCTCTGGAAAAACCTAAAATATTGAAAAATAACCATTTATTTTAAAAATCTATCAAAACTTTTATTTAATAAAGTCACAATATTAAATTTTTTCAAAATGTTAACAATAATTTTTTTAACAAATCCAAAATTTATTTTAAGCACAACCTTTTTGACTAGAATCTCCCTTTCATTGAAAAAATCAGTGAAAGTTGAAGAGACAAATACACGAACAACGTTCCAATCATTTTTAAATTCTGTGCTGTCATCACTTATTCTATTTGATGTTGTGCTCCTCTCTATGCACTGCTTTTCAACATCCAGCCACACTCTGTTCACTTCATCTTTTAGAGTTTCATCAACCTTGTCATTTTCATCCTCATCATCATCAATTGCCTGATCTTTAGACTAAAAACATGAGTCAAAGTGGACTGTTAAATAATTTTTAAAAAATTGACAATTTTATTTTAATTGCTGTCCAGGTTATAAAAAATTCATTCAAAATTACTTTCTAGTAATGGATGATATCTAAAAAAAACTTCAACCTTACTGGTTACATAAAGTTATGCGAGTACAAAAACTATTTATAGAATTGTTAATTATGAAAGTACAACTCTATAAACAATGATATTTTTAAATTATGAAACACAATGAAAGGTCAGCTTTGAATTGATATTTATAAATATAATCAATATCATTTGATTTACATGTTTATACATATTCACTGGCATCTCAATAATAATTACAATATTATTTTCACTGCTTACCGCTGCTGAACCATTAGATGAACTTTGTTGATAAATGCGTCGAAACATCCTTTAACAGGTTGAATTAAAACTTCCTATAAAATTAACCATAATTTTTTTTTTTAAATAACCAAGTGATTTCCTACAAAAAGAGATCATCGACTAACTTGATGACAAAATAGGATACACAATGTGATTTAAATTACTTTGAATCATTTTAAAGCATACTAATAGTCATAGTACTCATTACTAATAGTTAGTTAGCATATTCCTTATTGACAAGATAGATATCTAATATCTAAATACTCCTTAAACAGTTAAACTTAATGTTAATAATTATTACGAAGTGACTGGGTGGGGTAAGTTTAGCCCTATGAATAATTGCAGCTTCTCAGAGTTCAATTTTTTATTGTGGTGATGCAGATAGGGGTGTGCCGGACCCCGGTCCGGAATCCGGTTCCGCCGGATTTTGCACTATCCGGTGAAATCCGGTTCCGCCGGATTTACATGTATCCGGAACAACCGGATTCCGGAATCCGGAATATACCGGATTTCGGAATTTGCCAGATTTTGTGACTCACCGGATCATAATCTGAAATAAAAGTAATTCTCTTTCCCGAATTTCACACGATCACGATACATTAATCGATTGTTTCGAGCGTTGAGCTTGTTTAATGTTTAATATTCCGTACATACCAGAGGCTAGAGTCAGCACCGCTAATAGTGGCCAATAGTGTAGGGACTTTGATAAGAAAATTTAAACTTTTTGTAAAAATAAACCAATGGCATAGTTGAAAAGATGTAATTTTTTAAAGAATTATAACACCAAAATCATATTTTTAGCTGTTGTAGTTTTAAAGTTATGAATTTTTAAAGTACGACTTGGTTTGTCATTTTTTAACATGGACTGCATCTCCACATTCTGTGATCTCATTCCACCAATCCCGTCATGCGCAATGACTATATAGTTTATATAAGGCAACGCATTCCCTGCCTTATCACTAAAATACTGTTTAGACTTAGTTTAAACTTTCAACTTTGGCACATGAATAATTAATTAAAGCTTTCCCTGACCAATGGTTTAATAGTTTTTGCACACGGCAAACTCTTATGAATGAAACTCTGAGGTAGTACTACGATACAGTTATGCAAGTGGCTGTGAATGGTTGCCAATGACAACGTGTTGCACACGGTAAATTCTGATCATTTATAATATGGATTCTACCGGGTTGTTAAAGCTCAAATTAAAACATTCCAGTTTAAATGTCTTTAAATGCATTCTGAAACACAAGTTATCAATTATTTTGATGTAAATAGTGATAATAAATTAATATTTCCTAAGTATCGTCAACTTCCGCCATTAAAAAGGGGGGCGTGGCCAACCCCATGGCGAAATTAGGTTGAGCGAGCTGCATAACCTGCTGCGAACGCGTAGAAACATGGCGTCTCTCGTAAGACACTTATCCAAATGGAACGGAACTCAAATATATATCGAAAGTACTAATTTAATAATAAATAGACACACACATCGGAAAATTAAAAACTCGGATTTTTTGGCGCCGATTGCGAATTCCCATACACAAAAAGTAGTAGTCCACCTTGACTTACCGAAGTATCTACCAATAGTACCAAAATCCGGAATCCGGGAGAAACCGGAATCCGGATCCGGCGGATTTCGCATAAGAAAATCCGGATCCGGATCCGGTTGGAAAAAACGGATCCGGCACACCCCTAGATGCAGATGTTCAAAACTATTGACATTTCCTGTTTCCACCCTTTTGTCCACAACATTCCGTTGTCACCAGATTATAACTAAGACTAAATCAAGATCTATCAATGATCAATAGATCTGATACTGATAAATGTCTGTAATTGGCGCTGCACAGTACCGGTATTAACAAAACAAAAACACACAGCTGAGACTGCACAGTGTTCTCCACTCTCTTCTTCTTTGATGTTCTTGCATATTCAATATCTGAGCGATTGGGGATAGCCAACAATTGGCTGTGTCTCGCCCTACCCATCACTGGCCGAATTATTATTTATTATTAATAATAGTAATAGGCCCAGACCCAACTAATAAATATTTAGGCACCTAGACCTAAATCATGTAGCCTACATTGCTAATTATAATTATTTTAATTATTTTAAAGTTAACTGAAAATTTCTAATCATTTATTCTAAAGATATGACTAAATGTTATAGTTATAGTAATAATTAAGTAATTCTAAGCCATGAGTGCCGTGACTTATTATATAATATTAAGCCAGAACCGCCGCCTAACTTAACATTCATTAATTTAAGTCAAAGATTTATTTATATTTTATATCAACAAATGGTAGAAATTTAAATTTTAAAAACATTTTAGTTTAACCACTTCCAAAACCTTTTATTGATATTTAAAGACTGGAATCATTAAGAAAAAGCAAGCCATGTCGATCCGATCGCGAACATAACAGGCCTTGAGAGCATGGTTGCAGACGAAAGTGGATGTTTATATTATTGTATTTATTTTGTCGCCAAGAGGGCACAACTAATAACGAGATCTAAGAACAGACCAAGAAAAAGCATTTAAACAAATTTACAGAAACCCTGTTTGAAATCAGTTTTCAAATCATCGTGTAGTGGGTCTAAACATTTTGAAATAGATTATCTCGAACTCTATAGAATAATAAATCATTTCAATAATTACATTTCTGATACCATATTTACTTTTATTATCGGTGAATTAAGTCAGTATATAATATATCTTTCTTGAACTTGAATTTCTTTAGTTATTCCTTTAACTTTAAAAATGGGAATTGAAAAATGAATTCAATAATTTAAATCTTGGATAAAGTCAACTAATCAACTTTTTTTTACCTTTGCATATTTTGGCCTTGCATTTTAGTTTAGCTGGTTTCACTTTGCAATAACTTGTAAGTAGTTTAAATTGGGGTAGAGGGAGGGACAACTGTTGTGTAACTTGATTATTAATATAACGAACACCCTCCCCCCTTTTTTTGCCACCACCACCCCTTTTCCAATTGTATTTTCTAACTTAAAGCAAAGAAAAACAATGTGTCTATTTTAAAAAAAAAATAGCTAAATTTACTTTATCGCTTTCACTTTAAAAATTCTATAAAATACTTCTATTTTAGAATTATAGGGATTGTTGTTAATTCTTGAGCCAGGAAATTAGCCTTAAAAATACTACCTCTTCTTGTTTAGAAAGTTTATATGACCATTAAGTTTCTAAAGGGAAAAATCATTCAAATAAAGAAAAAATTTGTTATTTCACATTTACACTTTGATAAAGTGTCTAAAGATTATTGTCTTCGATTTCATGAGTTCTGCTGACGAATTTTCTTGTATGTGCTTTAAATGGTTTTACTTATAATTATTGACAGTATGATGTATGAGTAAATGTTTTTCTTCATGTCTTATTAACTTATTCTTAAATTTAAATTAACTTAATCTTACTATTGTCACTTCTATTTATTAACTAAATAGGTCTTAGTCTTAGATTTGACTTTTAAAAATTAAATATTAAACTAAGCCGACTAATGTGCTAATACTAGTAGTCAATTTATTATTAAGTGCGACTCAGTGAGTAAGGCACCACAAGATGGTTACAACTCCAAGTAAAATTTTAATGACAGTAATTTCAGTAATTCAGTAATTGCTATTTGTATAATTATTTACTTAATTCAGTTGTGTCTGTACTATAACTCTATAATTATAACACTCATTCTCACACTGTTTCAGAACACCCCTGTTAGAGTCAGTGTGCAGTGTACTCTGTTGCTCAAACATATAATTATAGAATAAATTGTTACAGTTAAAACGTATAGTATAAAGCTACCAATGTATTAATGATGTTACATTAGACTTAGACTATGTGTAAAGTGTTTATGAGTATGATGGCAAATAATTTTAAAAATTGTTATTATAGGCCTAAATTATACAATGAAACAGTAAGACTTGGTCTTCTGACATGTTCGTGGGGTTAACTTTAAAACCTGTGAAGGATTGTCATTTCTAATCTTAATGTAAAAATTGGTAAAGAAAACAATTTATAAATTATTATTCTTATGCTTCCAAATGCACCTCAAGCATTTGACACATGTATATACAAATATAACATTAAATTTTGTTTTACAATTATGTTTATTTTTAGCACAATATAAATAATGTATATTATTGTATTTATAATAATATGCAATAATAATTTGCAAAAACATACTTTTTTTTTATAGGTCCCAGTGTTTACTGGCTTAAAATGGCTGCAGCCATTGCGATTATCCGATCAAAACCTTCAGATGTTTCTGCCAGAAAATATGCTGAACATCTTCAGTCTATGTTTATAATTTCACAATCAAATCTACAAGAACAATATTTAAAAACAAGGATGCAGTTAGCTTATTTACAACACACTCTTGCTTTTTCAAATAAAAACATAAATGGAATGTTAAAAGGTGAGATTGTGTACTTCTTTAAAACTGAATTACTTTTCCTTTCATCCTCATTTAATATTTAATAAAATAAGTTGAAGTTATGGTAGTATGAAGCAATTGTTGCTTAACATGTGGGTTTTGGAAATGAAAATGGGTTTTTAAAAAGATATTGGCATTTATTTTTTTTAAATTTCCAAGAATATTCATGTTATTGTTTTTGTTTTGTTAAAACTCTCATCTTTTAAAGACAGTTCTGAGGCAATTAGAGCTCTTCAACCCTTTATCATCAAATGTTTCATGTTGTTATACATTGTTAGCAGGTTCTGAAACTCATCTTTTTCAACATGAAGACATATCCTCATCCAAGAAAATTACTGAAGAATTTCATCCTGATGATGTTGTATTCTCTAATATGGTGAATCTCTTGATATTTTTATATTTAGCCTACATTAAAATTTAAGTGAATGAGAATTAAAAGAAAAAAAAAATTTCGGAAAAAAGTTAAAAACATATAATTATTTCTTGTTTAGTTGCGAGACAGTGCAACACTTAATGGCAAGAGAGAAGCAGTCTATGCGGAAAACACAATGTTTATACAGAGCACGATAACTCTTGCAAACCTTGAAAAAGAATATCCATCTTTTGAGGTAAAAGGTTTATATAAATTTATTAAGATCGATTCAGGAATGGTTTATTTTATTATACATTTTTTTTATGCTGCTCTGTCCATTTGTTTGTTTGTTAGTTTGGGGTGTAATAATTCATCTCCTTATTGACCCACTTATTGATGTCCAAATGAGTGGAACTTTGTTCATTTACCCGCCCTTGAAGACAGTAGGCATACAACACTTCATGATCAGTAGGTCACCTGTAACCTCCACGGACCCTTGAGTGACCTCTGCAGATGTCTCAGGAATGAAAAGTGTTTGGATATCAGGTTTTCACTACAGCGTTTCTTTACGCATGGTTACTCACTCCTGATAACAATCAACAATGACAACAATTTTTCAACAGCATAAATGTCACCACTGACCTTTCACATTTTTGCATTTCATGTGCTAAATTGTACAAAATAAAATATAATTAAAAAATACTTTGAATTGAAATACAATTATGCCATATGACTGGACGAATTTCTGCAAATAAGTGTTGTGATACAGATTATTTGATTATGGAAATAAGAGTTCTTACATCTCCCTTGCCTTACTGTTGTATGTTCCCATCGATTGTGCTTGTATGTTTTTGCAATTTGCATGGGCGCTGTGCGATTTTTTACTCCTATGACTGTAACAACTCTGAAGTTTTGGGGGACATTTATTTTATACTTTTTAGTACATTTTTGGAAAAGCATGTTTTTAAAAAAGTATTTTTTAATATTATTTTATTTTAAAATCATTAAATTAGAATCAAGTTGTTGATTCTGAGTTATTTCTTGTCAGTCGCCACCTATTTGCATTAACCAAATCTCAGGAATTATCTATATCAGGGGTCTCCAAACTACGGCCCGCGGAGACCTTTTGTAAACGGAATAAAAAAATTCTCAAAAGTACGTGTATCCTGACAAGATCAGACGCCGCTTTCGTGGACGTTATGTTTTTACCGAATTAAAATAGAGGCGCGCAGTAGTGTTTTCTAACCGATCATTACTTTGCAAAATCTTATTCGATGCTTAGTTTTTCTACTTTCGTTGACAGTCAATAAAATGACATGTTGCAGACATGGGTGAAAACATTGTGACTCAAATATCGAAAAATGCCAATTTTTATTTGCAATGGATGAATCGCTTGACAGCTGTTCCACCCCTCAACTGCCTGTGTTCGTTAGGAGTGTTGTTGAAGACATGAACATAACACAAGATCTATACACCTCTTAAAGGCCCTCAGATCCAAACTCGTCTTGTTTTTGGAACAAGTACAGGCCAACAACTTTACGCTCTTGTAGAAGTGGACGGTCTTCATGGCTGAAGCAACAGCGGAGTTCCCCACGTCATTTGCATGCGAGATCATCAAAGACCCCCTGCTGCATTTTCAGAAGCGGTTTTCTGACTCAGATTTAAAGGCAGAAGAAGTGAGACTTTTTCAAAACCCAATTGAAACAGATGTGGCCAGTTGCCCAGAGTAACTGCAGCTGGAAGTCATTAACTGAATGAAATATTATATAAATAATTAAAAACAACATCCATGTTTTGATTATTTTTTATTTGGACCTCAAGTGCAGTGATTATTTCAGAAATTTTCCGGGTAGGGGGGGGGGGGGGGTTTTACGTTTTTTTTTTGGGGGGGGATGCCCTCCTCATGCCCTACTCGTGCCCCCCGAGATTGCGCTGAAAGGAACCCTGCTCGTGTGTGCAGTCGGCCCGCGAACTACTGTTTGATGATAGTTAATGCGGCCCTCTGGCTGAAAAGTTTGGAGACCCCTGGTCTATATGGTCAATAGAGAGTATTTTACTCACAGCGTTAACTACGATTTGAATTTATATAGGCTACTGGGTATATTAATCTTAAACGTTATTGTTAGTTTTAACTCTGAGAAAATAAAAATGTTTTATTTTATTTTTCAAAGAATTCTAATTTAGTGGAAACTGCAAAAATATCCATCAGAACAATAAGTGATATCATCAGCAGAAATATTATGACAGTCTCAGAAGCCTGTTTGTGTCAAGCTGCCCATAGTGTTACTTCCACAATTGAAAATTTCACATGGCTGGAAGATCATCCTGATTTTATGCAAGAAGTGTGCACGCTGGTGGAACGGATTATCGCCCAACTTGTGCATCCCAGCAACCACTTACAGCTGAATGTAAGTGTGAGCCTCAATTAGTTTTATGTATAAATAATAAATTAAAGCCCCACTTGAATTACATGAGCTGAAAATGAATTTTACATTTACAAATTTCATATGCTGTACAAATTTTAAGTACTTATATAATTTAAAAATATGTGGTGTTGCTATAGGTTTGCCTTGATACACATCTTGATGGTCTGCTCTCAAGCAATGTTGAATAATTATGTAGCCATATCTAAACCCCCTACCCGATTTCAACCCTTCCCTATCAGTCTGGACCCCCTTGGAAATGATTAATAATCATCCATCACTTATGTAAATTGGTATCTAAGAGAATCATATTTGGCATTTTTCCAAAATATTTTACTGACCCCCTCTTTAAAAACATTATTCCAAAGAATTCCCATACTGATATTTTTCTTTTAGAATACTGATTGAAAATCGTAAGTTAAACATTTAAAAAAAAATTGTTTTCATTTCTTTTTTTCTTTTTAAATTTAGGCCTTTATTTGTTGTTTATCACCAGACAAGTCTGTATACTAGCTGTAACAGATTGTAAAATTATTGATCTCCACAGGTACGCAGACAACAGCACTTGATGGTCAGCATGCTTTTGGTGTTAATGAATGGAAAGTGTCTTTCTTTAACTTCTTCTATTCTGGAATCCTTGGTTGAATCATTTGAGACATTTTGCCAAATGCTAAGGCAGTCTCAGCTTTTGCAAGATCCCATTGACCCTGAGATGTTTGACAATGGTTATTTCTTCCTGTACAGCTTGGAACTGATTATGAAGCAGTGGCAGAAAGAGTGCCACATTCTGCCAGGCATACTGCAGGATACTCAGACACGGCTGGAAAGAGCTGTGATGGTCATTAAGGACCATTTCCCGGTTGTCACTTATGCCATCTACCGTGTTACATCACTAATTGAAGCTGTCATACAAAATAAATGATTGTGTGTTGAATTTTTTCATGTGATGTAATTGATTTTGTATGTGCCATGCTATGGGATGTGCTCAGGGATGTGCTCAGGGATGTAGATGAACTTCAGGTGAGGTATACTATGTGTAGAGAGGCCCTAACAAAATACATGTTTATTTGTGAATTCATAAATATTTTAAATAACCATTCTGATTTGCAGGGAAAAAATAACTACATCATTTATTTTATGTCTCAAATTCATGTAAGGAAATATGACACGGCTACAAGGCATATTAAACAAATGATTTTTGCAATATGGGAACATCCATAATTGACCACACAATTTTTGCCGATTTTGTATCCACCCACAAATTGTCAAAAAATTTGAAACACAAATTTGATTCTTTTATCACACATTGTCACACATTTTTTTACCCCCCACTTAGATATGTTACTTTGTTTTCAGATAGCCCCTTATTGCATAATCCTTTCATCTTCTTTTTACAATACAAATCTATTAATAGATATGTAAATTCTTTTTGTTGATAACTATTGTTTTTACCATTTACGGTGAACTATAGACCTCTATAAAAATATTAATTATCAAGCATTGAATAAAAATATAAAATAAAGATAAAGCATTATTTATCTTGGTCTTTTTTCATAGCAACTTTGAGAATGAGGGAATGCAGCCATGGAGAAAGAGTTGTGTTGGGAAAAAAGTTTTTCTGAATTTCATAAACTAATTATTAGAGGGTTCATCATAATCATGTCCCTTAGTCCTTGGACCGTTGGGGTGCCACAGATGACTATCCTCCTCCATTCGTCTCTGTTTTCTGCACTTCCCACAGCATCGCCTAGTTTTAGTCCCGTCCACTCTTTGATGTTATCTTCCCATCTTTTTCTCTGTCTTCCTCTTCTTCTCCCTCCTCTCGTTGTGCCCTGCATGATTTTTTTGGCAAGCCCTTGTTTCCTTGTCATGTGGCCATACCATTCCAGTTTGCGCTTTTTTACAGTCACCAGGGGGTCATTGTACTGCCCAATTGCTTGACGAATCCTTTCTTTCACTTGTTCAATGAAGATATGGTCTCTCCATCGCCTTTATTTTTCTTTCAAGTTCTACTATTAATGTCCAGGACTCGCAGGCATCTACAGTCTGGGACCCATTTACCCTGAAGAGCATCGATAGGTTGGAGGCGGTTCAGCGACGGGCAGCACGCTTTGTCCTGAATCGCTACAGAAACACCTCAAGTGTTGGCAGCATGCTGGAAACACCATTGGAAGAAAGACGATGACACTCCAGGCTCTCCATGTTGTACAAGATCAAAAATAGGCTAGTCCACTGCTCCAGCATTTAACAGAAACTCGTCCATCTCCCCCCTAGACAGCAACGAGGCCACGACAGGCAGTTCAGGCTAATAAAAACAAGAACTCAGTACAGAAGCTCCTCATTCCTGCCAAAGACAATAAGGGACTGGAACAAGCTTCCAAAAGCAACAGTTGAGGCGACTACACTTGACACATTTGTGTCTATTGCCTCCTGTCTTCCAACCCCTGGTTCATAATACCACTGCTGAGTAGCCCTTGCAACCAGTGAAGTATCCCATTCAAAACTATGCACAATAAAATCAACATACTGAATCTTGTTATTATTAAATTTCCATATAAATCCAACAGGTGTATTACTAGCATACAATATACCAGTAACTGCAATGTCTAATATTTCATTATGGTTAGCACTATTGAAATGTTTAGAAACTGGACAAAGGACTTGTTTATTGATGCATTAAAGGTGTTCTCTAGAACAGTCTTTAAGGCAATGACCTGTTACCAATGTTCCCTCTAAGGTTTGCTGGTTTGTGTGCAAAATCTTACAGTTGTTTGCACATTTTTACAGCATGAATTTTTGTGTGCAAAATTTTACAGCCCACAAACAAAAACACACACAGGGAATTTAGCTGCGCGGATACTAAAAACTGCTGCGCGGCGTCTGTGAGTTAGCTGCGCAGCCGCGCAGCTTAAAGGGAACATTGCCTGTTACCTACATATGATTGTCATGAAAAGGTTCTCATCCACATCTTTTGCTTAAGGAATCTCAGTGGAGATGGTACTTCCTTATCTTTTCAAACACTCTCTCTTTTATCTTACTTTTACTTTTACTTCATTAAATAATTTGGCAATACTGAAGAGTATGTAGCTTGAGAGTTAAACCCAACAAATTTTCTGTATTTGGAAATTATGCTTTAAAGGCCCATAAATAAATGATGTCATGCATAGCAGAGTTAAGAAAAGAAAAAAGGTTGGGCGGGGTCTTCGGTAAATAAAAAAAAAAAGGTTTGGCGTAGGAGCGGTGCAAAATAGAGAGATTCCATTTAAAGATATCCCTCCAAGGAAGTTGGGATTTTTTTTTTTTTGTTGCTTTTTTTCAAACGCTAAGTAATAATAAGCTATTGCTTTGATGCAAAAGTATAAAGCTGCGTTTCCCAAACATTTGATTCGTCG
Source organism: Lymnaea stagnalis (assembly GCA_964033795.1). NCBI lineage: Eukaryota > Metazoa > Mollusca > Gastropoda > Lymnaeidae > Lymnaea > Lymnaea stagnalis. The sequence goes on from CAXITT010000858.1 coordinate 148,165, forward strand.
TACCGGTGGACAAGTTTGGAATTGCACCAAGGACCGGTGCTAGATTTATTAATTATATTTTATATCCAGTAAAAAATGAATATTCATGTTGTGCAGACCGGACACCTAAGGCTTGCAGACCGGTGCCGGTCCACTGATCACCATTTGGGAAACGTTGGTCAGAAGTGGATTAAAATTCATTATCAAGCTTGTGGTGTGTAGTGCTTGAACGGTTCTTCCTTTTCAAAAGGCTGTCATGCGTGACGTGCGAACTCAGGTTTTTTTAAAAGTTATTTTGGGGGAGGTGACTATTACTAACTTACTTGAGAAAATCAGCAGAGGGTGCGTCCATTAATTACGTCAACGAAATAGGGGGTGGGGAGGGGGTTTGGAAATGTTTGACAGTTGTTGACAAAGGGGAGGTAGTGGGGTTTAGATTAGTTGACGTCAACAATCATGTTTTTTTAATTAAAATTTTAATCTTAAAAATTGACCGGTTCTTACATTAATTTAAACAATTTAATGAGTGTAAATAGTCATGCTTAGGCTTTTAACAATATAAGAGTTATGTATTGTGTGTCTGTCTGTGCCACGGACGTGCTGGCAAATGGAAACCCGTGACGAACGGTGTAATAAGAAAGGCCCGGAGCCCCCCCCCCCCCCCCCCCCCCCCGCGCACACCGGAGATTGTAATAACTGCCCAAAAAGGCCCATGACGAATGCTCGTCGCGTCGTCGTGGGCCAGCACGTCCCTGGTCTGTGCACCGCAGATGGCTGGTCAGAATGTTAGCACACTTTTTTAGTGCAAGGGAAGTCAAAAGTTGGCATCTCTCCACCTGTCATTATTTTTCTCAATCCGCTCCCTATTAACACATCATTATACACGGTGTTCAATTTATAATTTAAAAAAAACCTCATCGGTGTTCAATAACAACTATACCAACTCAAAGACAGAGAGAGAGCTTATGGCAACTATTGCTCACACAGACAATGCTTCGATTTTAAATGTTGAATAGTTAGATAAGGATGATGTTGACTTGTCATGTACATCAGTTCCGCAAGGTGAAAATGATAAATCAGCTACTATAGATTATGACCTTTAGAGGCGTCATTTCAGTTTTTTTTCAGGGAAAAAAAAAAGGGTGGGGAGGGGGGGAGGCCAACACCAAAACTTGGTCGTCTTGTAAATTTGTTTATTACTGGATGCGCTACAGAACATAGCAATTTTAATGAATACCAGCAAAATCGGGGTGGGGGGGGGGAATGCCACCCTGGCCTACCCAAATGATGTCCCCGATGTTACGATAGAGCAACACCTGGCTACTCTTTGGAAGATAATAGCAGCTAAAAGCTATACAATAATTGTCAGCTTTACAGTCAATAATCATATTTATACGACCACAAACAATTGTTTTTTAGTCTTTAACAAACTTTCAATTGATCCTGCATTAGAAAATTTAAGTGTAAAAACTTTTTAACTTGTTGATTAACAAGCTAAAGATGTAATGAAATGTTTTTCCTACAATTTTGTGTTATTAAAAATACATCAGCACAAAGTAAAACGTATTTATAAATCTATATTTATGTTATAATTCTTAATTTTTATTATTTTCTTTTGAGGAAGGTTGGCAGTTGTTGAGAAGGGGAGGGAGGAGGTCAAAAATTGTGAAAAAATTGTTGACGTAATTAAATGGACGACCCCAGACCATGGAGCCAGAGCTCAAAAGGTCTTCCCCGATGCCCCACCCTGCCAACCCGACCAGCCATCAAACACTCCCCAGTGGTCCTTATTCCGGTTGGGCCACGAAGCGGCACGCCAGGGGCATTTCGCCCCTGAGACAGCCACACCCACCCTTCCACTCGATTGACTATGCGAATGGGGCGGCATTAGAGAAGAAACACCTGGCCGGCCGGGGTGCTGTTCTCACAGCAACCGGGCCGGACTTTCCAGGGGCTGGGGCGGATATATTTTACGTCTGTAAGTCCCCCACTTCGCACCCCGGCAGGAGGAGTCGACTATTAAATTAATCGATAAAGAGCACACGGGTATTATGTAGGAAAGGATGTAGGACTTAGTTTTAAAAGGCCGACAGGTAGGTCATAGGATCGTCTGTAGGCCTATTGTTTAAAGGCCGGCAGGAAAGGTGTAGGACTTGAGTGGGCCTATTGTTTAAAGGCTGGCATATATTATAGGAAATTAAAAGTTAATTTTTTAAAATATTTTTTTTTATAACACTTGGACTTGGACTCACCTGGTATTTTTAGCCCCAGTTATTATTATTATGGTAAACATATATATAATTTAAAGACCATTAAGTTATAATAGTTTGCATTTCAACAACAGTAGACTACTCTACATTTAAAAACATAAAGCATTACATAATAATAATTCGTATCTTACTTAGTATTTTAATTACTTTTTAAAAATTTTTGATCCAAAAATGCGCTTTGTATCTTGGATTTACTTTCTCTGAGGACTCTTACATCTTAAATTTTGATTAATTATTTGATAATGACGAGGTATAAAAATCTGGCAAACTAGAAGAAAGAGGTCAAGGTTCTACCATAGCGGAAGTGGATATACTTATTCAACCAACCGTACCTACAAAATAGAAAACAAAAAAGGAAAAACTATCAGGTGTATGGTGTTTTTATTAACTTATCATCGCTGACGTACATATGCAAATCACAGATGCATTGACATAAATTGCACTTAAGCATTTATGCTAATAATTTCATACCTTAATAGATAGGTGACTAGAATGTGAGTTAAACTAGGTAACTAGTTAAACTAGAAACTAGTCATTCTCATTCAATGTTCAAGTTTCATTAAAAAGAAAAAAATATTGTGAATTTTATTTATTATTTCCAAAGCTGACATTTGAAGCTTAGGGCCTATTTATTTTGATTTGTACATATTTTAAAATAATTTTGACTCTTTTTAAAATTATATTTCTTTTTTAAAAAATCTGCTACCTAAAGTTTTTTTTTAATTTACTGACTACTTTGAAGTTTTGGTCTTGGTAAATTTTAGGTTAATGGAAGGGGTTTTGCCCAAGAGTTGTCTCACCCTAAGGCCCTAAGTGCAGTGAGATCACTTAGGGAAATCCCAAAACTGGACTTAGAGTGAATGGACCAAATTTTGGACCTGAACACTGTGTGTGATAACTTTCCCATTCTTCAATGAGCATTACTTGTGACATAAACTAAATGATAAATCTGACGATCGATATAATATGGTTAATATGAAGTATACTATAAAAGGCCTATATCAAAAGCACATTTTTATAAATTCAACATACAAGTTTCAAAATAAATTTAAAAAGAAACACATCCTTGCTGATACACTAAGACCCAACAAAGGTGGCAAAAAAAGGCGTGCCCTAAAAGTGCTGTCTTTGGACTTTTGATTAGTCGAAAATGGAAGTACCTGTATGTTAAAACTCCGGTAACAAAAGGGAGACTACTACTTAATTTGTATTGAAAATGGGCATCCGCGCAATAGGTTAGGAAATATTTGATAACTTGTGTTTCGGAATGCATTTAGAAGTCATTTAAACATGAATATTTTTAGGTTTTAAAACCCGGTATATTCCATATTATAAATGATTACAATTCTCCATGTGCAAAATCTCAGAGTTTCATTCATAAGAGTTTGCAGTGTGCAAACACTGTTGTGTATACCAGGGTCAGCAATTTATTTTGGGGGGCAGAGCCATTTTTTTAATAAATTATATTTTCTAAGATTAGGCCCTATTCATAAGTAACTAAGAACACATTTAGGGAGCCATAGGATCATAGGAAGTTTTTAGTTTGAGAGAACAAATATTCACATAACATCTGGCTGGAGTAATATATTATAACTAAGTCATAATTTAAATTTAGGGACTAGGCCTGCATTAAAAAAAAATTAGGACTATTATAATTAAATTATTTATTCACTCTTTTTATAGGCCTACTGAAAAGAAATGTTTTATATTTATATTTAAGGAAAATAGACATATTTATTCAGTCTTATCTTAGGGTATTTTTTAATATTGTATGCATTTAATCATTTAAACTAAATCAAAGTTTATCAAGCAATTTATTGTAAACCATATGAATTCTTTAAACATCTATTTATATTAGGCCCATTTTACTTTTTTAATTAGGGATAAATTATTTATTGCAGATTGTCCTTGACAGTTGTTTTAAGAATGATGTGTGGATAAAATGGGGTGCACATATTCAGGGCACATTGGTAAAAATGATGGTACTCGCTCATTTAGAGTTTACAATGTTGATGATCAAGGTGTTGAACTTAATAGAGGAACAATAGAAATCCGGGAGAATGACTTAGTTCTGTACCAAAAAGGAAAAGATACAATCAGGTACACATTGACGTGAAATTGAAAGGCTTTTTTTTTTTGGGGGTTGGGGGGCAATCCTAGTTTTTGTGTGTTCTGTACGTTTTCTATATTTGTTTTGCTTACAGTCCCATTTAATATTTTCAAGCATAACATCATAAAACATTTTAAAGTTATGGATACTAATTTTTAAAAATGAAATAGTTTTCTTTGGGGGAATTTTAATTAATTGAATTTATTTTTAGGTGGCCATTACGAGGATTGCGACGATATGGTTTTGATGCAGAACTGTTTTCATTTGAGAGTGGTAGAAGATGTGCAATGGGTCCAGGCATTTATGCTTTTAAGTGTTCACATGCAGAATCTTTATTTAATTTGGTTCAAGAAAGTTTGCAGAGGGCTGGAGAGGAAGACCAGAGAGGCCAGCAACAAAATCACAGTCATAACACCACAGTTTCTGGAATTCAACATAATAGGTCAGTTTGTCATATAAACCATACAATTTTTTAAGAATTCTAGTTTTTTACTTTGATTTTTTAAACAATAAATAATGATTCATTCATAATATCAAAATGTCAGTCAATAATTTGTATTTGTCAAGTTTTGTTTATGACTTTAAAAAAATTCTAATTGTCATATTGCTAGGTTTCAAATGCTACATTCTTTAGACCTTTCCATGTTAATTTTTACCAACATTATCAAGTTGAGAAGGCTGATTATGGGAAAAAATGCAATACTTAAATCATGCTTCCAACAACAGTATTCCTTTTTAATCCAGGGGATCAGCTAGTGCTGTAAGTGAACCAGTTAGTCAGGCCAGTGAAAGACTTTTTATCTATAATGGCACAACAGAAGATACAGAGGTAACAGGAAGTAGAAATGGGAGTTCTCACCTGTATGTCAATGGAATACTTTCTGATGATTCAGGACATGAATATGTTAATTCTGCTGTTACAAGAGCTAATGGTGGAGCGTTTCAGATAGATGAAACAGCTGCCCTCATAGATTTCTTACATAACCCACCAGGTGTGAGGTCTGGTGCCACTCGTTCCCAGGTTGGTTGTATTTATGGATTTAAGAAATGTAATTTTTACACAACCCTGATATTATAGATATAAAAGATTTATATTAGATTTTTTAAACTTAATCCATGAAGTGGTAATATTAAAAATGTTAAGTTCTGAAAATAATATTGGTGAAGCAGATTATTTAAGATTAAAAGTTTTTGTAAAGAGTCAAAATCTTAGGAGATTTGTTAATGTTTTTATTTTTCCAGGTAAATTATGCAGAGCTTTGCATGCCAGACACACAGCCAAGCATGATGAGTATGGAGAACCTGCTGGATGAGAATGGTATGGATGCTGTGCGCAATGTTGAAAGGAGGATGACAGGCCCAGATATTCGCAACAGACTGTCACAGCATAGTTTATCTTTAGGAGGATTCGGTGCTGAAAGCAGTAAGCCAAATTTTAACATTAAAATAGACCATTAGGTTATATTTTAAAAATGTATTGTTTTGCACTTTGATATTAACAAAGTAGCCTAAAGGCTTTGAATATTTAAAAAGAAAATAGATATTAGTAAGAGCCAGGCTGATACATATAAAAATCACTGTTTGAAATTGATAATCCTGTGTAACATTCTTTAACACATCAAATTTATATTTCGTCTCTTAATTACAGACAATCGTATTTCCATGCCCAATGATCTTCTGGCTAGCAGTTCTCAAGAATGCATCCTTCAGTCAGGTGATTCTGATGTTTTTCTACCAGATGTACCCCAAGATACTGGGGCCTCTTCTAATTATGTGAATATTGCTTTAGAAGAACCTTCATTACCAGCTCGGCCCCCATCTCAAGAAGAGATTCTCCTTCCACCTGCTCATGACGCACTGACCAATTATGCTAATGTTGATTTCCTCCCATCAAGAGTTCAGAAAGTACCAATGAGAGCTCCAAGAGTCAATAAACTAGTAAGTGGGAATAAGAAGAGTTCTTTTTTTGAGTGCATACAATTCAATTTTGTATATGAATACATTTAATTTATGGATCAAATCTTAAAATTATAAAAGGATTTACACAATTATCTGTTTAATTTTTTTTTTATTGTTGTAGTTTTAGGCAATACACATACATTATAAGATAATTTGTATCTGATATAAGTAATAAAGAAAGAAATATAAAGAAATATAAACTTAAATGTTTATCAATTTTATGTCATTTTTAGACTAAATACATAATCATATCAAGTAAATCATTACATTTTACCTGGCTAGGAATTTGTTCTAAGTAAAAAATTTCTTGCTCATTAATTTTTTTAAAATAAACTGGTATCTTAGTAATATTTAATTTAGGTAATTTTACAAAGTAAATATTGTGTATGGGATCTAATGAGCATGCAGGATGTTTATGTTATAATATATTAAATATGAATTATCTGTGAAGAAAAATAAGTCTAATTTTTGCTAAGTCTTATTATTTATTATTTTGCCTCCACAGCCCCAAGTTAACTACATTGTGATAGATCATAAAAACCAAAGTAATGACAACCTACCAGGGAATAATTCCCCAACATCTCCAACAAGCTGCGTGTCCTTTCCCGAATCTCCCAGCAGGAAAACTGAAAGCTATGCCATGATTGACTTTGGTAGGACTGCAGCACTGTCCCAAACTGTGCGCCCAGTGGAGGATGAAGGTGGCAGAAAGACTCGGCATAATAGCACTATCAGCGACATGCCGTAAGGAGGCTCAGCAAATTCAGAGACAAGTTTTCATGCTTGTCAGATGTTTTCAGTTGCTTAACTGAACCATTCATCCAAAAGTAAGATTCTTAAATGGTGTATTCATGGCCAATATGAAAAAGCCGGTGATGATGGTGGTTAGCAGTTTCTATGAACCTGAAAGATGCCAAATCCCCTGCTACAAACAAGGATCAATACAACCTGATATTGAGAATATCACTTTATAAAAAAAACATGTTTCACTTACCTGGTACAGTGAGCTGTAAACAATGAAGGCATCCACTAAAATAAGTCTTATTGATTGTTTTAATGTTCTGTTTAATACCTTGGAGCATTCCATGAACATTCCAGCAAGGCCATGGATCACATGCTCCCAGCATGTTGTTGTAATGAAATATCTTACAGGATACTTTGAGGAATACATCTTTTGTGTCTTCTCACATTCCTGGAACATACCTGTACGCAGTCTATGTCTTTGAATATATGACAGTATTTTAAGTCTAATTTCATACAGGGTGTGTTTTGTTTCGTTGCATTCAACTCTTTTAAAACAACGTTGTCTATCAGCATTTTATTATTTTATGAACTTTCATAAGCTGGGAATTTTTTTAATTTCCATCATGTGGTGGTAGGTTTATAATTCTAATCTAATCAGTGCCTGACACTGATATTGGGAGACTGAAACATCACTGTCTTTTTAATGGTCTTAATCTTCCACCATTTTTAGTGATATTGGACCTGAACTAAACATTTTCTTTTATGTTGGTATGATAAAAGATGTTGTGTAGTCTCACCTTCCCCCCCCCCCCCATGTATAGCAGAACAATTGCTATCCTATAATGTATTAGGCTCATTTTGCTGGACACCCCTGATGTAGAGATGGGCTTATCTCCTAATAGATCAGTTAACTGCCTTATTTCAAGTCCATAATTTAATAAGTGCTTGAGTTCTAATAGTAGCAGACAAGAGATAAAGCCTCTGTCTTAGCTGGGAAATATTCTGACATTGATACAAATTTATATTAATTTTGTTTATCATAAATAGCTGTATTTGGTTAAGGGGAGTTTTGTGCTGGCCAGCCATACTCTTTTTCCACCCTCTTTTAATAAGCACCTCTTTCATTTGTGCCAGATAACAACCAAGGTCTTTTTGCAACTATTTTGTGGACAAAGCAGTTTGAAATCTGCTGTAAATAGGGAATTTATATTTTATTTTTTATAGTTTTATCATCAGTGGAAATGAAAATGACCCAGTATAAATAATTAATGACAAATTTTAAGTGTTGTGAGTCAAAGATGTTACTAAACCAGACGATTTGTTGGGATGATTGTTTCATTATTTTACAAAGCAGGAGTAACAGGAGTAATAAATGTTAAGTAAATAAAAACAGTTAATCAATTACATGCTATATGGATTACATTATAAAAATGGTATTCCTATACGCATACAGAGATATGAATACTCCAAAAGTTTTTCAAATGTACCGGGGAAACAAATGGTATTTATTGGCAAGCTTTTGGACATCCCCCTCCTCCCAACTTACATAACATTGTATTTACATTAATTCATACCACAACATTGTTTATTTTATGTGGGTTGCAGTGCCTATGTTTTATTTATTGATATTACATCTCATCTTGATCATTCTCAACATGTACTTTGTACGTAACAGAGTCATAACTTTCTGGATGTCCTTAAATTGGTCAGGGACTGAACACAATAATTGTTTTTCACTTGATTTTCTTTAAATATAATGTATGTATTGAAATGAAAACCTTCGGTTGTGAAGGAATATTGACCAGATCTGCTAACCATTTTTCACCCTTAACACTACCTGTCACTCTTTGGTTGTGAACAGAATGCATTTAATTCTCACACAATTCCTTCTCATTAGACTGTACACAGAAACTTTCCTCAGTCTTTTGCAAATGAAACTAAAGATAAACTATAGCCGGTTAAATAACTTACAGACTAAAGAAAATGATGTAAAGTTTATTACTATTTAGAAAGATTGTATAGAGAATCAATGCCCAGTTTATTACCATTTAGTTATACTGTGTAGAGAAATAATGCCCAGTTAAATGAAAATCATATAACTAATTACCATTGGCAGTTGCTTGTTTTGTTTTAATTTCATAGACATAGTTGAACATTCAAAAACCACTTTAACTTTTTAACATTAATAGATAAACATTCATTTATTCAAAAAGAATGACATTATTTGTCATTTAGGCAGCATGTCTTAAAAAACTTTACTCCGGTGGACAGATTTTCAGTGGATTTAATCAATTTTAGGAAAGCCAAAAAAAAAAAAATGTACAAGAAAAGAGCAATTATTATTATTATTATGATGTTTTTATTGGCAGTTCTGTTCCAATAGTGCACAGCATTCTATCCCTTTCAGTGTGAGAGGTTTTTATTAGATTTGAACCATTTTAACCATAGAAAATGGATGCCTTGAAACTGTTGAGCAGAGAATCGAACACGATTGGGGGGGGGGGGGGGGGGGGGGATGTGCAATATCTTTACCGAAAATGTTTAGTCCTTTGTGTTATAACAATTGATCGCTATTCATCTTTTTATCTCTTTAGAGTCTTACAATTTTATTTTAAATGCCAGGTTTATAGGAGTAAAATGTGCAGGATGAATTGCATTCTGGTGAAAATAATTTTACTTTTGATCAAGTTCATTTTTTGTGTGGTGCTTTTAATAGTGTGCTGAATAGAAAGGTGTTTACTTTAACCTTCAACTCATTTCTATATTTGAAATTTAAAGAACCCAACAGTTACGTTGGTTACTATCAGAAAAGTATTAATTTTTTTTACTGTTTTATTTCCTTTACAATGAAACTTGCCCCTCTTTGACTCTGCAAAGCATCTCTGCATACGAACATTGCTTTCTTAAATTATATTTTAAAGCTGAGATGCCTGAAATATGTTTATTAGAGAAGTTGACATGCTTCCTTTGCAGATAGTGTTTCTCATAATTATTTGTGTTTTGGCAGAAACAATGAATGATAAATAAAACTGAAAAGTAAATTGTGGAATTTTACCCATGCAATAATTCATGATGAACCCATTTAAATAAAGACACTATTTTAGAGAAACGCACAATTGATGATAGTAAGTTGGGACATCTCAATTATTCCTGTCAGCACGAATATATATATTTTTTCTATGCATAATGGTTTGACGCTTGTAATCAGTGGCTCTTACCCTTTTTGGTTTAACAAATTTCCAACATCCCTTGCTCGATTTCAAAACTTTAACTGTAAAAGATTATAATAAAAATGCATATATATCTGATTTTCTGGGTCTTCCCGCACCCCCTAACTCTGCCTGGTTAAGAACCCCTGTTGTTAATATTTCTTTAAATACAAGACTTCATTCACTTTCATTATTTCTTGTTATATGGGTCAAAGGTCATAGTTTAGAGTGACTTTCCTAAACACAGTCCAGTCTGTTTGGTTGTTTATGTTGCATTAGTCACAATAGTCCTGAAAACAATGTTTTCTATAATCTTTTACATTTGTGGTCTTAAAAATGTTATTTCATACATGAACCTGTGGTGTCCATTATGGCCACTCTGATCTTATTATTTGTGTGCACTGCTTTTGATCATGTAGATGAATTTGTTTTTAATTCATGTAATTTTTTTAAAAGTCAATGGCCTCTTTGGTATGATAATCATTTTATTGTAATGACTTCTGTTCTTATTATGGAAACTCATCTTTCTCTAAAGCAATGCACATCATAATGCTAGCCATTGTTGGCCGAATGCGTCCAATGTTTTTTTTTTTGGTGTGTCATGATACATACAAGCTTTGTTCACAGAAATCAAAACCACTGCCAGTGAAGAAATTATATTATGAGCTCATTTTATTATTCAAATACCACAGGGTATTTGTTCATGCTGAAAATTCATGCTATCAAGTGTTATAGCTAATGTTTATTTTATTTTATTATTTTTTTAATATCCAAAGCTCAGCAATGTATTCTAGTCAATGTCATTGTTAATATACATGTATAAAAGCAATACTTTTTGCACTTAATAATAGCCTAACTTTTTTTAAAGGTATTGACATGAGCAGTTTTCTTGTTTAAAAACAACTTCAATTCTCCCTCAATCATTGTGCTTTATTTCCAAAAAAAAAAATAGTACCTTTTTGCTCAATTTTATTGTGAGGGAAAATTCTAGTTGATTCAATAATTATAGTTGATTCAGAAAAAAGCAGTTACTGTAAATATAAAATGCACTTTAGTTACTGTCAATATTCAATACTTGTAGTTTGTGATAAAATAAAAAATTGTTGGACAATAAAAAAGCTAGTATAATTTAAATCTCATTGTAATTTTTTTCAATGAATTCAACATTTTTGTTAGAGTATATATTTCATGTTTGAACCCTTTCAACCATTAATATCTGGACTTGTGAATGTTATCTATCTCAGATGAAAAGTATTCTCACATTTCTCAAATGCACCCAGTCATGGCAAGATACAACTGAATCTCTCCATAAGTGATAGCACGTACTTAATACATGCTCTGAAGTTATAAAGAATTTTTATTTTTTTTGAAGTCTTCTAAATTTGTTTTGCAAAACTATGTTGAAAATTCGATTTTCAGCGCTAAGTGATGAATAGAATTCAGTTTTTTTGTTAAACTTTTTTAAATGAGTTTTTGGTTTTATAAAAAACATGTTTTCAATCTTGATTTTTGGGTTTTACACAGCACAAAATAAATGACAAATAGCTGATTAATGTAAATTTTTGTTGCCAGTTTTTATTTTGGTCCAAATGGTAATGTTTTTCTTTCTTATGTTTAAACATAAAAAATTGAAACCTTTATGTCAGTAAATTAAATTTTGGGTATTGCAAATAGATATAAAAAATATGTGCTTTTATGTGAAAGGCTTTGTTGATCTACATCATTACAACCAATTTAGTTTAATATGCTTTAAAAAAAATCACACACTTGCAATCACTATTTTTTTAAATGTATTTTCTGTGTTTAAATAGGCATCTGAGGTTTTATTTCTTGTGATGATATGAGGTCTTTATAATTGTTCATCAGTTACTTTAATATAACTGGATCATAAGAGTATTTTGGTTTAAGATGGTTAATGTAGTCAGTCTTGCTCAAAGCTTATTAAAATACAGGAGGGAAGCATTTGATAAACCATTTACACTTTGTTATATATATATATATATATATATATATATATATATATCTTCCTATTAAACATTTTACACATGCTTGATCAATTGGATTATTTTTACGAGATCTGAGTGTTAAGCAATTGTTGAAGGTGTAATAAAAATTTTTTAAAATTACCTGGATCTTGTTATAGAGCTGATGTAAAATTTTGAAATTTTTTGATTATAACTTTTTTACAGCTTTGTTTTTTGATGTTTATTTTGTAGATGGATATTTTTGTCTTTTGTCTCAAATATTGCTGTATTCCTGCGTAACTGATAGCTAAATGCGTTTGTCTGTCTTTTATGTTTGAAAACTATGTTGGCTTATAAAAAATCTTTAAACTTTGTTGTATTCATCTCTTGGTAAAAGAAAAGGTTCAACAGTGACTCCATGGCTTCACACTCATCACAAAAAAAAGGCCTTCTAAATTTTTACTCATGGATTTTAAAAATTGATTGATGGCAATAAAATAAACTAGGTTTCCTAATGAGATGTTTGACCTATAATTTATAATTAATGGGACTCTGGATTTTAATGTTTTTATGATGCAATTAGATATTTGTCCACTTTGTGTTCATAGATGTATGTATAGAGGGAAGACCATGATAACTGCGTACTTACAATCACTGGCCACCCTTGCTTCTTTTTTTGTTTTAAATTAAATTTTCAGTTTCAAAGAATCTGTTGGATTTGCTAGTCAGTTTGTTGCAATAATGACAGGGTAATATGATAAGGTACATCAGTTACTCTCAAATTCAAATGAGTTTTTAGCCAAGCCTGGTGTCAAACTTTAATTTAAAAGAAATAAGTCAATTATTGTTTTTAATGTAATTATTGTAAAATTAATAGTTGCTTTAACATATTTGTTTTCATAATATTTGGTATAATCACAAACAATTTCCTGGTATTTATTATTAAATTTACTTAACAGAAGGAATGTCAGTCAGAAGGGAAGTCCCTACTTGCCTTATTTAAAGCAGCTGCATTGTTTTAATTTGTCAATGCCAGCTGTTATATCTTTGTTTTTTCCAGACATAGGCATTTACTTTATGTTATAAACAAAATACTTAACCTAAATTCCATGATAAATATATATAAATAATGCTCTATGAATTTTTACTGTGTGTGAGGCTGCTCAGATTAAGATTGCAGTTATTGAACATTTATTTAGTTATGATACTTATGACTTTTACCATGAAAATGAAAGATTTATTGTTTTTTAAATGTATTTGTATTATGTTTTTATTACATCATCAGCTCACTTACAACTTTTGTTTTAAAATGTTGATAAAGTTCTTTTTATTTGAGATCCACAAACAAGTGACACCAATTTTGAATACATAGAGTGATCCATTTGTCGGTATTGTGAATATGAATTTAAACAGTTATAAATTGTAGGGTTATAGGTAAAATATTGTAGTGACTAAAGCGTGGGACTATTTTTTAAATATTCTATGTATATTCTTAAAGTGTTGTGATTTAAGAGAGTTGACCTACTGAACAAAGATGATTTGGGTCATTTAAAAAAAAAAAGAAAATATTTTTGTGTGTGTCTGTTGAATAATGTCAAGGGTTGTGAGCCTGCCGTCTGCATTTAAAACAATGAATCACATTTGCTTGTTTTATTGACTGGTTAACTTTAATGAATCTTTTTGTGTAGCTTATTTTGGCTTCCTTTTTTGTTTCAATGTATATCTTGAGGTATATCATTAGAAAGTCTTTTCTTAGTCTTGTATCTGTTTTTGTCCTTAAATGATGCTCATTAATGTTGTAACATTGTATTGCATGGACATGAGGCATAGCACTACTTTGTACAATCAAAAGGGACTTGACTGATCATTTTTTATAGGAAATTTCAATTTATTGTTTTTGTTTTTTTACACAGTCCAACAAAATGATATTTTGTAAATTTGAGCAATAAATTTAATGACAATAACAGTGTAATGTTGTTTTTATTAATTTCAAGAACAACTTTGGTTTTAATTTTTTTTTTTTATTCCTTGTGTAATACTGAACATTTATTGGTGTTTTTTTCTTTACAAAATGTGTAGGATACTAAATTCTTAATTTGCAATATGTACATGCTGTCTTTTGTAGCTTTGATAACATGACAACATAATGGCAACAAGACAATATATATATAAATGGTTAGTAGACATTTTAATATTCTTGGAGGAATGCGCCTGAGTGTGTTATTCAATCATCCTCAAACTTGGTATTTGGTCAATAAGGGGAGATACATCAACACAGATGTTTTAAATTTTGACAGTACATAAGTTAATACAGATTAAATCTTTTTTGATGATAAAATCTTGAACTATAAGTGTGTTTTTGTTTAATTTAATGAAATGGGGGGAAACAAATGGTTAAAAATTGTTGCTGTTTATGTAGAAGTCATCACAGAAAAACAATGAAGGAATGTATTTTAAAACTTACATTTTAATATAACAAGTTTCAGTGAAAAGCTAAAAAAATTGTTTCAAATAATTCTACTCCACACAACCACTTCCCTACACCGGTTTATGGCACTGGTGTTATTACTTCATCAATCTTTATCATAGTTTATTTGTGCTTCGCCATTTATCAATAACAATGACATAATATGTAAAACAAATAACATCATACAATTACAATGGTGAAGGAATGGGGACATTTTGTTCACATTTATTTTGGTGCCTATTACAAACTTTCATTATATTAATATTTAAATAATATATATAATGCTCCATGAGAATAATTTATGCAGCAAAATCTTTGTTGCATCCCCTTACAAATGAGCTGAAGGAAAGCTTTTAGCTTTTAAAGTTCCAATAATAGAAAAAACACCTTCTCACTAGTTTTTTCACTTTTTAACCAAGGTAGTTTTCTGCGCCAGCTTTTTCAATACCATTTGCTTGTTTATATAGTAGCACAACATTTAAAGAAGATTTTTTGTTATCTCATAACCTACTAGAGGCAGATAATGTCACAAATCTCTTAAGGACTTTTTAAATATATATTTATATTTATTTATGTAACTTGTTACTGAAAGTTGATCAAGGGTCTCTGGTTAACTTTAGTCCATTTGATTCAATTTTTCTTTGTAAACTGAGATCTCCTTTTTTCTTTGTTGTCACCATCATGAATATTCTTGGCCTTTGTCCAGCAATCCAGTGCCTCACTCATCAAAAGGCTTCCTCCTCCTTTGTTTCTGGGTAACATCCTCATCAGAGGAGCTACTAAGAAACATCTTTGCTTTACTCAGGAACATACTCACTAAGTAATAAAAATAAAAACATAGTTTCTGGTGAGATGGATGTTGTGGGAAAAAAAATAGTGGTTTTGATTAATTATGATCTAGGTTATGACAACATGAGCTAAAAAAAATATCTGCTTTAAAAAGATTACTAGGATTGAGATTTTTAATATAAGAATGAAGCCTTTAGAATATCTGAAAATAACTTTTCAAAATATGAAAAGTACCTAAAATCTTATAAAAACACAAAATTATTGGGTGAATGGATCAAACGTATTTTGATTGTATGGGAGTGATGTTTTTAATGCTTAACATTAATTTTCCAACCCTAAACAAACGTTAACCTACCTTTTGGAATCTTTGGTAGGTCCAGAAACATTCTTTTGCTTGCTGCAAATAAAAAAAATAAATCAATGTGAATTTAAAAGCAATAAATACTTTTATAAATTTTTTTCTTATTTTACTCTTTTACTGCTCAGTAAATTTTTATTGAAAACTGATCCTCTCTCAAAATAAGTTAACATTTTAAGAGGTACAACTATAAAACATTACATACATGGAATTAATAATTCCTTTTATGGTGGCAACAAATAAAATTAATCAAATAAATATTCAAATTTAAATGTTATTTATTTAAAAAAGAGTGGTTTTTCAGAGTGGAGATATTCAATATTAAAATTTATAAAATTTCTGCATGTAAATAAACATATTTCTGAATTAGGGCATTGTTGATTGTTTAATTATTCTTTATTTCCTCAAATTTATTTTAATTAATTTAAATGATAAAGACAATAGATGCATTCATTTTAATATAAAATTAGGAAAGGTTTTAAAAAAGAAGTTGAAAATAAGAAAACAATACCACCCCCCAAAATTTTTTTAATAAAAAAAAGAAGAGTTTAAAAAAAAAATCATTTTTATGTACTAAAGAAAGAATGTTTTATTTTGAAAGTATTATTTTATTATTCAATGCAGTAAACTTTTTCATTTCTTAAACAAACAATGCAGCTGAAGGTTGTACTAACAAATCATTGTATTATTTTGTATTCAAGTTTTTTTTACTTAAGTTAATTTAAAAATGAGGATACAAAATGGGTGAGTAGTAAATCTGCATATCAGCTGGTTTATGTCTGGACTTTTGTTCTTTAAGAGTGGTTGGTTTTTTTAAAAATCAAAATTGATAAGAAAATACAGAATAATAATTCTGTCATAACTTAGATTGATCAGGCATTCATTAAAAAGGGAGTATTAAAAGAACACAATTTTTTTTTTTAGTTTGTCAGATTTTGTAGCTTGCATAAGCTAACAAAATAAATCATTTTTTTAGAGTTAAACAAAAAGAAAATGAAATGCAAGACATTAAATAAGTTTGAGAGGATCTGACTTTTATTTTGGAGTTTACTTGAATGAGCATCACAAGTAAAGTTTATTAATAAAAAATTCATGCAAAATTTTACATTATGTGTCTTTCAGATGGGCTGAAATGTCATCCAAAATATAAATTGACAAATGCACTATGTCGTAGTAATTTTGATTTAAGGATGCAAATATTTCAGTTCTTTATATGAACAAATAATGTACTTTGAAGAATCTCGATAATATAGTGCCAATTACGCAGAGCCCTTGCAAGGGCCCTGCAGCAAGGCTTCCTTGGATATCTAATGGATTTTATAGGGTTGAAAGTTGGGATGTGGGGAAAAAATTAAAACTTCCAACTTTGAATGCAGTTGGCGCAAAACAGAAAAGTGGCAAATTGAGACAGCTCTGCAAGTAATAACTAAAAATCCTAAATAACTCTGAATTATCACTGCATAACCTTAATATTTATTTATGCTATTTTTAGTTCATCTTTTTTAAAGTGCTCTTGCTCTTTTCAACCAAAAACACCTTCTCTAATTTAAAATTAAAGCTCTTAAAAACTTGGAGTAGTGGATTTTGACTCCAAATCTGAAGTATTTACCAAAACAAATTCCAACTGAAGGTTGTGCAAACGAATCATTGTATTCAAGTTTTTACTTATTCAATTTTTAAAAAATGAGAATAAAATATGGGGGTGTCTAGTAAATCTGCACATCAGTTGGTTTATATCAGGACTTTCATTCTTTAAAAATAGTTGGCTCTTTTTTCTTCTTTAAGAATGTTTGGTTCTTTTGTCCTTTAAGAATGCTTGGTTCTTTTGTCCTTTAAGAATGGTTGGTTCTTTTTTTCTTTCAGAATGGTTGGTTATTTTTTTGTTGAAAGAATGGTTAGTTATTTTTTTCTTTAAAGAATGGTTGGTTCTCTTTTTCTTAAAGAACGATTTGGTCTCTTTTTTCTTTAAGTATGGTTGGTTATTTTTTTTTAAAGAACTAGCATAAATGACCCGATGTTATTGGGATAATAATGGTAAGCCCTTTGCGTTAATTTCTACCTGCTATTGCAAAAACTCATCACAATTCCTAACTTTAAAAAGAAGTATCTATGTATTTGGATGAGTTATAAGTGGATTAGTGAATGCTATTTGACTATGAAGTTTCGCTGCACTGATTGACTTAAACGGCATTTTTTATTAGAAGTATATTTAAAGGTTAAGTTTTTATTACGTTATAACTTTTAAATTCGGATAAAATGTTTGAAATAATTCCTTTGTTGTTACTTTAAATTTATTTTTAATTTATAACTTCAAATTTACTCAAATAAAAACGTATATATGTCATTTTTTGCAAATTAAATTTATTCGATTTCCGTAATTAATAGAAAATAACTAAGATTGTTTTTAAGAATCCAAACGTATTTAAATCTTTACGGTTCTTTGGCATTACGGTCAGCATAGCTCATTCTTATATACATGATTGGTTCTTTTTTTCTTTTAAATTTTGTTTGTTCTTTTATTTCCTTCAAGAATTTTTGGTTCTTTTTTCCTTTAACTGGTTAACTACCATGAGCCGGTGAGAGCAGCTGGGCTTTTCTTACGTTATGGTAGCACCAAGGTTTGTATCGTAGTAAATTGACTTTGTACTGCGCTTCGAGCTTTTGGGGATGAAGCGTGTTTTCAAATAAACTTTATTATTATTATTAAATATTCATATTATTCCGTTCCCATTTTGTTTCGAGATTTTAATTAACAGATAGGATGTTTATATTCAAACTGTTAGCTATCGGCAGAATGTTTTAAAACTTGAGCTGTTAATTAATTTTGATTTAATTTCCAAGCTAGTTACAAAGTTTTACTACTTCTTTACGGTGGCAACAAGTGACAGGGTTACTAAAGGCATATAAGTGATTGGAAGCGTAAATATTATTCCATATATGTGCTCTTTTGTGCATTTTTCTTATTATTGGATATACTATTTGGAAACCACCAAATAGAACTTAAAAGGCTTTAAATGATTTGGAAATTTAAAATTTATACATAAGTTTCCACATTTATATATTTTTTAAATTGTTTTTCTGTTGTAAATTCTAATTTAACAATTAATAATTTCCCAACAAAAATTAATTTTACAAATGTTTTAAGTTTATCTGATAGACAATTCAATTACCTACAAAATGGTTTATTAATCATTAGAATATGTTTATAATTGAGAAAACTGCAGTTGAATTTGTACATAAACCTAAAATGAGAAAATGTGACCTAGATTCAATTCGGCCACAGCAGCTTTTTCAATCTGGTAGCTAATCAGTTAAGAATGGTAGGTTCTTTGACTCAAGTTATATATTTTAATAAGATTGGGATTCAGGGATATATTTAAGAATAAATGTGGGCATCACTAAGGATAAGTTAAGTAATAAGTATCAGCTTGTTGAAGACAAATTTGAATGACAGATGATAAAATCCAGAATTTCGCACTTTGGAGACACATTAGCATCATATGCAAATTCAAAAAAACTAACCTGATGATTTCAGCACCAATCTCTTGTAAACTTGTCTCATTCGCTCAAGGTTAACCCGACATGCTTCGGAGTGCTGCACCATGGGTAATGGGTAGTCCTTGCCTATGATGCATTTAGCTGCTTTCTGTATTGATTCTGGGGCATTCCAGGGTTCATATATGTACTGTGTTGGAAAGCCTTTGAGCTGAGGCAGGTAATGTCTGTGGTGATACAAGTTTTAAGTAAAAGATAAGGTTGTAGATGAGTCATAAACACTGGAACTAAGAATGATAAAATAAAAAATAAATACTATGAAATGGATTATACAGAATAAATCCATACATTAAAAAAAATCAATCATTAAAAAGTAATCAATGACTTATTCATAATAAATAAAAGCAACTTTTAATTAAACAATAATTGTAGTTTTAGATGTTTTTTTTTTTTAAAGTTTTGATTCCGAAACAAATAAAGTTTTATGTCATTGGCTGTCATTGGCTGTGTTTGTCTCTGATCTGACTTAAGTGATTTCCTTAATCCGCCTCAATAAAATATCAGTCTTGATAAAAAGAATGACTAGATAATAGAATATCCTGATAACCCAAGTTAATAGTCTCACATTTCTACAGTTGATTACCGAAAAATATCAAGTTTGCAAACTTATAATATAATAAGTCATTAGGATTTAACAAATATGGTCAATTTATATTATTTAAACAAAAAAATTAGACAAATAAATTTGATTAATGTGTGTATTTTTCATACCTTACAAAATCTCCAGATGGATCCGCTCGTTTCCCAAATCCTACTGGACAATAGCAGTGAAAAAACTGTTGGAAAAATGCTGAACATGAGAGCCACATCCACATTCCAGCATTGACACTCCAGTCTGCATCTAGCAGCATTTCATCGAATACCTTACCCAAAAAACAATCAGAAATCTATTGAAAATCAAGGAAGGTCAAAACCAATCAACAATAAACCAGTAATTTCATCATTAATGTGTTAATGAATCTTTAGCAACCCCTACCACAGGGTTAAGGGAAAAGTGAACTCACCTTCATCCCTTCTTCCCATGATATCCATAGGTCGCCTCTTGTGAGAAAACAGGCCACTGCATGTCTTGCCAGGTGGTGTATCCAACCTTCTTTCCTCAGCTGCACCATGATAGCATCAATCCATGGAAAACCTGTCATACCCTAATGCCATTCAAGGTTTTTTTAAAAGGAGAGAGTCATTATAATGTTTGATAAAACATAGAGCAATGGCACACTTGACCATACTTTCAAAACGATTCATATATATATAACAATAGCAGTGGCAATCAGTGAATTTTCAATCTATAAAAGTTTCTTAACAAAACTTGCATTCAAGTAACGCACAATATAAGAATCTAAATTAGTGCTAACCACCCCCCACCCTTCCAGTGTAATTTACCAATAACATTTCCAAGCCCTTGAACTACATTAATATTTTAATGTCCCACCCCCTTTTACATCACAGATTTATTACACCGTATTTAAAATGAGACTATTTCCGTAAGACAAGAGAATATATTACTATTACGCATCAAACAAACTTGCAGTATTTTTAAGAATCTCATTTTGCCCAGTTATCGTGAAATTTATTTTGCCCACTATGAAACTCCCCATTACACCTTGCATACCTAGAAAATTGTATTAATTGATTGTTTGCAGCAAAGTTTTTAAATATACATAAGAAAGTCGATAATATTAATGAAATTTTTAAGTATGAAAATGACATTTTAATAATATTTTTGTTTATTCTTTCAAACGTTTGTTAAAAATTTAAATAAATTTACAACTGATTTTGCTCATTATCATAACTTATAATACAATTTTCTGATACTGGAAATTCTGATTCTAAAAAAAAAAGTCTTATAAAAAATGGCTGTGCTTTATTTTTAAAAAAACCTTGTCTAAAGAACCAGAAACTGCTTAAGGCCTAGATCTTATATGATGGAAATGATACTATCACCACCTGACCATACAAGTTACTTATGAAAGAAGAAGGGTTCGCGAAGCTTGAGTTTTAATTACTTGACTTGAGAATGCTCTCATTTGTTTAAATCAGACTTAAGAGTTTACCTCTGCCCATTTGGCCAAAGCCTCAGGATTGTGCTCCCAAGGTATCTGCACACAAATTGAGTTGCCCACCATACGGTCAAAGTTGGGGTTGTTGGTGGCCACAGTGTAGAAGAACTCCCTCCACAACAACTGTCCATGCAACGCCAGTGGTGGATCTGCTCCTTTCTTAACCTGCAACATTAAGAGTCACGTCATTTGGGTGAGTATAATGAATATTTTTCAATAATCCAATTATTTATATAGACATGAAGTGTCATGTTCCCCCTCAAACTGATTAAATCAAGACCATAATGTACTTCAGTGTAAATAATATGCTTATGATTTTATAAATACCTCAAACAAATTAGATGATGTTTTTAAAAATGACAATAGTTAAATTCTTACCTTTTTATATAATTCTGAAAGTTTCCAGTAAAATGTCCTTGGTGACAAACAACCGAATCTGAGATATGGACTGAGGCCAGTGCCACTTGGATACAGAGACTGGGGACTCATTTTGGGACGTTCAAAACTGGCAACCCAGGCCTAAGATAAATAAAATACAGTAAACAAAGTTGAAAAGCTATAAATTTATAATAAATTGACTTTAATCATTACAGCTTCATGTGGGGCATTTCTTTTCATTTAGAAACAATTTTAGTTGTTATAAATAAGGTAAACAAAAGATTGATTAAATACTAAGTATGTTTTTTGTATCTGTATGCTGAGTAATGTTGCAGAAGATTTTCACTGGAGTCTCCTTTGTCCACTAGAGCAGTGGTTCCCAAACTTTTAAGTTTGGCGGACCGGTGAACAAGTTTCGAAATTTTACCAGGGACCGGTGCATGATTTATTTTTATACTTTTATTTCTATTTGACAATAAATATTTATGTTATGGGGACCGGAAGCCTTAGGCATAAGGACCACCATTTGGGGACCACTGCACTAGAGCCATGGGTAAACCAAAAACATCAACACATACCCCCATCTTCAAAGAGAGTGGGTGATGGTTATAAAAAATTTGTTTAGTGTGCCTGAGCCCGCTAAAAGCTATGATTCAGCTAACTCATATCATCATTTCAACAGTGATAAACTGACAACACTAAAGTAGCAAAATAAAGTAATCAGTGACCTACTTTTCTTTCTAAATGTCTGTACAACCTGGCAAGAGCTTCAGATTCTCCACCACGGAATTGTACTGGACCCAGGGTGTCGGTATCAAAACCTAAGACATTAAATTATGAAACTGAAAGATCTACGATTTGGTTATGATGCTTTAAACTTATTTCCTATCATGATGGTGGCTCATGTTTTTTTTTATCAGGTCTGGCCACACAGTAGTTAGAATGCCCTCATGTTGTAAATAGCAAAACTTGTGCAGTAGTGTTAAAAAGCATCAAAACCCTTTACAAAGGGATGGTGAACCTTTCTCAAGTTGTTACTGTCCTTGAAACTGCACTTTTCAATTAATATTTTAGAAGAGGAAATTCAGGATATTATTTGTGTAATTTCTTCCATAATTTTTATATAATAAAATAACCACAAGAGAGAAAAAAAAGCTTTGCATCTTTGAAATTTTAAAACGTTGTTGAGTCATAATAATATGGCAAACCAGAAGTAGCAAGCAAATGAGCTGGACTTTTTAGACAAGAAGATTTATGTATATGCCCAAATTTATGCAGCTATTTGTGTGATGCATTAAGGAGGCCATTTTCTTTGCATTTGATTTTGCTTGAATACTGTGACTTCTATGAGCCCAAAATATTTAATATGTTATGTTTCTTTTTTCAGGTTTAACCCTACTCTGTTTTACTCATTTTATATCAAAATATTTAAAAACAATTTTGAGGTAGATAAAAATCCAACTGCATTTAGTAAAACATCCAGTACAATGGACACCTTGAATGGGTATAAGATCTTCCTTCTCTATTTTATTCTGCAATTGTTTTTGACTTGAAATCTCCAAATGAAAACCTTCATCCACTATTTAGCAGCATTGACTGCAATTATATTGAGATTTTGTATTGCTCTCAGCAGCATTAACTGTTTTGATATTTTGTATTGCTCTCAACAGCACTGACTGTTTTGATATTTTGTATTGCTCTCAGCAGCACTGACTGTTTTGAGATTTTGTATTGCTCTCAGCAGCACTGACTGTTTTGATATTTTGTAGTTCTCTCAACAGCACTGACTGTTTTGAGATTTTGTATTGCTCTCAGCAGCACTGACTGTTTTGATATTTTGTATTGCTCTCAACAGCATTTGTTTTAATGTTTTATTCAACTGATCACTCATACCATACAAATTTAACAAAATGATAACCATCGACTGACCTAGCTCATCCAGTGAGGGAACACTAAATCTTTCATCATGGTCATCTGCCACTGGGGTGGATACGTCGGCCACCATTTGTGCTGTCAACGTCTCACATGGCTGAAGAGGTGGCTCAAGTTTTGATAGAATGGACTGGAATCTCTTGTAAGTTAGTGGAGGACTGTTTCCATTGGCAGCAATCACACTGGGGAATGTTGAAGAATTTAATGTTTAAAATAAGATTTTATTTATTATTTTAACAATTTAAGAAGATGTTATTCTGTAATAAAATTGTACTTTTTTTTAATGTGTTACTCAGATCATTTTGATTCTTTGATGAGACCTCCTATTCTAAGAAAAGAAATGTGTTTTCTGCCTCAAGTCAAAAAGAGGTGAATGTGTATATCTCCTACTGTAATGCTTCCAATATTTATCACCTTGACATGACCTAGTGATGGCCTAGTGACACACTAGTTGTATTATAACAGTGCAACCAAGTGCAGTTTCTGAGATAATCACATAACTGTGTACACCTAATGTCAAAATCTGGCAGTAGTGGTAGATCTGCATGTCACATATTACATTTTGGGAACCATTGATAAATATATATATGCTTATACATAAAAGGTCAATATCTTTATGATCAATACACTTGAAGTGTTTAACTTAATATATTTTGGCAGTTGGGATGTTGAGGATTTATAGTAGTATTAGTCCACTAGAGTTAGGCCTGGAATATTAAAAATGATCCTTGAAACTTTTTAATTTTAATCCGTTAAAGTTATAAGCAGTTTAACAAAAAGAAATACTGGGATGATGTATGACTTGAAACATACAAATGTTGGAAACATAAATACGTCTGCACTGCTGCAAGTAAGTGTTGTGTGACAATTTTTATTTAATCATAGCAAAATGAGTTCTCACAACTGCCTTGCAGTGCTTTGTAGTATGCTGACATCCATTGTGATCTTGACAAGTGGAAAATGAAATTACCGATATCACTGCTGCATGTCTTTGCAATTTTCAGAAAACATTGTGTTCATGGGCACCTCATGCTTTTTTTTAGTCATATGAATGTAACAACTCTTAAGTTTTGTTGAAAATTTATATTATATGTTTAGTAAATTGTTGGAGAAACTCATTTTAAAAATATTTTCACCGATCCCCAAGTAAACTGATAAGCTTCTATATTTTTCCTTTTTATTCCAGGTGTCAGACATCAATTCACAACACATATAAAAATGTGTCCTTTTTGTCTCTGGGTCATTGTATTAGAAAGTATAAAGACTTGTCCTTGCTTGATACACACTGTTAAGCCGTTCTCATAATCTCCCCACACACACAAAACAGTGGCCTATACAAATTTTTAAATCATACTCCCCCTTCAACTATGTCACATACTGTATTAACTAAAAAGTTAAATAATTTTCAACTATGTCCCTTACATGTATTAGCTAATGTGGCTAATTATAGATATGTTTTTTTGTTGACTTTGTACCGCACTTCGAGCCTTTGGGGATGAAGCATGTTTTTGAAATGAACTTTATTATTATTATTATTATTAACTAAAAAGTTGTACAATAATCAAACAAATTAATGCCCCGAGAAGAAGGGTAGGCAGTGTAAAGTGAAAGCAGGAGAGAAATGGAAAAAAACAACAGAACGATGAAGCGAATCCCGATGGTTTTTAATTCAGGAACAAAAAAAATTAGCTAGGGGAAATGTTCTATCATTATAGCCAGTGTATGAAAGCCCCTAACTTAATACAATAATGCATGACTCAAAATCAAGTCCTAAAGATGATGTATAGATTATCCTTACCGAGATGGAGGGAGGGAGAGGGAGATAGAGAAATAGAGAGAGATGGATGCTGCGCATCTCAAGTGTAAATAAAGATTTTAAAAAATAATGTATATGTATTCCTAAAACAGAGGGAATAAAAGTAAAAATACTTCTCAATGACAATCTTTCGAGGTGAAAATTGAGCAGTTTTGTTGAGTTTCCTTGAGTAGAGATTAACTTTAACTATAAACTTCAACATGTTTAAGAAATAACACAAACAAAAGCTATGAACCAACTTCTTTTATTCGAAACATCACAAGAGACAACTGACAAGTAATTTATACAAATACAATATCATCGCATCAACCCCCCCTCCCCCACACACACACACTCTGACGTCAGAAACAACAAACACACAACACAATTCACCATGATGGATGTATCGCTTTCACTATAAAGGCATTTTACATGATAGACTGGAGTAGACTTTTTAATTCCCTGCTGAAATGAGCTCCCCCTCCCTCCCCACATACACACCCATAACCGCTTGCTGTCATTCCCATTCAAAAGTGAAAGGAGCAGGGCTGCTTTGTAGCATCCACGCACTCATTTCCTTCGCCATGGTCTTCCGTGCTTAGAAGGACACCCGCTCCAGGTCGGACGTCCAGCTGTTCAACACCGCCCATCCCGTGCCAACATTAAATCACCAAGGTTCGTATCCGTGAACGGCTGTTTGCCGATGATGCGGCCTGTCTTAACACGGCAACGCGAACAATGGATACGATTGTTTTGTTGTACACCAGATTCAAAACTGCAAGAAATTTAGACTGATCATTAACCAGACGAAGATAAAGTTCAGGTCAGGCCTCAAGATGCAGACTCCCCCGAGCTCTTAGTCATACTCCAGGGGTATAACCTGGATGCGATTTTTATCATCCAGGGTTATAACCTGGAGTTGTTTAAGTTGTTTAGTTTTTCATCATCCAGTGGTACAACTTAGAAGTTGTTTTGTTTTTCATAATTCAGGCCTAAAACATAGAAGTTGTTTTCATCATTCAGGGGTGCAACATGAAATTGCTTAGATTTTTACATAACTTAGATCCACCACCTACTGCTCAGAGTGAAGCCATGAAAAGCTGCGACGTTCACCTGCGGAAAGTGCAGCAGTTGCTGTAACTCTAGGATCAGAAAACTTTGACCAGTCGCGCATTTTCAGCTAGGAAGCTGCGCTATGATCTCTCAAGGCAGACAGATAACTTATCTCTCGAAGCAGACAGATAACTTATCTCTCGAAGCAGGCCGATAACTTATCACTCGAAGCAGGCCGATAACTTATCTCTCGAAGCAGACCGATAACGACTAAGAAATTCAGATACCAAAAACACTATGCATATATTTTTTATACGTTTACAGAAAAGTCTCCATTAATTTCTATTGTTCATTTGAATATCGTTCGAAATAGTGTTTTAGGCTCTCCGGCAATGCATGATCCTGTTTTGACTTAAATGTATCCACAACTTCCTCTGTACAACTGTCACAGCAAAGTACGCATTTAGAAAATTTAGAACTGGGATCATATTTATTTTCGCATGATGTCTTTAGTTCAAGCTCAGATTGAGAGCTAAAGCAATTTAGGGATACATTTGGAATTTTGGCTATTTTTTTTTTTGGTCTAGCAGTTAACGTCTAAGATTATATTTTACGGCAACCTAGGAAGATCGTTGGGGAACTCTAGTAGCAAACCCCTGAGTGTACGCATATGGTTAGATACCAACAAAGAAGGACCAACTCCTCACTTTGATTCTGTCAAAATTAGATGTACTAAAAGTGGACCCAAACACTTTGATTCTGTCTAAATGAGATCTGCTAAAAGTGTACCCAAACACCTTGATTCTGTCACAATGAGACCTGCTAAAAGTGGACCCAAACACCTTGATTCTGTCACAATGAGATCTGCTAAAAGTGGACCCAAACACCTTGATTCTGTCACAATGAGATCTGCTAAAAGTGGACCCAAACACCTTGATTCTGTCACAATGAGATCTGCTAAAAGTGGACCAAAACACCTTGATTCTGTCACAATGAGATCTGCTAAAAGTGGACCCAAACACCTTGATTCTGTCACAATGAGATCTGCTAAAAGTGGACTCGAACACCTTCATTCTGTCACAATGAGATCTGCTAAAAGTGGACCCAAACACCTTGATTCTGTCACAATGAGATCTGCTAAAAGTGGACCCAAACACCTTGATTCTGTCACAATGAGATCTGCTTAAAGTGGACCCAAACACCTTGATTCTGTCACAATGAGATCTGCTAAAAGTGGACCCAAACACCTTGATTCTGTCACAATGAGATCTGCTAAAAGTGGACTCGAGCACCTTGATTCTGTCACAATGAGATCTGCTAAAAGTGGACCCAAACACCTTGATTCTGTCACAATGAGATCTGCTAAAAGTGGACCCAAACACCTTGAAGCAGAGATTCGTGAACGTGACGTAGAAAACATGGTTCTTTTAGAAGAATATCACAAATGGCCAATGACTGTGTCATGTGGCAACTTGAACGCCTGGCAAGCAGTGGCTGAACAATCGTTGATCCGATTGAACTTTAAATAACACTAATATGTGCTAGCAGGGAAACATATTCTTCTGAAGCGGGGGAAAACTTTATTTTGAAATTTTATTTTCATTCCCCAGTTTATAAACTAAATTATCTGTTACTAAAGAAAGAATCGAGTAGACTATCATTAAATACCATGCAATATATTTCATTTTTATTTTTATTCACGCAGTGTAACGAGTGACTGAGATCTAACCCGTGTCACACACTTATTCTTGGTGGAAAACACGAAAATAAACCTCTCAACGTAGAAGCGAATTTACTATTGTATCTGTAATAGACAAAAACATTGCACGAAGCATTCAAGCATTCGATGACGTTGCAAAACACGGAAGAGGCCAGGTAAAGGTTGTTGTAACGGCCGTACAGATTTAATTCGGGCTCAATGCGTCGCCCGTAGGTGAAGATTAACCTCGGCGAGTTGGACAGCACGAATATCACCGACACGAGCGCCACGGCTTTGATCACCTGCAGATCGTACCTGGTCTGTCTTACCGATCTAGCCGCGTTTTCCGTGCTTTCCAGCCTTGTCCGGTTGAGCGGGCAACCGCTGCCGATGACGGGCGCTGCAGGAGCGGACTGCAAGCGAAACTTGACGGAAGCAATCAAGCGCACCGACATGACCAGGAGAGATAGGACGACGATGACCTGTCCGGCCGTTTTCAGAATAATTTTATTGGTTATGTCGTAGATTTCAATGGCCCTGACGCGGCCCGGGCCGAGCCAAAGTCTTAACCGAGGTGAGGTCTCGTTGCTCGCCTGAGACATGGCGAGACCTTGGGTGGTGAGAATCGACACGTAGGTGAGCGGGACGAACGCGAACGTGGAGCCCACCACGAAGACGCTGCGCGAGATCGTGAACTTGTTTTTAAACTGCAACGGCATCGCCACGCAGCAGCAGCGCTGTATGGCCAGATATGTGGTGATGACCACGGCGATGTCGCAGAAGACAAAATTATACCATATGCTTAGAAACACGAGAGAGTCGTAGTCGATGCCGGAGTTATTGGGCGCCTTGGTCTCAGTGACCATGATCATGGACCAAGTGAACAGATAGACGCACAGTTGGCAAAAGTCGGAGATGGAGAGACCCAAGAAGGTCACCATGACGCCGTCCCGGATGCCCATCTTGATGAAGACGACCATGTTCGCGACGTTGGAGAGAATGCCGAAAACCAGGAACGGCGAGATGAAAATGTTGATGCCAAAGTTAAACGCCGTGCGAAACTCGTCACTGATGTCACTGTAGCTGGAGTTCTGGCTGTTGGCAAAGCTTCCCATGGTTGAAAGTCCTGGAGCTCAGTGTTAAGTGTTCAGTACTATTCGATATCATGCCTAAATCCCATCTTTACACGATTTGACGCATTCACAAATCTGGTTCTAAACTTTAAAAAAATAGACAAAAGTAAATATGTATGTAGGTATATTACACAATTTGAAGATCATCTAAGTCGGGGTATACACAGAAGGATTAGAAGCGATCTGAACACAAACATGTTACACTGTCTCAACGTTTCAGTGTGGAAGCGATTCAACTGTGTGAAAGAAGTCAGTTAATGCGTCCAGTAATGTTTGGTAATCAAGCAGCTCAACATGTACTAAGAGTTGATTACATCAGCGGGATTTCTTGTTCATGTCACACATCCTTATTAGACTCATCGTAAAATATAAACTTTGTGTTTGTCCATTTACGTTTTCCAAAAAATTTGCTCTTTTTTTTTTGTGTTCGTTCTTTATTCTTTATTTATAAAATGTTTAAGTCCCAATGAACCAGATGTTTAGTAATATTTCTACAATAAACATCTAAGTTCATAAGAAAATCATGGAAAGTCTCTTTTTTTTACGTAATAATATAAGGGGGGCCTACATCAATATTAATTACATGGGTTGACTAGAAAACGAAGGGGCATATTATATTTACTATAGTTATAGCATTGAGGAATATCAGTGGTCTTACAATTTGAGCAGTGTTCTTTACAAACATATTCTTTCATCAACCGTCTCAATGTATGCCTTTTTTCGATCCAAGACTGCCCCGACAGTTTCATGGGCTTCTATAATAACAGTGGGACGGAGGCTGGGGCGTTCACCGGTCCTTAACTGCGTCTGTCATTTGTTTCGGTACATCGCACTTGACCTCAAAACTTTAATCGTACAAGGAATGAAAACACTGTAAACCACCGGTTAGTGAAAGAGAAGAGAAGACAGAGGACCAAACAGATGAGCCTGTAGTCATTCATTAACGGCCAGAGCAACAACAGCTGGCTCATGCAAAGAAATATGACATTCCTAATCATCTGATCTTTCATATTATGAGACTATTAGTTTAAACTGTCATATAGCCAGCCACCTTAACATTAGCTCTATAATTGCATGGCAAGATACGATCAATGTTATGCATTGTTAGTACTAAAACAAAGAATGGAAAAAAAACAAAACATCTGTGGTAAATTTCAGAATTATTGATAAAAGCCAACTTTTAAAAAAAATGTAGGTGGGGGAGAAAAGAAAAAAAAAAGTGGGCGGGTCGGTGGGCATGTGGTCGTTGAACCCAAGAACAGTTGGATATTAAAATGAAAGGGAATGATTAAATTGAAAAAAAAATAATTTATTACTTTGGGCTTTGATTATTAGTCAGTAAAATCAGGCAGCAAGACAATGGCGACTAGAATCACTAGAGCATCAACGGCTAGCTCAAGACTATATTAAACTCACACCAAGGTGTATACATCCATTTAAAGATATTTATTGTTCGTCCTTGGCGTGCGAATATGACCAAGGCTTTCGACTTGAGTCGTTGCCCTGCCTTGAGCTCTATTTTGTTTAAAGTGAGGGAGAGTTGCTCAATAAGTCAGCCTCACTCCCTCACTCTTGCCTATTTGTTCCAATGGCGAGACTTAGTCAAGACGACGAATAGACCGCAGGATGCAGTTGATGACGAGCAGTGTTTCTTGTGTCCCACTGTGCTCTTATGTGTCCCACTGTGCTCTTACGTGTCCCACTGTGCTCTTATGTGTCCCACTGTGCTCTTACGTGTCCCACTGTGCTCTTATGTGTCCCACTGTGCTCTTATGTGTCCCACTGTGCTCTTACGTGTCCCACTGTGCTCTTATGCGTTCCACATCGCAAGAGTTGTATTAATTTTCATTGTGTCACGTAATGTCATAGCGCCTACGGGACTCCATCTTCGGGTTTAATTTCCGAGTTTAGCCTTCTCATAGATGAGCCTCATCCACTCGGGGAGCTGGTGGTGTTTTTGCCTGTCCAGGATTTTGCTGGGGATTGAAGTCCAGTCCACAAGCTTGGTGTTGCCTCAGTTTAAAGATAGTATCCATAGAACGAAGCGCCGAGGACAGCCATGTTTGTGCATTGAAATTCACTATTTCGGAATAGCTAGGTCGATAACTGGAGGAGTCCTCAAAATTTGTTGGATAATTCTCCAAAAGATAACATTCTCTGACAGTTTGTTTTATACTTTCAATTGCTTTAAAGTGAGAAACCAAGGTATAACGGCTTGCATATTATGGATGATTATTATTTACTTAGTTGTTGAACAGTGGGGTAATGAGACACTGCGCTCCCAGGGGCAGACTTTAAAAATAGTAAACATATATATTTATAGTGCTTTCCGGTACAGTGAAACCTGCAAATAACGAACCCTGAAATAGCGCGGTCACTTGTCCGACACGGAATCATTTTTTTACCTTCACATTTCAATTCTACCGGTACCACTTTCGCCTCGATCCCAAGGGTTTGAATTATTTCCAGGTTCGCTGAACATAGAAAGGTGCCGGTACGACACATAGATGAGCGGGAGGGGGGAAGGGGGCGGAAATCA
This sequence comes from Lymnaea stagnalis, assembly GCA_964033795.1. Classification (NCBI taxonomy): domain Eukaryota; kingdom Metazoa; phylum Mollusca; class Gastropoda; family Lymnaeidae; genus Lymnaea; species Lymnaea stagnalis. The sequence continues at coordinate 180,158 of CAXITT010000858.1, forward strand.
AGGACACCACGGGTTCCCGAGCCAAAGGGTGTATGGTCTGGGGAGGAGGCTGATTGAGCCCTATCCCCCCCCCCCCCCCCCCGAGAGCCCAACCCCCGAACATTGTTGACAAATTCAGCACACAAGGATTCATTGTGGTCCACACCAGAATTGCTTTCCATCATTATACTATTAATCAAAGCGCAACAGAAGAAGAAATGCTATGAAATGTAGGTGTTCCTTGACCTGGTTGGGTTTAAACAAATCCTTCATTTTTAGTTGTTACTAAAAAATAATTTTGTTTTAAAATATACATTTTAACTATTATAAGACTATTTAATTTGCTGAAACGTGTTCATTAGTAAATTATTTATCTTTGAAAGAGGTGCCGATACGACATTTCGGTTGCATGCTGACTGTCATAGATAAAAGTTTGAATGCATTATATATGCTGCTGCCCAGGTGCATCGAGGCATTTCTGGCGTTGAAGGCGCCCAAAACTTTATTTAAGTTTAAGGATCAGGGCCGAATGCCTAAAGAAGCGGTCTCTGACTTTTTAAAAAATATAAAAAGAATAAATTAATGGCAAACATTGAAGCGTTGTTGTTTTTTTCCCCTTCCATGTTTTTTTTTTATAATAGTAAATCTTGTACCGGTCCCTGATTCATTTACGAAACTTGCCCACTGGTCCGCAAAACTTAAAATTTGGGAAACACTGCTTTCTAGACCACGGGGCTTAAGTTGTCACAGCCCGGCCCTACTAACGATGAATTAGCACTATCTACGGACCATGCATTAAGTTATGTCTCGCTTTGCTGACTGTACCCAGACTCAAAATGTCTCAATCCGACCATGCATCATCATACCAAGGAATAACTAGAATGTAAACACGTGATAATTTTTTCCAAGTCATAGCTGCAGTAGATTTACTATATAGAATTTTTTATAAACATATATCCTATTATCCTCATGATAGCCATTGCCCATCGAAGGTTTTTATAAACGCGTGCCCTATTCTCCTCGCGATTTCCATTGTCCTTCGACAGTGTTTCTGATAAACATAATGTCCTATTCTCCTAATGATAGCCATCGACAATGTTTCTGATAAACATAATGTCCTATTCTCCTAATGATAGCCATCGACAATGTTTCTGATAAACATAATGTCCTATTCTCCTAATGATAGCCATCGACAATGTTTCTGATAAACATAATGTCCTATTCTCCTAATGATAGCCATCGACAGTGTTTCTGATAAACATAATGTCCTATTCTCCTAATGATAGCCATCGACAATGTTTCTGATAAACATAATGTCCTATTCTCCTAATGATAGCCATCGACAATGTTTTAATAAACACGAGCCCTAATATCCTCGTGATATCCCTTTTATAAACGTGGTTACAGAATCTAACACAGTGTGAACATCAGTGATGGTGTGCGGTGGTCTTACTTTTGGTGTCATCCATAGGAAACGTACACACTCAGGGGGAAGGGGGTTGTCGATTTTGGAGATTTTAATTTACTATTAAGGTCCTATCTAAAGTCTATTTTGGCGCACCTGATGTTGGCGCCCGGTGCGACTGCCCTCTTTGCCCCATTCTCATGGCTTTTCCCGGCGGAAACATGGCACCCAGAGCGATGCGGCGTACATTATGGGAACCGGTGGGCTGGCCAAACAGTCGGCGGTGTAAGCCTGTGACATATTTTTTTCTTTCTGTGACATCATGATTATCTAATTAAGTTCAATACTCTAAAGGATCGATATTCAATCTCTTAGGACCCTGGACACGATTTCCACGGCGCACCTCATCTGCTGGGCGCTACCGTAAAGGAGTTAGGCAGGCCTGCGGATTCCTACCGTCGGCCCCCATCCCACTACTCGGACACGTGACAACCAAGCGGGCTACTGTCTCCTCCTCAAATCCACACAACCGGCACAAAGGTTCCCTTCTGTTGTCGAGTCGATGGAGGTAACTGCGCGTGCCCAGTTCTCATCTGTGTGATAAGGCTTTGTTCTCCACGACTAAGTTCCCACCAGGGGTCGCTCTTGCTCGGGCGCTGCATTTTCTGGTAGAGCTGTCGTCCAGTGGCCGCCGTGTCCCACCTTCTGTGCCATTTGTCCTTAAAATGGTCTTTGACTCAAGCCGTGACTCCCAGCTGAGTCATCGGTTTGTCTGGTTGAGGTAGGGCCGCGCCTTCTTTGGCTAAGAAGACTGCCCTGTCAGGAAGCGACGCCTCCCAGTGCGAAGTGATAAACTGTAAGACTACCTTTGAGCCTTTCGCATGGATGGAGCCTTCTGTTTCCAAAATAGCTGTGACGATTTTTGATCCCACCGACCTCCCCCCCCCCCCCCCC